>KN819327.1:362517-378339 GCA_000827475.1 Paxillus involutus ATCC 200175
TTAGTGCGATGAGATCAATGGGGGGAGGGGGGAACTTGAAGATATCCGGGTGGGCGTATACGCTGGATCCAAGTCAAGAACGAGAAAAACCGCGAGGATCCAGGGTGGAACTTCCGTAGTGCGTCCGGGGACGGACCAATTAGATGATGATGCCAGTAGCAAACGAACTCACGTCCTAGTAGACGTGCACAACGCACTGCTTAGTCGATGCCTCGCGCATTGAAGTTCCAAAGCCATACTTGCCTGACTGAGTTCGTTAATCGACACCAACATTGACCCGGGACACTTTCCTTGACTAATCGCGACGACGAAAAGGTAGAAGTCGGTAGTTCCACGTATTATGAAAAGACGGCGAAATGCGCGGCCTCATCCAGCGTTAACCGGTCATAATCATGTATAGTAACAAACGATTCCTGGTGCGGAATGTGGAAGCCGTGACGAGCCACTGGGCAGCTATTAGGAGAGCAGGGCAGCTGTACTGAGGACAGTGGGAAGAGCAATCCGATAAAAGGACTCTGAGAAATCGATGTGGCGTGCTCGTCGTTACGGTCGGTGAAGAGGCGCAATTTAGTCAAACACGTGTAGAACAGAAGTGATTACGTCAAATTGATGGCCAACGCTGCAGACGCGGCGGACGCCGTCCGGACCAAAAAGTAGAGCCCAAAGAGGTTGTGAGTCCCACTGGATAACGGCCCTAGATCATCGCAGATGAACACATGGAACATTCCACACGTTACCGCATGCGGTGAGGCGAGGCGTGCCGTTTCTGGCGTTTTGAGGGACAGGTTTGATCATCATCACGGGGAGCACGGATGGACACTTCCATGATGGACGGCGACGTGAGTAAGTGGGACAGAAGAGTGAAAACTCACATCGGTACAAAAAGGATTCGTACGACGAAGAGGATGTGCGTCTGAGAAAATGTGGGCGTTGAGAGGGGATATAATGCGGCGACAGAATGTGGTACAGTGGGAGCGAGGAAGCGATGAACGTTGATGGCATGATGTTGAACGACGATGCTTACGTGACAAGGAAGGTCAGTCTGATGGAGTGGCACGCCGGGGAGATTAAGGACAGAGTCCTTGGCGACAATATTGGTGACGAGGACAAGCCGAGCACGGCGGATTTGGTGGAGATTTGGAGCGAAAGCGGTAGGTGCTGTCAGCATCGCCTTGGCTGTGAGTTAGGTTCGAGTTCGTTATCTTGGGCAAATCGTGCTGAGAAACACATGGATGAGGGCGTTGGGAATGCTGTACACAGTGTGCTCTAATGATTTCTCGCGGCGTACAGGATACAAATGTCGTGAATAATATGTAATTACGAGTACCAGTGGGTGCAAGAACAACGAAAAAAGCGATCCCGGCGATGTGGAAAGACCTGACCAAACGAATAGCCACTCTCCTGGCGGGAGATTCGTGGTCAATATTGCTGCAGATATTGGGTTAAATTCCCTTTTCAAGACTAATACATGCATTGTTTACTATGTATAGCGGAATTATTCGAGCAATAATTGCGAGTTTCGTGTCCAAAGAATGTGGCACGGGATAACCGGAGTTCGTCACGAGCGGTGACGATGGGGCCTTGCCCGGCGTTGTCCGTAGCGATGGCCACGCGTGTGAACATTTTCGTCAACAAGATCCTTGACGACCTCTTCCTTCCCCTCACTCTCTCCCCTCAACCACCACCATCCCCTCCGTCGTACTCCACGACATGGCGCTCAACGCCGACGCACTCAATCTTAATTATGACAGCGACGACAGCATGCAGGTAGACTCTGACAATGACCACCCCGTCAACCAACTGGTCTCCAGTAATCCCACTCCCGACGTAGACCCAGACGCCGATGCTGATGCCGACCCAGACGCTGATGCAGAGGGTGACGCAGAGTATGTCGACGATACCGCCTCTGCAATTTTAGAGAACACAGTTGCAGGTCCATCAACTTACACTCAGAAGGACTCTGTAAGTCCCTCACCCTTTTTCGGCTTCCGTCGCGTCTAATTCTAGATTGTCTCGCCAAGGATGTAGAAGAGTCGGTAGGTCGTCGATTCAGATCACAGAATTGCTATCGTATTAACCGAGGTGGTTCCAAGGGTTATGAAGATCACGTTGAAGAGGAAGACGATGAAGAAGACGGTTCCTATGCAGATGATGAATATGGCAAGAAGAAAGCACCCAAGAAGAAAAAGAAGAAGTCTCTACCTGCGTCGTCCACTCCCAGGGCCAAAGGTTTGTACATTGACATGTATTAATGTGGTACTGATCAACGATCATTCTGAGCAGCAGTACGCCACGCGTCATCCGACTCGGACTCAGATTATGGCGCACGATCGAAGAAAAAGAAGAAGCCTCGTCTATCTGGGGACGAGATACGTGTTTCCAGTCGAGGGAGCAAAATTCCGAATTATTACGAAGGCAATCAAGACCTCGCGATGCTTTCAGAGGAGGAGACGGGCGAGGGATACTACCTGGACCCTCAACTCGCGAAAGAAGAGGACGAGATCGAGGCTGTCCTGAGTCACTGCAGAGATGAAGGCCGCGAAGATGAAACAGAAGACTTGTGGTACGATAACGTGGTGTGTATATTATTCTCCGCGACGAAATCTGTAAGCTGGTGATACTGACAAGGCACCCTAGCGTTTCCATATCAAGTGGAAGAATTTCTCCCACCTTCACAACACGGACGAAACGTACGAATTCCTCAAGCGGTTCAAGGGCTTGAAACGCGTCGATAACTATATCAAGGCTTACAAGTTATATCAGGCAAGGCTTAACGCCCCTGGTCTATCCACAGAAGATGCCGAAGCTCTTCTTCTAGACAAGGAGCGCGAAAAGGAGGAATTGGAGACGTACAAGACTGTGGAGCGTGTCGTCTCACATCGCGACAGCGCAGAGGTACCAAACGGCACAGACTATTTCTGCAAGTGGACCGGGCTTAATTATGAGCATTGCACGTGGGAGGACGAGAGTGAAGTCCGTCCGATAGCCAAGGAGCAGATTGAGGCATATCGTGCCCGCGAGGCGGATGCCAAATTCCCCTATAAAAGTATCCCATACGCTCGGCATCAGCGACCAGCATTCTCGAAGATCGTAAAAGATCCGGACTATATCTCTGTAACGGGAGGCGCTCTTAAAGATTTCCAGCTTACTGGATTGAACTGGCTTGCGTATCTCTGGAGTAAGGGTGAGAACGGTATTTTGGCCGACGAGATGGGTCTGGGAAAGGTAACAACCTCCTTGTTTTTTTTACGTCGCCATTCTGACACTCTCGCAGACTGTCCAAACTGTCTCTTTCCTTTCATACCTATTCCACGAGATACATCAATACGGACCATTCCTCGTTATCGTCCCCCTTTCGACCATCACCGCATGGCAATCTCAGTTCGCGACTTGGGCACCTGACTTAAACGTCATCACCTATATCGGAACCGCGGCCGCACGCGAGGTCATTCGCACGTACGAGTTCGGCTTGTCGAACAAACGGCTCAAGATGAATGTGCTCCTCACTACGTACGAGCTAACGCTCAGGGATGCAAAGGAGCTCGCAGACATTAAATGGCAGGTGCTGGCCGTTGACGAGGTGCGTTACACAGGAGGGCACAGGGCACTGCACCTGCTGATGATCGTTCCACATCAGGCGCACCGCTTGAAGAATTCGGAGAGTCAGCTGTACGAGGCGCTGCGTTCGTGCTCTGCTGCGTCGAAGCTTCTCATAACGGGTACCCCCTTGCAAAACAATGTGAAAGGTGCGCGCTGTTACACGAGAGAGAAGGTCTTGGGTCCTGTTACTCATGTTCTGACGCGTTTGCAGAGCTCTTGTCTCTGATGCACTTCTTAATGCCGGAGAAGTGTACGTCTCTTTTCTCACGCGACCCCACCGCCGCATGATTGACTTGTACCCACAGTCGCTCTGACGAACGAATTCGATCTGAGTGACGCTGATCATGAGGATAAGATTAAAGAGCTTCACGCGCAGTTGGAATCGCTCATGTTGCGACGGTTGAAACGCGACGTGCTCACATCTCTTCCGACGAAGAGTGAGCGTATCCTTCGAGTAGAAATGAGTGCCCTCCAAACTCACTTTTACAAAAACATCCTCACAAAGGTCAGTCCTACAAACTGTTAAACGGTGCATTGTGTGACTTTGATGAGGTAGAACTTCCAAGGTTTAGTCAAGAGCGCAAACGGGAACAACAACATTAGTTTACTCAATATCGCCATGGAATTGAAGAAAGCCGCTAATCATCCCTACCTCTTCGATGGTGCAGAGAATCGCACGGACAATTCCGAAGAGACCCTCAAGGGTCTCGTCATGAATAGTGGCAAAATGGTCTTGCTTGACAAGCTGCTGGCACGGTTGCGGCAGGACGCTCACCGTGTCCTCATTTTTAGTCAAATGGTTCGCATGCTCGACATTCTGAGCGACTACATGAACCTTCGTGGGTACCAGCATCAACGACTGGACGGCATGGTGGCCTCAGAAGCAAGGAAGAAGTCGATCGCGCATTTCAATGCCCCAGGGTCCCCGGACTTTGCATTCTTGCTATCCACACGCGCTGGTGGCCTTGGTATCAACTTGGAGACTGCTGACACTGTCATCATCTTTGATGTAAGCGAGCTCTTCGATCTGACCTGTCGGCGTTAGTTGACCTCGTTGTAGAGTGATTGGAATCCGCAGAATGATTTGCAAGCTATGGCGCGTGCTCATCGAATAGGGCAGAAGTCGCACGTCAGTGTCTACCGTTTCGTGAGCAAAGACACGATGGAAGAGGATGTATTGGAGCGAGCGAAGAAAAAAATGGTCCTGGAGTACGCTAGTAAGTCTCCGTCGTTTCGTTTCCGCTGCCTAATAATAACGGTTTCGTTAGTCATCAATCAGATGGACACCTCTCAAGCTCATCTCAGCTCCAAAGGCGAGAAGGCTAAGGATTCCGTCAAGCCGGATAACTTGAGCAAAGACGAGCTCACTGCCGTTCTGAAATATGGTGCTCAAAAGATGTACGTCGCAAGCTTTCGGACCTCCATAATTTGCCCTTATCAGGCTCGCAGGTTCGACAAGGATGACTCGCAACAGAACAAGAAGCTAGATGACATGGATCTCGACGACATCCTGAACAGGGCAGAGGACCATGAGACCATGGCCGCTGGCGGCGACGGTGGAGCTTCGCTCGGTGGAGAGAGCTTCCTTGCTCAGTTTGCTGCTGTGAGCGATGTCAAGAACGATATGAACTGGGAGGATATCATTCCGATGGAGGAACGGCAGAAGTTTGAAAAGGAGGAGGAGGAGCGGAAGGCGGATGAACTGGTTGCTCAGGAGTTGCGTGACCGCAAAAGATCTCATGCACCTGTCTCCTATGAGGGAATGGATGTCGACCAACCTGTTCCCGCCCCCGCCCCAAAGAAACCCAAAGCCCCGGGACCTCAGAGGAAGACTGCGAGTCAGAAGGCGATGGAGCTCAAGGAGCGTGATGTCCGCGTGCTTATCCGTAGTCTTCAACGCTGGGGTGATATTCGCCAGCGATATGATATCATCGTACGTGCATGACTTCATTGATTACCCAACACAAGCACTCAGTTCGCCGCAGGTTAGCGAGGCCAAGCTTGTCGATAAGCATAAGGCCATGATTGTTGATGTCTCCAACGAAATCATCGAACTCTGCACCCAAGCCGTCGAGGAGAACGAACAGCAGAAGCGCTCACGCATGGCTGCCGGAGAGACATTGACGAACGCTCAGAAAAGCAAAGCAGTCCTTGTCTCATATCGTAACGTCGGCAACATCAACGCCGAAACTGTCCTTTCACGATATCGCGACCTTCGTATCCTCAACAACATCTTGGCTGACTTCACCCCAGACGAGCTTTACAACTGGTCCATCCCCATCGAAAACATCAGACCGACTCTCAACTGGTCTGGTCGTTGGGGCCCCCAGGAAGACTCTATGCTACTCGTTGGTGCCTTCCTTTACGGCTTCGGCAATTGGGAAGCTATGGCCAAGGATTCGCGGCTTGGCCTCGAAGGCAAGTTCTTCCTGGAGGAAGGTAAGAAGGGCGAAGACTCCTCCACACGGCCAATCCCCAATGCCATCCATCTCGTCCGACGAGGTGATTTTCTACTGGGCATACTTCGTGAACACGACGAGAAGTTGCGTTCGTACGAGAGTTCATTGCGGAACAAAGGACAGCTAAAAGCTTCGGCCACTCCTCCCCCTACAGTTGTGGCATCTTCGTCCACAAGTAGTCGGAAGAGACGTGCGGAGAGCGAAGCTGTTGCATCTGTCGAGGATAGTTCAAATAAGAAACGCAAACGACGACCTACCCCTACATTCACTGACTCGGAGTCGTCGGATGAATGGTGCGTGTCTATGTTGGTCATAGGGGGGCGAAGTCTAATCGCAGTTGTACTTAGCCCTTCCATGGATGAAGTGGCAACAAAGGAGGAGCTGCGACCGGTGAAGAAGCAGCTGGTGAGTTGTCTACCTTGGTCGTGGTTATACAGAATGCCCATTGTTGTCCAGAAACAACTGAAATTATCTGGGGAGGACATGCCTCGAGACGACAAAGTTGCTATCCTGAAGGACTCCCTCGCTGCAATCGGTCGGCGCATTGAATTCGTTCTTCAAACTAAACAAGCTGCCGGTGAAGATCGGGAAAGGTGGCGACGGCATCTGTGGACGTGAGTGTTTCCAGTCCATATACTAAGACATCCACCGAATTTCGACCTTCAGATTCGTCACGCTGTTCTGGCCCAAGAAAGTCAAAGCGTCTAAGTTGGAGGAAATTCACGCAAAGATGGTCATGAAGGAGGCTGCTCCAAGGCCTTCATCTGATGCAGCGAGCTCTAGTAAGAAGCCCCGACCCACTACAGGTGGAAAGACCAATGGGTCATTATCCGCTTCCAGTACATCCATGAAGACGAATGGCAAGTCGTACCGGTGATCGACGTTTCGTTGGCCCATGATGTATCCTCACGTCTTGATTTTTTCTGTCCGCCACGCGCCCTAATATTCTCGTCTCAAGTAATCCAACGCTATCGTAATTGCCGCTCTCGCATCCTACCTGTAACCTTAGGTCGTCTCCGATTGCAATCTTTGACAAACAGTCGTGTGTAAAATGGATGTTTTATCGCAAATATAGAGATACAAGAAGGCGAGGCAAGCTAGTAACCATTCATGGCGGTGGGGGGCCTGCTAATGCGTTGCACACAAATACCAAACTTCGTAGTTTCGTTAACTGGGAAGTGATGTCAGAAAAGAACGACAGCCGTGGATACGAGTCCTTACTCGTCTTCATCGTGCTGGAACGCGCATAGCTGACTTGAGGTTACCAGAGCTTTGTCTTCGATGTCGGGTTGTCGCAGTATTAAGTGTCACGGTGGAATCACGTTCAACGAATACCTGCTGCGAGGTGCCGGCAGTGGTTTCTCGTGCGTGATTGGTGTGTCGTTTAGTTTGAGGTCGTTCTACGTTTTGAAGAACCGGGAGAGGTGTTTCACTCTGTTGGTTTTGCTGCCGTGTTATTTTGATCGCGGTCACTATCAAGTGAATCCTTGGTGAGAAACCGTTGCGCACCACTAGGGGTCAAAGATACTGACCTTCAAGTAGACGAGTGTCTGCCTCTTTAGTGAAGCTCCGCGTCAACGCAGTGTACCTCTTCACCTGCCAACTCATCTGGGCTGCACGCGCCAGATTGCCCTGAGACAAGGCCCACTTCTTCTCTTCCTTGAACCGTCTCCGCTCGCTGTCTGCCAGCGATGCACGAGCACGGAGAGTAGCAACCTCGCGTTCGAGGGGATCCATGACACGATGTGGATCGACCGTATCTTCATTAGAAGAGGTCATCGATGGGGGAACAGATGACTCTGTGTGCCACTTTCGCGCCGGGTTTTGTTTGTGAGGACGAATGGGTTTACTGGGGGGGACGGCGGAATGCTCAGTGGTGGATTGGAACTTGACGAGACGTTTTCGGCGCTTGGTTGGAATACTCGAGGCTCCATACTCGCTATCCGCATCCCCTCCTCCGCCCTGTCCAAAGTCATAGAGGTACCCGTCCTCGATTAACTGGGACAATACGTCCGTGACCAGCACGCCAAGTGCGACGCCTAGCAAGGTCGTTGCACACTTGCCCACGTCTTGGAGCATCATATATTCGATCGCAAGACGAGTTGCGATCGCGAATGCGACTACGAACGCGAAATCATGAAACTCCATCAGTGTATAATATAGTGCGACACCTTGGAGAACGCCAAGGAGGAGGATGTCTCCAATGGCATCAGGAGGGTTAGGAACGTCTGAGGCATTGCCAAAGAATTTGTCAAGGGCAATACGGGTGCCCAGACCGAATAGTAGGGCAGCCGCTGTCGAAAACATAGACTGGGGTTAGAAAGACAACATACAATACTGTCTCCGAGTGTTTAGTATTCCTGGCCTGTTTTCGGTAGTACAAATATTTGGCGACCAACACAATCTCATTGGTTCAATAGCTCACTAGAAAATACAAACACTAGTATACCACGATAAGGTAAAGGTGAACACCACCACAGTTCAGTATTCAGTATGCGTCCTCTGTGTCTACATAGTTGGCCATTGGATCTTCCGTGTTTCGGCGACTTAGGCGATAAGCCTCTGCATGGTGATAGATCGATTAGAGCAACGCACACCATGAGTCGACACAAGAACTTACCGAGTTCTTCTTCCGTGACGTCGTGACTACCACCGTCCAACCCCTTCTGCTTCTTGCTGAACAGGTTTTCGTCGTCGCCTCCCCGTGCCTTCCGCTTCTTTTCTTCGTTCAGAGCTTCTGATAAGCGCTCTTTGTGGAGAGTTACATCCCCTTCTCCCACTCGTTTCTTTGAGTAGTTCTGTTCTATACGCCCTCTTAGATCCTCAGATTTCCCTTCCTGGGAGGGATCAGAAGACAATTTTGATGATGACGCAAGAAGCGCTCGAGCCGTCGATGCATGTGCCGCCTCTATGCCAGCATCACCAGCGCAATACGACATATGCACACTTGCGTGACAGCATGCATAACCCCAAGTGCCGGTGGAAACATCGTACCACGAGCCCCAAACAGCAGTGTGGTTGTTGATGTAAGCTACAACAGAATACCAGTCAGTCTTATGATTGAAAGCGACAAGTTGGGGAATAATTCACCATCCTCGGGGTACTTAGAGCGTGCCTTTGCGCGTTCCTTGCCTTTGACTATTTGGCCTGTACGGGAGTATTCGACATAATTTTCGGTCTGACCATCCAAGATCTCCCTGGGCGCCTTGTCGAGGTACTGTTCTCCTCCGTACTTGGCGAGGATGGATACTTTGTTCACATCCTTAAGTGTCTCTTTCTTCTCCTTGTATTCTTCGTGAAGGAGTTGCCCTTGTGTCGGGCCTGCATTCAGGTGAACGTCATTACCTCGCTGGCCTGCTTGCCATGCGAAGAGCTGGAGTTTTTGGACTTCAGGAGCTTCACCGGAGAATCGGAAAAAGTTCTCTCCGGCGAATTTGGCCTAATATCAAAGCGTCGTGAGAGTGTGGGACAAAGAAATGAGCGGACGTGGCTTACATCTTCGGGAGGAACGTTATTGAAGGGGGCATCGCGCATAGAACGGGTTTTGGGGTCATAGTAGGCGCTCTCGGGATCCAAATTAATGAGGTACTTCGCGGTGTCTTCGCGGATACGGAGATTTCGAACGGTGATACGAGTCTTGGTATCAAGTTTCTGCCCAACGGCGTCAGCTGCATCTGCGTATTTGTCGTCGTCCGCGTCTTCCTCGTCACTCGAACCAAAGTCCGGGTCCGCTTCTTTCTTCTCCTTTCCTGCCTTGGCTACCTTCCGCACTGCTGCCAGGTCGGTCGTGGTCTGATTATCGATCTCTTCTTCCCTCAACTTCTTTCTTGCGGACTCGATAGCGTCGTATTCGTCATAAATTCTTTTGTGCTCTGCTGGATCGTACCCATTCCACCTATCCCGCTTCGCGTCATAGCCCCCTGCAACTTCTTGAATGATTTCGTCCGCCTGGATATCCCTATTCGTGAACTTGGCGCCCTGTTTCCGTGGACGCTCTAGACAGTCCTGTTTCTTGTGTGTCATGGCACCGCAGTTTTCACATGCGCCTTTGCGGTATTTCTTAGCTGCTGGTCCGGCATATGCACCACGGTCGTACCAGTTCTCGAGTTTAGTGGAGGTACGATCGTCTGTGGGTCGACGTTGATGGCTCAATGAAGGTGCACCGGTGTCGAGGTACCACGGTGCTTGAGAGATGTATTCTTAAGGATAAATGACGAATCAGCATGTACACAAATAATCAGCACAAGGGAGAAGGACGTACGAGGTATGTGGGGGTTGATGGGTCTTCCCTCCTCATCGAGTGCGGCAGGGGCCGTACCAGCCTTACGAGCAGCATCAAGGTCTTTCTGGCGGCGAAATTCCTCTCGCGAGACCTTTCCGATGGCTGAGAATATTAAATTAGGGGATAAGTGAGATGTTTTCGAGTTCAAACATACCAGATGAAGAAGCCATAATATAACGACGTCGCAAAAGTCAAGGTTAAGTGTCAGGCGTACGTGACTGAGACTGGAGACTCGGTGGAGAGCGACCAAAGTCGTTCCGACAACTTGAAGATTAGTCATCTGTACTATGTAGTGTACACGTGACCCGTCACGCGACGACGCGCTGCAAATTCACTCCAACTTCCGTTGATTCCGTACCTCGATCATTCGCGTGTCTTGTGGGTGCCGACTGAGGATGGCTGATGCAGATGGCCAGCAGCATCTTCCCCGAAACAGGTCGGAGCAAGACTTGACCATGGCAGAACTTGTGCGACTTGTTCTGTCCCAAGTTCAAGCAGAATTCATGAGGTGGAACGACGCACACTGTCGCCAAATGTTACAGTCACTGGGTTCAACATCATCAATATCACCTTTCCTTGACTCCGCTTTGTTCAGGTCACCAAGGATGTCTTCTATCGCAACCTCATTCGATTTGCTCTCTCCCAGAGGACCAGGTGTATCGGAATCAGCGAGCATACCATTGCCGCGAGTCTCATTAAAAACGTACGCACCAGGCGGAACAGTCGCTGGAGAATCATCCACCCAACTAGAGGTCATCTACCTAGCATCGCCAATGGACCCCCACCCTCCCTATGAATCCTGCTCTCCATTATCCCACAGCATCTTTACCGGTGACGACGACGACAACATGGATTTCATCCCATATGCCGACGACCCCAGATTCGATCAAATTGATCACACACACTGTTACGAATCATTCTCATGGCAGGATGACTTTGACCCTGACTGTAAGCGCAAAAGTTTCCTTCGAATTGTTCGACATGATGACAGATGGTAGCTCTGCAGGGGAAGTAATCGTGCTCGAGGCTGCATATAGGCTACATATGCGGCATAGTTTAACATACGATGAAATTGAGAAAAGCAATGTCTTGCCGCTCAAATTGCGATCGCAATTCGATAAATCTGGCCTGCTCTCCACGGGTCGTCGACGGTGGGTTGAGCGGATATTCTCCTTTAATGCTGCATTGACACGGCATCACGAAGTGACCGTTTGCGGTGGTCCGGAAGTACCATTCCGTCATCGTATGTATTCCCGTCGCGCGCTCAACCAGCCAGTTCAGATCTCCGTCGTCGTTTCGTGAGCGCAAACACATTGTTCTGTCCAAATTTAAGCTGCGTGGAGCCACTTTGCAGTGTTCATGGTGCGCAATATAGTGCACCGAATATGAATGCGCTTTGCTAATAAGTCATGGATAGTCGGGTTCAATTCAATGCCTTCTCCCAGGAAGTCTTTGCTTCCATTATCTCAGATCCTGAATCAGGTAATAGCATCTTGCAAAAACGAATGCTTCCTCGACGCAGAGGGAGGGAGGTTTGTGCGCTGCAATATTTATCGCCTGCCAAGCACTCATACTCCCGCTGCGACAGGGAAATCCTCTCTGGGATGCAGCCGAGGTGGACACGTTCAGAGTCATATTTGAGATATCTCCAGACATGACTCCTTGCGATCTCGCGAAGCTATGTTTGAAACCGTGCCGTGAGGTAATCTTCTCCCTTGGGGTATTTGCACGCCTATTGAAGGAAGATCAGGTGCTTTACCACCGGAAGCTCCTCTACCCAGATAACCCAGGTGAAGTTCAGCTGGTAGATGTCAAGGGCAAACGGCGTACGCTAAAGTTCAAGGGTAGATTCCAGATTTTCATTTAACCCTTTTAAGCTCACGCTTTTCTCTGTAGAAAATGATCCCATGCTCTTCACTCCGTATGTTCTGCTGGGTTCTATCTTAGGATGTCCCCCAATAACGTTGGATTAGCAATGATCCTTGTCATCATGCCGGCTCCTGCGATAGCTCTTCCAATTGTCCATGTTTCAAAAACCGATCACACTGTCAGCGCAACTGCCGTTGCCATACAGAATGTAGGCTGACGATAGTCCTCATACCTAGGCTACATTACTCACTAATCTATGTTATTTTTCTGATACAGGTGATCGCCGGTGGCGAGGCTGCCGTTGCTCGAAGGCAAGGTCCAAATGGAGCTGTGTGACGGAGAAGTGCGCTTGTGTTGAAGCCTTGAGGGAATGCGATCCACAGCTATGTTTGAATTGCGGGTGCAAGTGAGTGTCGCTGGACGTGTTTTGATCTTTGCCTTGTAACCCACATATGTCCGTTTCTTAGAGGTAAGGCTGTGTCGAATTGGGCTTCAACCCAATATGACTTACGACAACCTAGATGAGAACACGATGTGTCGCAATTCTCAAATTCAAAAAGGTGTGCGCAAGGTTGGTAGCTAGAATCTCATGCTAGATCAGCAACATTGATCATACTCCCATCTGTAGGAGCTGGAGGTCAAGAAGAGTAGTTGGGGATTAGGGACCTTCTTGGCTGAAACAGCAAAAGCGGGTGACCTGATAATAGGCATGTTGTTTTCCACACGCGAAGGGCTCGTCATTCACGCTGTTCATCTATGCAGAGTATAATGGAGAGCTAATTTATGAGCTGACGGTCCAGAGTCGAGGGTGAGTCTCTTACTTGCTCCTGATGGGTGGGCAGAACAAGTGTAACACCATGCTCCGATGTTTCCACCTATCCTAACAGTGAACTTGCCAATCACCGTGACCGGTGCTACGTCTTCAGTTTGAACGATACGTTTTCTCTGGATGCAACCTACGCCGGGAACATCTCGCGGTTTATTGACCATTCTGCTGATGAAAAGTGGAGCAAGCGTGTAAACTGTCAAGCACAGGGTATGCACTGTGTTCTTTACAACAGCTTAAATGACATTGATATTATGTGTTAGTCCGCCTCGTTCATGGGGATCATCGGATCGGACTCTTTGCTTGTGAGCTCTCCAGTCCTCTTTCAACGAGGGATCAGCTCAGTCCTCTATGCAGTGCGGGATTTGGAAGCGGGGGCGGAGCTCTTGATCAATTACGGTTCTGGATTCTTTACCAAGTGACATACAGACAGCTAGACCGGTAGCGATCCATTGTCCTTTTCCGAATTACTCAACTTCGGCCCCTCAGTTTCCCGAAGATCAACTTCAGACTATCGCACATTCACACGGACGATTGTGGGTCCTACATACTTGCGATACTGCAGACGAACCTCCTGTGAGGGACGACGAGTCCTCACTGTAGACATCGGCACCGCAACCCCAGCGTTTACTCATTTTTGCTGTACGCCCTGAGTGTACAGATGTAACAGTTGCGACGGAGCGAAGAGAAAGGCTGGTTAGTTGTGTGGTGAGTTCGTTTGTCAACCCTGAACTTAGGATGCTTCCTCGGCTCCCTCCGTCTAATAGGCGTCCAACCTCGAAGATTCACAGTATGTTATGAAGGTTGAGTACGAGGATGCTGCACTATGTATATCTCGAACATTCCAAGGAAGGTATGGTCAGTTGTATTTGAATCTCGATACTACACCAGTACTCGGTTTCATCTCAGGAATCCTGTGGCTTGCAGAGCTCTTTCGCGGGAGCGATTCTTCGACAAGCACGTCCCCAGTCCGGTTACCGGATCCGAAGTTCTCTATGGAAAGGCGAGGTCGTCGGAATGTGATCCAGCCACATAACCCTCTTGACCTTTACGTGGCGTCCTACCTACTACTAATGATGAGTCTAGGTTGTAAGTTATGTCAATTCCAGCGGTATACCGGCTTCCCATTAACGCGGGTTTATGTGACCATAAGGGCAAAGTTGGTTGTCCTCCCCTCATGCACAGAGGGAAGCGAACCTTCAGCTACCTGCCTTTCTCATCTCAGGCGTCCATCCTGCTGCCTATGATCTACATAAAAACCATCTTGAAGGATTGATACAGAAACTGCCGCCTCCGTGACCACACCATTACAAGCATTTCGCTTTGTTCCCGGTGCTGTGACATGAGGGACATCTAGATCTTGACGAGATTATGGGACGATCCTTGGAGACACAGCTCACCTTTTCGTTCCCAGGGTTTTTAAGTTTTCACTGCCAAAGGGCCCAGTTGGGTAAGTCTGAGTTTCTTTCTGCACAGCGCCATGGTCATAGTGCTTTGGGGAAAAAAACATGTTTGCTGATCTTACTGTCACACAGCTCCAGGGAACAGCGTCCTCTCTCACGATGAACTTGAGAACTGATGGACAAGATAGAGATCCTGTGGTGCGCAGCGCAACGAGGTGATGGGCTCAAAGACAAGTACATGGTTACGAAATTCCCCCCATCTTGGCTTTGATTGCAAGAGTCAATAAATGAAGAACGTGGGGAACATAAGCTGTTTTGAACAGGATGCCTTGACGGGTCGATCACTTCCAAGCCTCACGAGTAACGTAGCCCTGTGGTCCCAATATTCATTTACGACGACCACTGCTAGGCTACTTGTGAAGCACTGCCGCTTTTTCCCCAATCTTGATGGGCGTATCCCTTGACCAGGAAATATATGATATCATTACGTCCCCAGTGAGGTATGCTGCTCCAATTCCACGATGAAACCGGAGAAAACCTTGATGCCAATCTGAGATTGGAATGGTGAACTGGAATTCACTTTGTCTAGTTTGCTCCAGCTTTGGACGACGTCCACTGGCTCCCCCACTCCCCCTACCCATGTCAACAGACACCTGGCGGATAGTGTTGACTGGCTTAGCGATCTCTGTGTCTTTGCCCGATCATCATCAAGCCGTCAATACCTCTGCAGAGGGCAGCCGAGGGACACAGCTTCCGCTCATGAGAGAAAATGTTCTCAAAGACTTACTAACCAACCGACAATTCGATCAATAGGTATGTTTAATACACTTTGCTGTCGGACAGAGATACCTACTGACCACTCACCCAGATCACAACGACAACCTCTTGTCCCACCATCGGACTCTCTGTATTGCTCCCGCATCTTGTCTTAGAGTATGTGCTATTGCATTCTTGCATCCATGCTCTTGGATGCTACAAACCGACACGTCATTGGTAACTGAAATCGCTGTTCACTGGCTCTTGACCTACTGCACGCAAGTACTTCACAATATGCTCCACCGTGAACTATATCAAGACTGAGTACTGGTTGCGGTCGCTTGGTCGCGATGCTCTTTGTGCATGTCGGAGAAATTCAAGTTCGTGGGACGTGAATGACTTCGCTGTACTGCATTATACTCCCTTCTCCATCCCTACGGTGTTACTTGGTCTAAGGGTGCCTCACCCGTGGTTTTTTTTGCACTCCATGGGTGCGCGAAGGTGTGTGACCACTGACCGTATCGCGGGTGTTGGGGTACAGGTACGCACATTGCCGACCCGCGGTGTAACCCATGATCAACCCCTTACTTGAAGTCAAGGGGCTGAGTGAGTGCTGAACGTTGAATG
>KN819327.1:431329-442677 GCA_000827475.1 Paxillus involutus ATCC 200175
ATCAGGTACTGTGATAACAAATTATGAATATCGAGACGACACAATGCAATCTATGGTGCCAATATAGTACTTCACGTTTCTGCTTGATATTCTGGGTCGTCAATACCCTCAGCATCTAGATCGAGAAGCTGATATAACTCAAGGTCATCATTCAAACATCTAATTGCTGTCTGATGGAATGAACCAAGCCATTCTTCTGCACGTGAGTAATCCAAAAGGTCTTTGATAGCTATGGGAGTGCACGGAAGTGCGACACGAGCGGGGCATGTTTCCGCAGTTGAATCTTCGAATTCTTGGTCTTCCTCCTCTACTGCTTGAATGGGCGTTTTTCGGTACTAAGGACGTCGTGTAGAGCACTCAGATAATCGATTCTTGCATGCCAGCCTGAGTGGGCTGAGGGGACGGATAAGAATAAGAATATTCAAAGAGATCTATTATCAAGAACGAGGACCTGGGAACCGCTCAAAGTCACGTTCAAGTGAACGCTAGTGAGGTTCACCAACTTTCCCACGAGTTACGGTCAGTGACTGTGACTTTGGTTCACTGACCCGCAGAACACTGGTGGGTGCTCCTACAGTGTAGGTCATACGTACAGCATTAAATAATATTCACCTCCGCTATCCTAAAATCCCTAGAAAAACGCATTGATCAACAGTTGCTGGTAGATTGTCGTCGAGGTGAAGCGAACGAAAGGTTGATGGGGAAAGTGCATAGGTAATTGAACCCGAGAATACTACCATAAAATGCTCTCAAATGTCACTGTCGCTTGCACCGCTGTCTGTTTCGTCATTGCCCCAGACAGCGAAAGCGCGGCGATGCTGATGGTCGTAGTCTTTCGAGCTGACCCTGTTTTGATGAGCCCTTCTACCAGGGACATTGTCTGAAACGGTAGGCGTTTGGAGATTATCATCAAAATCCCGATCCCGAGGAATCCGACTACGGCCGCTGGAGTACTGCTGACCTGAGTGCAGATCATCTCTGACACCGCGTTGTGCATGGTCCATAGTTGACAATGAGTCATTCGATGAATTGGAGAAGGTTGGGGAAGGAGTGTCGGAACCGAATATGTGATGTTCTGCGAGATGCGGAGGGGAGTGGGTAGGTCCCGCAAACCTTCCAGGGGTATCAACCCCTGAATGTAGTCCCGACCTCGACCGTGATCTTGAGCTAGTTGAACGAGAGAATTTCAGAGTGCGCCCCTGGGCGAGCGCCAGAGCTGCTAGCACGGGGGTAGACAGGAGATCACCATCGGTTGGCGCTGCCACCTCCCGAGCTTTGACAGCCCCAAGTGCGAATTCTCCGGAACTCTGCTGGTTGGGCACGTGGAAAGTTGTATCATTGTCGTCAATGGATGGCTCGGCTGAGGAATCGTCAATATCGAATTTGTCGTCGTCCTCTGCCAGTTCTTCTTCTTCTTCTTCTTCTTCCGAGGCTTCCTCAAGAGGCTCGGTGAAAACCGATCCGTTGCCGGTTGGACTGCCTGCCTGCTTCAAACTGTTCTGCCTCGTTGGTCCTTCCTCCACAACAACGAACGACTTCTGGCGTTGGCGTTCGTTCCATTTCAGGGTACGAGATATCGAATGGAACCAGTCTGTCGACTGCTTGTCTGCGCAGACAGTGGGGAATGGGTATTTGGAAGCACTGATCTTGATATGGTCACCCTCTGCAACAGATGTGAATAAATACATTACTGAGAATAGGAATCCAACATACGCTTCAGCTCAACCCGCCCACGACCATCAAACGAAGCCCACGCAGTGCTGCGAGAGTTGTAGGGAACACAAATCCTGAGCTCCATGCTGTCGGGAAGGAGCATGGGACGGAAGGAGAGCGTGTGAGGGCATATAGGGCTGATGAGGATCGCTGGAATCTCTGGGTGGACCAGGGATCCACCGGCAGACAACTTGTGGAGTCATGAGTACTTACAAATGGCGCATCATCTAAGCGATCCTCACCGAATACGCAGTTGACCCAGTTGGCGTGGCCACACAGAGACCGTCTGCTTGCACAGTAGTCATGTGATGTTCGTCGCCTGTACAATTAGCATCAGCACTAAATCTGGAATGACGCTGGCGAGACGTACCAAAGAGTTCCAGCAAGCTAACGTAGGGACTTGGCCCTCGATCTACAACGAGATCATTCAAGACCTCAAACGTTTCCACAGGGCGAGTAGTGAAGCACATGATCTCCCTGTCCTTGGTGCATTTGCCACCGTCCGGTATAACCCCCCCTGACCAGCCGCCTTCAAGTGCTTCCCAACCACCTTTCTTTAAATCTTTCATCATAATCTCGCCGGTCTCGCCCTTCTTGACTGCCTTCCTGCATTTGCCTTTGTCGATCACGGCGCGGTATACGGTACAAGTAAATCGCATGCGAAGATTAACTCGGATGCCCGCATCTATGGCAGAATCCACAACTCCTTGGTAATCTGCGAAGTCGAAATTTGTGAGGAAGCCGAGGGAACCAAGTGCAAATGGGAGAACTGGAGGAACGATGCGTTGGAACAGCCATGAAGTGAAAAGCACGGTACCATCTCCTCCAAGCTACATGGCGTTATCAGCGCTGGACAGAGATGGGTATGAAGTGCACTTACAGTAACAACGAAATCAAAAAGATGGGGACTGCGATTGCACATATCACTAGTCCAGTACCTGAGTTGTCCCTCTTGTTGTGCATTGGAGTCGTCTTGAGACGCTGAAGAGGATGACATAGAGGAGAGCGAATTACTACTCGACGACCTCCTGCGAGGAAACGGCTCAAATAATTCAGGGTGATCGCGTCGGATGCCAGCAGCATCAAAGCGCCTAGATTGGCGTAACTGGTAATCTACGTACCTACGTACGTATGTCAGATGCAACAGCAAGGCAATCGATGTGCTACTTACACGACAAGACCGCGATGACCATGACGTGGTTTGAGCATGAGATAGAGAGCGAGCTCGCGAGTCAGTTTGATGAGTCTGTTATCTCGAGCTTTGGTGACGATAAGGATGCTTTGGATATTCGCTCGTATTCGGGCACGGCCTGCGGAATGCATGGAATGAACAAAGAGCGAAATCCCCAAGTATAAAATTACTTACCGAGCTGCTTGCTCATCTCACGAACTCCAACGGCTGTCTCCGCGAGCTGCTTGGTTAAACTGCCGCTGTGCGGATCGTCTTCATCGTTCACAGATAACACGGGCGTGGCACCATCACTGCATGGCAGCTCTACTGGCGTAGCGACTGTGTTATCGCCATAGTGGCGTGGGCTGCGGGGCTGCTGCAAAGACCTTGCTACGCCGACATCAATGCCAGGCGCTTCACTCTCCTTTGCATGCAGCCAGTGCTGCAAAGAGGCGCCCTTATCGAGATGGGAGTGCACGAAGCACGGCGATTTTCTGGGCAAGTCAGAGGGATCCATGGACAAGGGTATCGAAGATGTTGAGGGAGAACTTGAGCTTGTGGCTGGTAGGGGAGAACTGCCAGCAGCGAGTTGATGCGTAAATACTGTAGTAGTTGATATCGTGCCATTATGAGTTGTTCCACGACCATTAGTAATAGCGCCACTACCACAAATGTTCAAGTTGGTGGGCGATTGTTGCTCAACGAAAACGTCGTGACCCCAAGTGATATTCGTATGCAAGGATGAGAGCGACGACGGTATGGATGGTCTGCTGCCTCGTCTCGATAGTGATGGGCAAATGACACTCTCGGTTGGCAAGTTCATGTCGCTGTTGCCGTCTTCGTTCAGCGAATTCGTTCGAGTGACGCTCGGTGAAGTTGGTGGGGTGGAGAACGTCTCAATCTCGACAGTGGACATCTCTCAGGCTGCCAGCTGCCGATAAGCTGTGAAATATCACCAAGACGGCTACCGGGCTGGTGGGGAACGCTGGGAAGGCACGGTGCAATCTTCTAGTGCCGTGATCACTGGGACCCGCCGTGGGTAGGGGCCTTTCAGTTTTATACTAGCCCTTGCATCGCCGTCACCCATGTAACTCAGCTTGAAAACAGTCACCTAGACGACAGAAGGGTTTTGGATGGGCATGCAAGTAAGTAACTTGATATATCGTTGCAAATGTACCGATATACCGAAATCCACCGTGTCCAAGCCTCCTTTTGGATGCTTCACATCAATTACACAACGAACGTAGGCGTTTGCGTCTTCACGGCCTCCCATGGCGATTCTCACAGTTCATGTCTTTATGGTCCTTACTTCCCACAAACACCAGGCCGGTGCAGGAGGCAGTTGCATATCCTCCACTGATGTGAACACTACATCATGGTGGGTGGCAACCTTCCCATTGATCAACCGACTACGCTCACTTGACTGATATCATGATCCTGAATGCCCATAGCCCACTGCCCTTCTCAAATAGGACCAATGCAGCCCAGAAATGCTAATGACTTCCAGGGCTACCTTGAGCATTAAAATAGACCATACCACAATGCCCGTCGTGTGCATGCCCTAGTAGAGACCAGATAACCAGTGAGGGTCGTTTTTTCTCTCGTCTGTGCACCTATCGCATGACTCCAAGTCCCCGTCACTTTAGTCATTCTTGTGCTTCTACTAAGGCAGTCAGGACCCTACATCCCATTGGAGGCGTTAAATCTTACCTTGGAAAAGACACCTAGTGGTGGGCAGTGGTTCATGATCAATCGCGCACTAGATCTTGTCCTTTGATTACTTTCGATTCCTGATTCCATCATCTACATCGGCCGTACTGGCTACAGAGTAGATTGCTACTCACAGCCTTCCTAGGCCAGCTGCCGTGACACAGAGGATGATCTGTGCCAGTTTCCTTGATGGTCACATTGGGATTCAAAGGTAACTTGCATTACTACCATGTCCAACTTCTCTGCCACCCCTCACTCAGAAGAAAA
The DNA here is from genome assembly GCA_000827475.1 of Paxillus involutus ATCC 200175. Classification (NCBI taxonomy): domain Eukaryota; kingdom Fungi; phylum Basidiomycota; class Agaricomycetes; order Boletales; family Paxillaceae; genus Paxillus; species Paxillus involutus. The sequence continues at coordinate 436,191 of KN819327.1, forward strand.
CTGTATCTCTTAGTACGAACCTCTCAAGTTCCCGGTAATCCGGTCTATCTTTTGCAACCGCCCAAAGCCACATATCCAACTGTGGCAAAGTGATGTCCTTGACCCACTTCTGACCATCAGACAAGCTGGCGCTGTCCAATGACCGCGCATATCCAATTATTTTCTCGCAAGCGTCTACGGCAGCGGCACGCAAGATGTAGGCTTGTTCCGAAGTCAGCGTAGGTCCCTCTTTGGGTGGCGCGGTCTTTGACTTCGTGCCTGGTTCCGCAGCAGAACGGGAACCTATCCCCTGCGCCTCATCGGGAACGGCGAGGAGCGCATCAATTCCAGCGTCGTTCGTAACATCAGGAAATATCCCCCGCAATGCAACATCTTTTGCTTTTGAGAGGTCCAGCACTCCCAAATGAACGAGCATGGATGGAAGGACGTTATCGGTAAACACGGGCGCTTGAGTGGTATCTGGCAGTGGAAATGGCGGCGGGGAAGACGACCCAAAGCGCAGGGTCACCGCATGGATGAGGAACAAAGCTTTCTTGAAGCAGTACACAGCTGTACAGGTGCTTGAGCATCTGGCTCCCACAACAAGGATAAAACACTGACGTGTATCGTTCACGACAGCCATGTCTTGGAACGCTGGGAAGGCGCATACGAGCTGCGAAAGGTTCGATTGATTCGTTCCACCCAACACCGAATATGAAGGACGCACGTCTTTAAGTATGTCATCTACGCTCGTATTACTCCCAGGGCGCTTTGAAGTTAGGCTTCGCAAGACGAAGGACCCCAAGTCCGGCACTCCAGACTGTTCCAAGATTTCCCCCGTCTCATTCAAAGTCGTGCTGATCAGGTTTACCAACTCGTAAATAGGTCCTCCGAGCTCTCCGACCGTCACTCCTGGCAATTCCTCGTGAGGGCGCTCCACGTGTATCTTAACGGACAGGAACTCTGCAACTTGCTGCGGGGTGATCGATCTCATGCCCTTGGCGGCAAGGAGGTCATCCTGGCCAGTAACAGAAGATAAGTACAGTCCAAATGCAAGTGCTCTTATGTTGTCCCACGCGCCGCGGCCAGTCTGTTGGTGGAGAGGTACGCGGTAGCCGGAGGCAAAATTGAGGAGGGATAATACACAAAGGAGGTTTAACTCCGACAGAACTGAGGGGAAGTTGAGAGGGAAGTTGAGCCCGTGGTGACTTGAAACGCGCTTGAACGTCGTCAAGAATGATGGGGAGAATAGTAAACGTTTGATGGCTTCGTCTGTCACCTGTGATTGTGACTCAGCTGTGAGACTCTAGAGTAGGAAATCTGACTGTTATGCTAGCATACCGCTTCCAACAACCTGGGTCGATGTTTCGACAGTCATAGATACTAACCTCAATACATTGAGCTTGCCTAAGCTCTCTGCAGGACTGTTTCACTGCATCGACATAACTGGTGGGAAGTGGTGGTTTCCAGTCTTGATTTCCCATATTGTGAGGTCCACAGGTTATGGGTTAACGTGGTCGCCGTCAAGCAAGACGTGGGCGACGGTCACCATATCTTATCAGCAGAAAATCAAAGCATGTGATCGCGTCGTGATAGTGACAGAACTTACAGAAGTCACGTTGTCACAGCCGAAATTTCTGCTCACTGTTCTGAATGTCCTCCGGATCCAACCTGTTGAACTGATAGTTCATTTAGTTGTCAAAACATCTTTGCCTGCTCGGTCATTACATTTTCCAGTCATGAATTTTCTGGCCCGATGCCCAAGAAGTACTCGAATTATCGCTGTTAGCCGCTTTCATTCCAGCACTATATTTGCTAATGAAGGTTGTAATTTTCTCGACCAGTCATGACGGCGTTCTAACTTCTGTTTGCGCTCGTACTTCAGACATACGGGAACGACTTACCGCTGCAGTGAAACAGGCGATGAAGGTACGCAGTTGACAAGTCCAGGTTTTACTGTTTCGCTCTGCGACTCTGATCTTCTAGTTGTAGAACAAAGACCAGGTGTCATCTACGACTTTGAGGGTACAGCAAGTTCCTCTTCCCTAGTATTGGCTGGATAGTGACTTAGGGATTCACCTTGCCACGCACAGTCGGTGCTCTCAGAAGTCTATAATTTGGACAAGTCCTCTGGCTCCAAGGCATCACCACCTGCTGTTGTCGGTGTCCTACGCAAAGCAGTTCTTCGCCGTGTCAGTCATAGCTCAGTCATCTCGCATATCTCGACAAGCTGCTCATATCCATCATTTTAGACTGACTCTGCTGCTCAATTTATCAAAGGCGAGCGATCAGACCTCGCGGAGAAGGAGTCCCGAGAAGCGGAGATATTATCTGCGTTTTTACCGCCGTTGCTCACAGATGCAGAAATTGACCGAGTTCTCCAAGAGGTTATTGCTGAGTGCCCACACGACAGCAATCCGAAGAAATTCCTTGGACTGGTGTTCAAGTCGTTCTATTCTAAGGTTGATAAATCGAACGTCGATCCTGACTTGGTGAAGAAGAGAGCTGTTGCGTTGTTGAACGCCTGATGCTCTGACCTCACGAAACATTCATACTCGTGGTGTTTATAAAACTACCCTAATGCCTGACATGTGTTCAAGTGAATCCTGTTCCAGCGCCCATGTAAATAATCTCCGTACGACGGTAACCCCCACAGGTTGATCAATACAGTAACAGCCTTCCCTCGGAACAACAGTGTTGGCTGCTTGAGGACCTTCATCTGGTCAAGTTTGGTTAATTACGTTCCATTCGCCATAACATAAACGGTCATACGTATCGCGATCATCCCTCGTCGTGGCATCCTGAGATGACAGCGGTAATGCTGTGGGCATAGTCTCAGGCAACGGCAGGGCGCTTCTCACTCTGATGAGATCTTCCACGCAGGCGGTGATAGTGTGTGACACGCCTTCAAGAATGCGTATCCTCTCGTCAATAGCTTCCCGTGTGATTTGGTCCAAGAGCGCTAGTTGGGCGTCTGTAGCACCATTGCTGACGTTTTGTGAGCATCGCATGTTTGGCGTGGGCACTAAGCGGTCGGGGTTGGACATGGGGACATTTGGTGAGGAGGGTCCAGGTAGATTATGATTTGTGGACGTGGACGGAGCACTCAAGGCCCCCCCTGTTGGTACCATGTGGTGCCGGTCTAACGGTATTAAAGAAGGCACGCTCCACGTCGCGGCCCCCACACTTGTGGTGGGGGATGAGGAAGCAGGGCGAGAAGGGAAGATGGAGCTAGAAGAACTAGCAAATTGCCCACCAAAGCGCCGTAATGCTGCTTGTGCAGCAGCTTCAGCAGGTGTTTGTGGAGCATCTCCAGTAGAAGGTGTGTCAGAAGACTGAGGCACAGGTATTTCATCATTGCTGGCGCTTGTCGGAGGTTCATCGACGGCTCGTGCATCCTCTCGGTTAAAGCACCGTTGATCGGGATCCCATGGGCGCCAGTTTTGGTCGGGCCCAATAAATCCTGCGAAGGGAGGAACAGGCTGTGGTGTGGTTTGCGATGATTGGCGCTGGGGCTGGGGCGGCTGACCTTGATATTGGATATTATATTGTATGACGACGCCTGGCGCTGGACCTGGAAGCCAACCCTGTGCACCCGTGTTCCGTGGACCTTGTGGTTGCTGCCCAGTGGCTGGCGGTGGTGGCTGAGCGGCGTTACGTGCAAATCGCCCTAGAGCCCGAGCGATAGGATCATTCTCCCCTTGTTGCTGGATACCAGCGTGATTAGCAGGCTGTGGCTGCAGTGGCGCTGCCTGTGGTTGACGTCGCTGATGTTCCGGAAGGTTGTCAAGTACACTCTGTCGGCTGTGAAAAATCGAATCAGTACAAACTAGCTCAATCGAAAGTGTCATAATAACTACCATGTTGGACAGTTTTGCTGGCGCTCAAGCCATGATCGTAGGCAGTAAAAATGGAAAATATGTCCACAGGGCAGCTTCTTGGGCGTCATGTTTGGACCGTCAGCAGGAAGTGGTGCTTCTGGTTGAGCGCCTGTAGCTGAAATTCCCTGATAATACATTTCCTCGCGGCAAATTATACAGGTGCGGTCTGTCGTGGCTGACATCTCCTGCTCGGTTGCGTCTGGGTAGCGTTCATCCATATTACGGGTGGCTGCGCGGTAACGGATCAGCGCACGGAGGCGTGTAATGAATGAGCGTCCGGTGAGATAGACATCTCGGATGATGTTTAGTGGCAGGCCATAAAGAGCCACTATGAGCAAGAAGAACAGAAGGTATGTTGCGAGCTTCAGGAAATCTGGAATGGTGTGATGAGAAGACAAGGTGATACAATACGACACGGAGTTGACACACCTGTTACAAGTTCGACGTAGAAGACCCACATACTCTTGTTCTGCCACGGAGGTGCGTGTTCTCCGCCCCTTCGCTGAGCGCGCCGAAGATCGATGATGCAGATCAAATACTTGGCTGTGATATTCATAGCGCTAGCCATGAGAATGGCGTACTGTGAAATTGGTTGGGGTGAAAAAAATGAAAAAGAAACAAGGTTGCCAGCTCGTGTACACTTACTTCATTGGCGAACATTATCATGCCTCCAATGCCGTTCTTTGTGGTGTTGTCCACGGCGAATGCAAACACAAACAAGTCAACAAACCACAAAATGATGAACAAGCTAAGCATCCGAATATGAAATAGAACTGGCGGTCCAGGATAGGGACGTTGATCCATCTACATGGGCGCGCGCCTCAGAATGCAGTCCAATTACATTGGCTTGAATGACGCACCCATTCGATACGGTCAGAAGCCAGCCAGTGGAAGGATTTGACAAAAAGTAAGAAGCCGAACATGAGCACAAAAGGGATGTCAAAATCATCCCGGAAAATGGTAAATGCCAGGAGTGACTCTGTTACAAAGAACCACAGGCGGTCATAGAGACGCTAAGCGCAGCATGAGACACCCTTATTGATGGACAACGTGGACACGTACTTCGACTTCCTGTGGCCGGAGGGGACCAAAGAATATTCGCTGTGCACACTGTCCGCATAGTAGCGCAAGTAATAGCCCGAAGTTGGCGAGAATCTTGGGGCAACTTAGTCAAGGGAACGAGTGAGTCGGATATGATGACTTACTAGAACGCTCCGATTGCTCTTGGAGAGATGTATGACAAGAGAATAGAAATTACTTTGCTTCCTGAGAGCGTGTACGACGGTGACCAACACGGCCACAGAAGACACGAAAGCATAGAGTGCCGTCTTGTGTGAGTTCAGAGACGAGAATAATCGACTCTCTCTTGCACGAAGCACATCATTCCACGGCATGATTTAACAAACAAAGGTATAGCCGAGTGTCGTCGACGGTGTGGACTCCCACTGAGTCGTAGTGTTGCCACGTGGCTGAGCGAACCAAGTGGCTAAATGGGCGGCGCGGGGTTCGACTCATAACGGCGTCAAACAAAGTCGACGGCCCGGATATCCAGCCAATCAGCAATCTCCGAAGTGACTCGCCCGCATATAGAATTTGAACTATAATATTACGAGTTGGTAATGGTACCGTGAAACGAAGTTGAAACGTTGAAAGATGGTTGGTGGGCACCAGTAGGGGGATGGAACGAGTGTGCACGATATCCATGCAATATTCAAGTTTGAGCATTGGATACTTGTCAATACCAGACAAGGAATGTCTAATATCAATATTTCAATATGAATCAGGCTTTCATGTACACATTATTACATATGTACGGTGGGGCCCCATGATGCATGTGCATGAATGCTGCATGGCCTTGTATACGTTTCAATACGTGTTTGAGCCGAAACATCGGGTCGCGGGAATAGGTAGACGGCGCCAAAGTCTTGGTAGTGTCATAAACGCTGGCACAGCGCTTATGTCGTAGTACAACCGGTTCAATGATGACGGTCAGCGATTGATATCTCCGTGACTGAACAACCTGCTAATATTTGTTGATGGAGGTGCCAAGTTGTCACAGCTTGGCACCTTGTTTGTTTTCCGCATGGTTCACCCCTGGGTTTGCACTTTCATCTGGTTTGTGTACGAACCGCCGGAGCTGGTCCTGCCGCCGCATCCCTTCAATGAGTACTCCATTGAAACCCTGTGAGAGTTTATTAAAATGTCACTATAAAACTGATCGCCTGAATGGCTCAGGTTCACCAGCTGGCTGCCCACCTTTCGAACTGCCGTCAAATCTGGAAATTCGGTGTCCCAGTACATCTCTTAGGTCTCTTTCTTCTCTCCCCTTCTCTCCTCACTTCTCTCCCGTCTCTCTCCGGTGGACGTGCGCGCTTTCCCCAGCCATCCAAGCTGTCCTACCGTCCTGACGCGGCCCAGGTTCAACTTGACCGATGTCGCACTTATCCCAACGTCAGTCTTCCGATATCGCCAGCCCTCCGCCTCCTTTCAAGGCCCCAGCCAAGATCGACGTCGGCAAGACTCTGTTGGGTCCAACCATCATCAGGGATTTTGTCGTTTTACTGTCTCTTGCATCGTCTCTAGCTATTTGGGTTTGTAAAGGTGGGCCCGAAGTTTTAGCCTAGCAA
>KN819327.1:474598-488675 GCA_000827475.1 Paxillus involutus ATCC 200175
ATGACCAATACCAGGCACCCTTCCATGGAGACTCATTCGTGTATCCCAGGTCCACCAGTGCTCTGCGTTGACCCCGTCATGTTGGATTCCGCCGCAAGCTCTCATGGTCGCTGATGCTGTGTACCCGTGTACCATTAGTCTACACATTATTTTTTATACTATTTCCCATCAATTCACACATTTACAACATTGAGAACCGTGGACAGCAGTGGGATAGCCAGCACTAGCCCCTAACATAAGGAAATGAGCAGTGTAAATCAGTGGTAAGAACGCTGGTGGTCAGCGGCAAGGGCATCAATATCCAGCGTCACAGACACTGATTTCTAGTAGCAAAAATGTCCGAATCAGTGTCACCCAAAGACACTGATTTTGAGTGCCGTGTCACTGATTCCCAGTGCGGTTGACACTGAATTCTGGTACTTCTGTCATTGATTATAAATGCCTTTACTTCCCTCAGTGAAGTACCATACTATAGTTTGTATAGGGATGCAAACGCATCAGGAGTCCAATGTTTTGTGAAATTTACACTAACACAGGCCTGCTGGCGTTGGAAAATACAGTGCTCTTTTAGCGTTCAGGTTTCCGATCCGTCGTCAAAATACAAAGGCAATACAAAGGCAATTATAGTCTGTTCTATGAGAGGAACGATCACCGCTCTATACCCGCCACATAGGGTGATCAATCCACCCTCGGTCCCGCCGATCTCACACTCTCTTTCACATCTCCCTCATACAACCTGAAGGCCTTTTGGAACATGCTCCCGAGCTTACGGACCTCCCTCTCAAAGGCCTCTTTGTCAGCCCAAGCCAGGCTAGGGTTGAGAAGCTCGCGAGGAACACCCTCGATGCTGGTGGGGACCTGAAGCCCGAATACACCGAATGTCTCGTACTCGGCGGTGAGGAGTTCACCGGAGTGGACGGCGTCGACGATACGGCGGGTATATTTCAAGGGGCAGCGCTTGCCAGTACCGAACTTGCCGCCAGTCCATCCGGTGTTGATGAGCCAGCAGGGCACATTGTGCTTCGACATGCGATCGGCCAACATCTCAGCGTACCGACTCGGCTGTTCGTCCAGATCAAAAACACCTCAAGACAGGGGTAAAAAGACGATGACGTACGTGGAGAACGATGAAAGGCGCGCTGTAGCAGGTCGAGAAAGTCGGGATCGGTTCAAGAACGCCGTCCTCGGTACCAGGAGTCTTTCTGTTGACCCATCAGCTCACGATTCGTAGCGCAACAGTAGCGGACTTACGAGGTGTAACCAGCAAGGAAATGGTAGCTTGCCTGGCTAGGCGACAGTTTGCTAATCGGGGGAAGGACACCGAACGCATCGCAGGTCAACATGATGATGTTGCTAGGCTGGTTCTCGACCATGCAGGGGATCTTAGCGTTGGGGATATACTCGATTGGGTAGGCGCAGCGCGTGTTCTCCGTGATGCCCACGTCGTCGTAGTCCGGAATGCGCGACACGGGATTGTAAACAACATTCTCAAGAATCGAGCCGAAGCGGATGGCGTTGTAGATCTCGGGCTCCTTTTCCTGGGAAAGGTTGATGCACTTGGCATAACAACCACCCTCGATGTTAAAGACGCCAGTGTCTGACCACACGTGCTCATCGTCTCCAATGAGCAAACGGTTGGGATCGGCCGAAAGGGTAGTTTTGCCGGTGCCACTGAGACCGAAGAATAGGGTAACATCACCTTTCTCCATTCCCACGTTTGCAGAGGAATGGAGAGAAAGCTGACCAAATTTGACAGGCTGGAGATAGTGCATCACGGAGAAGACACCCTTCTTCATTTCGCCTGCATATTCGGTGCCAAGAATAACCATCTCCATCCGCTTGAAATTGATTTCAACAGACGTAGTGGAAGACATGCCCTTGGTGAAACGGTTGGCGGGGAACTGTCCGGCGTTGTAGATGATGAAGTCTGGCTCGCCGAAGTTGGCGAGCTCCTCCTCCGTCGGGCGGATCAGCATATTGTTCTGTTCCAAACGAATCAACTACGGCATGAAGTTATACAAGAACGACGAACCATGAATAGCGCATGGTAAGCGCGGGCGCAGATGACTCGGACCTTGATACGGTACTTCGGATCCCACTAGAAGAGACGTAAGTACGTGCAGAATAGCAAGTGAGAAAGCCTTACGCCAGCGAAACCGTCGAAGACGTAGACATTGTCACGGGTGTTGAGGTAATCAATGGCACGCTCACGGTTGATCTCAAAGGTGTCTACAAGGTTCGAACTGATGAGGCAAGGCTCATAACCTAGGAGGGGGACTCACGTTCATCCATCTTGATGTTGACAGAACCCCACCAGACATCATCTTTGCTGGTTTCTTCATAGACAATACGCTTGTCCTTGGGGCTGCGGCCGGTCTTCTTTCCGGAGAAGTTGATCAGAGCGCCAGAGGATGAGATGATGGCGCCTTCATTCCGGATGGCATCTTCGTACAGCTGCGCTACTGGGGCATTGCGCTTGAGCTGAATACGATCCATATCGAAACCAGCCTGCGAGAAATACTCGAGATCGCGACCGATGACTGTGGAGAATGAACATGAGGTGACATGGTGTTGACTGTAGACTCACGGTTGCTAGAGTACTCGTTGTCATGAGCCTGGGCATAGTTCCTGTGAAGGATATGCGGGGTAACATAGGGAGTCTGATGAGGCAGGACCATTTTTGTGGAGGAGTAAGGGACCTGGTCAAGCCACGTCAGATATTTATGAGCGCGAGAAAAGGGGAGGATGATCCGCGATTCGGGTTAGCGGACGAAATGGAGTGGACGTGGGAGTGGGAGTGGGAGGACACGGTCGGCGAATACAGATTAATTACTTACTCTACGTTGAAGGTGGTAGCGAACCGAGAAGGAGAGAGGGCGGTTAGAATGAAGATTAGATGTCAATGTTCTGCCCAATTTTATACCAGTGGCCAGCCACTCCCGTAGTACCATCCCATAATCTCCCGATACAGTCTGCCCTCCGAGAAGTTCGCGACTCTTTCCGTGATTTCTTCCTCACTCTTCCCGTCTTGTCCTCGGCACTGCAGGACGGCCGTGTGCTACTAGCAGTTCGGCTATACAGATAAGATTATTTATCGTAATGCGACCTGGAAACTGACACTAACGTGAGCTATGAGTACACCCGGTTCGCTCCGAGACTGTTCTGACGGACCTTTGTCGGACACCGGACGGAGCAACTTGAAGTGAGCAGTTATTGCCAGCTGGGCGATGTAGCAGTACGAGAACGAGGAATATTAGCCGTCGCCATCAATAGTACGTGACTTTGTCGGCCACATCATCGCGTGTCTCAGTGTGAAGAAGTTACTGGTTCCACTACTGGTAGCGAATACCCCTCAGCCCTCAGCGCTACCGTTAAGTAGCTGGTAGAATGGTTCTCAGGCGGCCCGTCTTCGTAAATAGAACTTCAAAATGGTCCTAGATACCGAGTGACTGGAGTTGCACAGACCCGCAGTGCTGCCAATCGAGCGCACTGCCCCAAGCTGACATGTTTTGTGACGCGCTTGTCATGGAACTTGCAGTTGCCAAGAGTGCGCTCAAACCTCGCTTAGTAGTCCGCGTGGTGAGAGTCACGGTGTGGTTCATTATAAAGCGGATAAACATCGGGAGAATGCATATTGGAAAAGAAGGGCTAAAGTCCGATTATGAAGTGTACAAGATACGTCTAGGACCATGTCAATGTCAATGCAAGGTATGGATAATAATAATAAACGCTGGGATCTGTCATCACAACAATCCGGTAGTCGTAGGAGAGACGGCCTGAGAAGAAGAATAATCGGTCAGTTGCATTGGTAGGTGTTTAGTGGGTCGCTCACCAGACTAGAGCTTGCGGGTTGTGCCCTCGATGATGATGATGATGATGATCCCAGGATAGTAATGAAAGGAGGTACAGATGCCGATGTGGCAGCAGAGTTCGTGTGAGACGCAGTCATCGACTGAGCAGCCGACGATAGATCTCCAAGTGAGAGTAGGCTGAGATCATAGGATGCTGGGACATGCATCTGGTTGACGTGCAGCCAGGGTATCTGGTATCCATTGAGGCCCATCCTGCGGATGTTTCTGTCAGCGAGTCACAGTCGTGTCGAACAGTAATTCAACCCACCTTGTGGTTGTGACAGCCTGAATGTCCATGTATCCCAAAGGAATGATCGGCAAGGATGCTACCGCGCCCTGTACGAGCTTCACATTTGAGAATTGGCCGCTATTCACCGTCTGACCAGGCGGAATGACAAAGTTGCTGAACGCCTGGTCAAAGTGGGCATAGATCTCCCCATTGATAAGACCGTCTGCTTGGACATATTCAATAACGAGATCTGCCTCCAGAGGATTGTAGATCTGAGACACATCCGCAAGTTGGTCACTGGTTCCCGGACAACGTGTGTAAAATCTACTCACATCAAAGCTGAGTTCGACCTCATTGGTCACTAGAGTTTCCGCCGAGATGGTAGGATATACATGAGTGATAATAGGAGGCACGTTCAGCCCTGGGGGACCGTCAGTACCTATACACAGACAGTTGTCTTCTGCACTCACCGGTCACGCTGGTCTGAAGGGTCACTCCCTCGAGAGCGGGCTCCAACGACGCAAATGGCGAACTGGCCGAATCTCCTTTCACAGTCAAGGGAAGAACACTATCACCTTGCAAGAAGCTTGTCAGGAACGATTGTGCGACTGTATCATTGGCATCGGCGGGTGAGTATTGGAATTCTCCAGCCATAGAGTTCTCCCCAGGTAGCAGGTTGAATGTCTGAGAAAAAGCTCGATCAGGATGAATAGACTTCACGGGACATTTGACTTACATTGAACGCCGCGCGTCCGATCATCACATCGTCGTAGTACACGGGCAGAGCAATTCCCACAGTCGAGAGCGAGACATTAGAAGGGTTTTCCATTATTGTTGTGAGGGGAGCAACAATGTATTCATCTCCGCCATTTCCACCGCTGCCCGTAATAGACACGTTGTTAATGGCAGCCGTGCCTCCAAACGAGTTGATGCCTGAGTTGAACTTGGTAAGCCGAGGAATTGTGGAACAAGGAAAGTTGCCTTACCCTTCAAAGTGGAAGTGACGTCGAAAGGAATGCCTGAGATAGGTACGTCGCCAATGGAGGTCTTGGCCGTCACGTCAGCTGTTCCGCTCAGGTCGAAAACGGCCGAGTCCGTGTCAGTAACCTCAGCAAACATAACTTCAAATGCCGCATCGTTGAGGGACGTGAGCGGAACGTTGTGGAAGCTGATCGGGAGTGCTGCGATGTTTCCAGTGGACACACCACCCATAGTATCGGACGTTGGCAGGTTGAGCTGAGTCAAGGTATTAGCTGAATCATTCTGTGAAATGCCTATATGCTTACTTCTGCAGCGGCTACTCCGCCGGCGGCGAGAGTCATCTTGACCGTTGACTGGATGACTTGCAGCGAGAAGCCGAAGGGATTCTTGTACTCCGCCAGAGTGTTGTCAGAACCCGACAACGGAGCAAACGCCTCGTCCTGGGTCTCCATCGATAGACTGAGGTCTGACAAAGCAATAGATTGGATGATCTAATGCAGTAGTGAGTATCCTAGAGAAACTGCGTTCTGGTTCCGAACTCACGTCGAACTTCTGGCCAGGCAGGTTGACATTGAGCGTGAGTGTCTGGAATGCGTCACTCAACCATGTGACTGGTGAGCTAGCCCCCGTAGGTTGGACTGATTCTCCCTTGACGCTCAATGTGATATTATCTGCTGCGAGGTACTCTGAGAACAGCTGGCCGACCACAGTCAGCCCCTCGCCGCTCTGTGGAATCAGGCGGCCAGTGAGGTGTGAAGTGACCTGCGCCTCGGGAAGCAGCACGAGGTCGGTGGCGGACAACGCTAAAAATGATTTTAGGAGATTGAGCAAGACAGAAAGATGGTCGTACTTACGTCCGATCAGAGTGTTCTCGAAGTAAGCTTGGAAGGTAGCAGTACCCATATCGATGCCGAGCTCTGCAGAAAAGGATCAGTCACAGTCAAGAAAAGACATTGACGCATGACCCACGAGCAGGTGACGGAATGAGCGAATCAGTACTGATCGTGATTCCTCCTGCTGGATCATCGGACGGTAACTGGAAGTTGCTAATAGTTACCCCAGGCAAGCCGTTGAAGGCTTTCAGTGAGATCGTTTTCGTCAAGGACACATTGTCGAAGATCGTGCCCAGAGCAGTCAGTCGAAGTTTAGATGTAGAGATAATCCACTCAAAGCTCGGGTTGTGAAGCAAGTAGGTAGCGAAGGACGTGAATCTGTACGAGGTGTATCAGCAAAGTGAAGTCAACACTGCGATGAGACCTACTGGTCCTGATCGGTGATAGCTAGTTGCCCTTGTACCTGATAGTCGGGAACACCAGTATTGGCAGCAGCGCAGACTTAGAAAACGTACTGAGTGCAGTTGAATTTGACGTATGCAGTGCACCACTTACCAGGAGGTAGCGAGATGGTCGCAATATCGTTGCCTTGCCATGTTATGCTACAGTCACGGTCAGTTCGAAATTCAGTTCAATCGAATTCCCACATACGTGAGTGGTTCGACGAATTCAATCAAAACATCGAGGGGTCCAACGTTAGTTAGGGAACCTTGCAGAGCCAAGTCGAAGCCATCATTCGAGATGTTTCTGTGTGGGGGTGAATCACCACACAATGCACAACACACAAGAAACGTACGTGATGTTTGCTTCAGAAAAGACAAGGTCGGCACCGGTAACAAGATCTTGTGCAATCGGCGCAGCAACTGCCCCAATGAGATAAAGAGCGGTCTGGTCGGTCTGTCGAGAATCAAGGGTGAGAATGAAGCTATCGAACACCATAACCACCCCTTACAATTGCTATGACGCCTTTCTGTAAGAAAGAAAGATCCGTGGCATCTACAGCGACCTATGAGATGAGCTTCGTTCGAAAGATGGTCCAAGGCTTACAGTCGTCCAACTTCACTGAAGAATCAACCGCTAGATCAACTTGAAGGCCCTTCAGGGCGTTGAGGATGGCGTCATCGACATCAAACTGGTTCCCGCTGCAAAAATAACTGAGCACACGAATAAGGTGGTCTATGTGCTTCCCGTACCTGACACATGTTGGAGGACTAGTGTCGACGGAAGTGTTGACCTAGTGATACCACAGCATCAGCACCTAATGTGCACATTATTGACAAGCACTCGGAACATACTGGTGGATGGAAATCCGGGTTATCAATAACCATCTGGAAGAGTTCAGTCAGCGGTCCAAGGTCCACGTTGTGTTCCTGGGCTGAGATGCTGATCAATTCAATGATCGTCAGCGGGTCCAAGTTAAAATTAAACGCAAGGGCCGGCGACGTGATGTTGCTGTGGCCGTCTGCGTGAATTGGATCTGACGAGCGGTCAACGTTATTGATGGTGCCAACGGTCAAGTTCTGGAATGTCGCGGTCGCAGACATCTCGAGCAGATTGATACTTGCGGTGAAAGGATTTGAAAGCGTGAAGGAGGTCGATGCGATCCCCGTCTGCACAATGTCGATGGGGAACTCGAGCGATGCGCTACCTATAAGGTTTTGATGCAGGGCAGGTATAGTGACTGGTGAAAGCTTAATCTGGGAGAGTGCCGATTGCAAGGATTCAATGGGAGTGGAGCTGGTGGATCCCATGATGACCGTGTTGGAATCGATGCCTTGAAGATAGTTTTCCAACATCGCTTGACCTGCAGCAGTCTGCGAGCTTCCTTGAGGTGCATATAACACGTCTGGCACAGGTCACCGTTATTAGTGCCAAGGCCAATCTTTCATTGAAAACGCCTACCAGTTGGGTAGTTGACCGAACCAGGCTGAATGATCATGTCGCTCTGTAGTCTGTTAGGTCCACCGACGTAGAGGTGATTTCAATGAACTCACCAAATCAGCAGACCCGATAGTCTCGCCTCTATTTTTGATAGTCAATCGTATGTCCAAAGATGCTGCGCTGACTGAACTCACTCGAACTGCAAAGTGAACGAGACATCTCCCGTACCTGCAAGTATTGTGAGTGAGTTGACTCCAAAAGACCGTTATGTTATATTACCGATTGTCAAATTGCTACATTGGATCACACGTTAGCTCGATGTGCCGAGAGAGGCTCCAACTCCTCACCTCGGGTTGTAAAGGGTAGTGTCAACCTTGATCAGAAGATAGTCGGTATACCCATGATTGACATCGAGATTGGCCACAGTAACTGGTTTGGCAATGAGGCCCTGGAGACCAGCAATAGAAGAGTCGACGGAGAACTCGATATCTGACAGCGACAAAACGCCAACCGCAGTGGAAGCAGCAGCATTAGCAGCGCCAGACAGGGCGAGTGTTTCCATGCTCCCGAGTGTGGTTCCAGCGACGAAACTATCGAAGACTGAATGTTGATCGGCATAAACAGCGAAAGGAACGTTTGAGAATGTCAGGTAAATAATTCGAGACTCCACGTCAGTTGTACTTGGTCCATTGGGTATGACTAGTTCTGCGAACGACTGTCCGTTGAAGCCGACCGTGATGTTCTGTCCCAAGGAAGTGATATCGATAGGGAAGTTGAAAGGGAGAGTGAAAGCGGCGGTAGTCGCGTTGCTGCTTGACATTGGGTCATACGACGTGTCTTCCGTGAACAACAGTTCCATCTGCTCGAGAGTGATCGCCTTTATGATGTCGATTTTGCCCTGATTCGGCAAGCTTGTAGCAATCTGGAGCGTTTGGATCGCTTCATTCAACCAGGTGACCTTTATACGACTTTCAGCAGTTGTGCAAGGGATTGATCACAGCCGGACTTACATCGCTTGGACCGGCACCTGCTCCTTGAACCGTAACGTCGCTATCTAGTCCGTGGATGAAGTTGTTGAAAATGGCTGAAACCACAGCCAACCCCTCAGGGGAGTTCTGTGGGATGAGACGGCCAGCAAGTGCGAGGGGTGAAGTGGACTGGGGAGCAAGTGTGACAGAGGAAGACGACGACACAGGGGCGATCTCGATGCCGTTGGCAAAGGTGTTGAACGCAATGGAGCTGAGCTCGATACCAACTTGGGAAGGCTGTTCTACAAGTCAGTCACAAAGTTAACTAGAAGGATGTAGCCTCATACGTTGGTCACTTCAGATTGGATGGTCAGTTGGATACCGCCCGCAGGGTCGTTGGCAGGCAAGTCAAACGAGTTGATCGTAACGCCATTCTTCAATCCATTGAACCCTTTGAGAATAACGGACTTCGAAGGGAGGGAAATCCCCGAAACCTCGATGCCTAGAAGTGCTTTTTAGCGAACAAGTTGTAGATTCCTCACGAGCACCTACCAAGTGCGTTAACTATTCGGATTTGTCAGTGTGTTGTTCGCTTCGATGCGATCGAGACAATGCTTACCAGTCAGATTTTCAGCAGCGATGTCCCATTGGAAGGACTCCTCGTTGAGCAAAACCTTCGTGAAGCTCGTGAGGTAATCGACATCAGCGACTTCGAACGTTGTCTGGACGTCAAGTGTGGCGCCAACGTCACCAACAACATTAACATCGCTCATTTGCATTGTTCCAAGAAGTTGTCCGTTCCAAGAGACAGTCAAACCATTGCCGAAGGAGATTGTCGCGTCAACTGAAAATGCTTTAGGGCAACCGCCTTATGCACACAACCAGAGGAATGAGCTTACACGGTCCAGCATCGGTGATGCTTCCTTTCAGTTGAGTCCCTAAACGCCTAATTCAGCCAAGTACGGTACGTCATGATCGCTCGACTTACCAAAGGACGTCTCCTGTGGGTCTGTAATGACGACAGTGTCGACACTACATAGACGTCAGCTCGGGTCGAAACCTGCATACAGTCGTGAGGCTTACCCAAGCACTGTACCGCTTACGATCTTCTGCACAATGGGTTGGGCTAAGACCGGCAAGATGAGGTTCAAGCTGCTGTCAGTAGAAATCGGGACGCTGAGCTGAGTGTAATTCAGTGTCGTGGCGTATTCGCCTGAAAAGCAAAGGATCAGGGAGTGGTACATGACGTCCGGACAGTTGGTCTTACCAATTGTAAGCTCAGCAGATAACTGGATGTCAGAGCGCAACTGTTTGAAAGCAGTATCGATGAAAGAGGGCAGATTGAAGCCTCTGCGAGGGTCCAGTCAGGACAGATGATAGCATTACTGAACAAACACTCGTACGTGTAGATGTTGCTCCTACGGTTGGCCAGCGTCGAGTCTGTGGTAGTAGCCGTGACGTAAGAGTATCCACCTAATGCCACAACCCCATCCAAAGGCGTTGGATCAAGGCCGGCCTGTACAGCAAGCACACGAGTCAGAGTGAACAAGGTCGGGGGATCAAAGTTCATGTTTAAGTCGAGCGGGGGGGAGGTCGTGGTTGACTTCCCAGCTGAGGGGAAGTTGGTAGTCGTCTCAATGGAGCCAAGAACAAGTCCATGAGATGTAACAGAGGACGAGATTTTAGTGATGTCAAAGCTAGCCGTGAACGGATTGACGAGGTTCACAGTGACGTGGCTGATGTTGTTCTCATGGAAAGTTGTCGAAAGTACTAAGGACTACTTAGAACGCAACAGAGTGAGAAATAATTTTGACACTTACTCTCCAAGGAACCACTAGAGAGAAGACTCGACTTCAGGCCAGGCAGAGTCGTGGTGATGTTTATACTTTCGAATGCTGGCAACAAGGATTCGACTTGCGTGCTACCGCTGAATCCAGCGATAGCCAGCTCAACATCTGAAGTGACATTTAATTGACAGTTGAGTGTATTCAGAATGGTGCCTACCCGTGCCACCAACAAAGTCGTTCAGTGTTTGCATTCCTTGGGGGCTATTATTCGCCTGGATGTCATTGTGAGTAATGAAAATGAACATAACGAATATGAACGTGCCTCAAAATCCGACGTTGATATAAGTGAATTGTTTCCCATATACAAGGTGAAATTCGGCATCAAAGCAGTGCCCAGAATAGCACCACCTCTCTGAAGCTGGAGCGCTGATGAAATCTGTCAGAATTGTGGGCTGTATAGTATTCCGTAGAAGAGCTTACTTAGGTCACCGGTAGCTAGCTCTAGGTTAGAAGGGTTGAAAATGGTCACTGTATTGCATAAGGGTGAGTGCAGCCCAACGATGTCGTTCACAAACCATACCATCGATGCCTAGATTCAGGGCTTGCTGGGTGCCGCCCAGAACATCAACGCTGTCAATGGTTGTATACCCGTTCAGTCCTTGCAGGCCATTCAGACTCGTAGTCACGTTGACTTTAATCGGATCAAGTGTGATTTGACCAAGGCTCGTGTTTGCTACGGCGCGCGAGTTTCCTACCATCAAGAATTCGGTTGTCTTTGAGTCCGTGAGCTCGAGGTCTGTGAGCAAAAAAAAAAAAAGGAAAGACAGATGTCAGGAACTGGCAATCGGCAAACATGAAATTCAGGCGCACTGAACGCAGAGAAGCTTCCGTGCTCCCCATCTGTCGAATTGAGAGTCCCATCTGAGATAATGATATTGATTTGACCTTGTGTGTCGGCGGGCCCTAGGACATTGATCGATGAAGTGGAGGCACCGAGAGGCTGTTTACACCATTTTAGTTACACATTGAATCACTGTTATATCTGCCACGAACTGTAGCAAGACCAGCAACATTAGAACCATTCTTCACGATGTTGAATTGGTTCTGGATCTCCGAAATCGATATGCCAAACCCAAAAGGCAATTCTATAATTCGCGTCATTATAACCAATCCCGGTATTCCATTAGGACCAGCGCTCCTTACCTATAGATGCTTGGACGGAATTGCTGTCTGTCCGTGGGGCCCATGCCGTTTCCGGCGTAAACGTCAGTGCTAGACTACCTATGTCGATTGCCCGAATTGGATTGATCGGCGTCGTGGACTGGAAAGGAACAGTCAACGTCAGGCTTTGTAAACCCTGACTGAGCCATGATATCGTTGTCCCATCGGACTGAAGTGTCGACTTTCCGGCCGCAATGACGGGGGAGCTCTCGAAGTTGATGTAATTCGTAAACAGTTGAGAAACCACAGCGAGATCTGAGGGTGTGGATTGAGGAACAAGAACACCAACGAGCGATATGCTATTATTGCCGGGGGTCTAGCCATGAAAATAAGCCTCCGTGACACAGAGGAGTAGAGTGATAAATACCAATTTAGTGTTTGCGCCTGTGCCGCTACCCAAATAAACGCCCTGGTATGACAGATCGAACACCACAGTTCCCAGGTCGAGTGCAAACGGACTGACAGCATCCATTACTTTGTGTTCTGCAGTAATCAGAGACTCACTCGCCTTGGGTTGGTCAGTTGGGTAACTGCGACGAAGTTGATACCACCTGCGGGATTATCGCTTGGTAACTGCAAGTCCTGTAATAGAACATTTCCAGCGAAGTTGTCGGTACCTACGAGCAACAAATAGATGTGTGATCAGTAAGACCGACTTGAGGACCAGAAATGAACCCCACCGTTGATTGTAAGCATCTTGTTGAACGATATACCATGAGCCGTCGGGAACTTTTCTGCCTGGACGCTGAGAGTGTAACTCTCGAGTTGCCATGTGAAGTTTTGAGACGTGATCATCGCAGATGTAAAGCGGCCGAAAGCATCTTGGTCTGTGATATAGAACATTGTGGTATCATTGATTGTAGCACGTTTGTTCTTGGCATAGAGCGTGGACAACTGCATGTACCCGATCGGAACTTTGGTTGAGCCATCTATCCAGCTCACGTTTACAGGGTTCGGGAAGGATATCGAGGCAGAAAAGATGCCAGTGTGGGTGACCTATTGACCAAGAAACGGCTCAGCATTCGAGGTTAATAGCCAACTTCCGAATGGCACTTACGATGCCTTGCATTGATAATAGGAAGCTGCACCAGCATACAATGAGCTCCGATTGCAAGGGAATACCACCGGACTTACGAGGTGTTCGTGGGGTTCGTAATCGCCGCCGTCGTGATGTCGAGCTGCGCTTTGTTGACAACATCTTGGACGATAGCTTTGAGCACCGGGAACAATATGATAAATAGTAGTGCGATGCCCAGACAGGCGCCAACGACTGAAGTGAAGATGAACCACCGACGCTTGTATAGCGGTGGCTTAGGTGCAGCAGAAGCAACCACAGGCGCTGCTGTAGCCACGTCGCCCTCCAAGGGTTGACGCTCTTCTTGAGCATCGCCAGAGGCTGCTGGTTGTGTGTCAGGATTGACGAGAATTCCTGCAGGAGTTGTGGTAACGAATGGATCAGTGTCAGGGTCAGCGAAAGGATTGTTGGTTGGAGAAGTGCCGGCTAGAGCAGCCGCATTTGCTGGGACAGAAGAACGAGCATGTAAGCGCTTTTCTTCAAGATGGGGCTCACGAAAGGCTAACCTCTGAGTGGTGCGTTGGATTGACTTGCAACACTGTGGGCACTAGCGGAAAAGCTTTCATGGTATATTCCACTGCTTCGCCTAGCAGGGGCGACTTGCTCCATCTTGAAACGAACTGTGGGGGGGCAGAAGAGGGAGAGTCACACGAATGGGTAAGGAGAGGGTCCCGAAGAAAAAGGCCTGGTGCAGCGGCCGGGAGACAAATTGACGCGGCTTGCATACGACATCCATCAACTCTGACCAAGTCAGATCAGAAAATTACGTGGAAATGAACCTCGAGCGAAGTCTGCGAAGTGTCGCAGGCCCAGAAATAATTGATGAAATACTTGTGCATATGGCATGAAGATCATGGCACTGATGGCAGTCGTACTTACAGCGAAGCTCGTCGGCTGATGCGGCGAACATGCCACTAAGTCGGATCTTTCGTTAAAATCACCAGCTGGCAACTTTTCGGTTCGCTGACTTACCCAGCTGGAGCGACAATGAAAATTTATTATGAAGCCGCTCATTGGCTGCCCGTTGCCAAGTAGCTTGACAGTTCCTCCGGCTGCTGTTGTGGTCACAGATTTGAGTGCTGATAGCGCGGCTGGTTGACATTTTCCCCGCGATCCAGTGTACCACCACTGGGTACCCATGCATGCGCACATGCTCGATCAAACTCGCTCAAGGTCCCAGCTGCAGGTGATCAGGAGGGTGGAGCGTCCATACTACTGGAATCTTGACGAGTAAGATTAAGCACTATTTTC
>KN819327.1:511721-542520 GCA_000827475.1 Paxillus involutus ATCC 200175
CTTCTACTCCGGTACTTTGCTACTCCTCTAACGAGGCACAGCTCATCCATCGTGACGTGCAAGCTTTTACCGGGCTGACCATCGTTATATGAAGCGGACAAAGGTAGGACGGGGGCCTGGATACCAAGAGAAGAGAGGTACCCGGTCCACGCGTCGATAGACCGCTTGTCTGTGACAACGAGAAGAGGGCAGAACTCCCCTCCGCAGGAAGAGTAAAAATTCCGGAATTTTCCCATGTTTTTCTCGTTCATCCCCCCCACGAAGATCAACAGATCGGCATCGCCTTTGAAGCCCTTTGGAGGCATATGGCCCTCCAGAGAGTCTGCGGCGCGGTGGAATACGAACGACCTTCCGTTGATGCGAGATGTACATTGCGTCCAGTCGCCCATGATTTCCCAGCTGAAGATCTGAAGATCGGTCGAACAGATAATGACGTTGGCAGCTGGCTGTGCGATACTGTCCCAACCAGACTTCATTATGGACCGCAAGTCGATTAAAGCCGCTTTGATTAGTATATTGGTGTCGGACGGCCGGCTGGGAACACGGCGACAGTTTTCGATGACCAGTTTGCGAACCGCTTGCTGTGATTGTTTGCTCCGCTCTTGAAGTGGGGTGCTAGCGACTCTTTGCATGTCGAGGGTCGTAACGCACGCGTGGTCATGGAAGCGCATCTTGTATCTGGCAAGGTCCTTCTCCCCTGTAACCCACCAATCCTCCATGGAAGACGGCTCATTCTCCAGTCCTGTCACGACAGCGACAATCGGCACCTTCTTTCTACATATGGCGGAGTAGAAGATAGTATAATTTCTGGCTAGCGCTTTCCTGACGCTCGAGCCGCGAATGCAGTAGACGAGCAGGTGAATGCCATTTGCACTGCCTAGCTCCCGGAGCAGCTTCGCCAGATGTTTTTCGGCCACCTCAGCCGGAACGCGACCGTGCGTTCCTTCATCAAGACCGGCGGTATCCCATACATGGAACATCTCGCTATCGATGGTTATCCTGTAATGGCTGCTTTGAAAAGTGCATCCTATGACACTGCTCGATGTCTTCGCGGCTTTGTGGCCAGCAAGCATATTGATGAGCGAGCTTTTGCCGACTCCGCTGTCGCCAAAGATGACGATGTTGCGAACGGTGGTAGTAGGATCGACGGTCTGAAAATAGGGTCAATTGCTGGGCCAAAGAAGACTGATCTCTCTGACCCCCGGATGGTCAACTTGATCCTCCGCAACCACGGGAAGCTCTTGAAGCTGTTTCATGGCGGTGGGTGATTCGCATTTTTCTCCGTCCTGAGTAAAATGGTTATGTCACACTCTACACGGTTTGTAGTTGACGGATTCACCGTGATTGATGGCTCTCCCGTGATTTCTCTACCAATATCACCGAGGTGTTGGTATGCTGTTTCCACCGCTAGTTGTTGATTTGACCCGGAGGGAGACTACGTAGAAAACTTAATGAGTTCGTGAATAGACGGATGTCAAGGTCTGGAACTACCGTTGAAAACCGGTTCCGGCTTTCTGGCAGATAACTATCTGCGCGAAATTGCACGGAGCTCGTGACCCGTTTGTCTAAGAGATGCTGAGAATAATGATTCTGTGTAACATGATCTGGTGTGTTCAAATGGTGTTCAGGCTGAAGTAGGCCATGAGCCGATGTGCCCCAGCGCAACAGAAAAGCTTACCTCCAGGCTCGGGCCTCCATCACGGTACTCTGTCGCAGGATTCATCATGGAAGAAGCCCTTGAGAAGTAGTTCGTGTTTCTTAACTCCCGTCACGATCCCCACAAACTATCTTATAAATGAATTTGAACATGTAGCATGGTCTTTGTACTGGCTTCCGGCTTGTTTTGCCTCCACCTTGAAAGGCGAGGCCTCGCGAATGTGGCTATGCTGATGATGTTTCCCTACGCCCCAAAGCCATAGGAGAGCATTGCCCCCGGTGATCTGACCGCGAAACAACGGGTAACTCACCATCACGGTCACCGCCAACATTGATATTGAGTTTGGGTGCCTTCAACGAGGCTGAGGGAAGGCCCTGCTTGCCACGCACATACCTTCCAGTGTCGTAATATGAAAAGGTTACACCCACCGTCAGCTGGTGTCGCCAATGATCGCGAAAGACAGCCGGGGCCAGAAATTGACGCTGTCTGGATACTTCAGGGAAAGGATTTAGTCGTGACTTGTACTAATCTTTCGTGTCTAACCATGTGTGGTGAGTCGAGAACTATCAGGAGGAGACGGTCTCTCAGCGCTTAGCCTGAATGAGTTCGGCTTCTTCAAATGCTTCTTCAAAGCATGCTCGTTGATATTGAGCCTGCCAGTGATCGATCACCTCAACGTCAAGTCGGAAATTTAACTATTCTTACCACGCAGCCTCCCAGAGTTTCATATTGATTCCGAGAGCTATTTAAGTTACCTTGCGTTTTCCGCGTTGCCGTCGCTCGAAATGACGTTCTTCGGCGCCTTGTGTCAACCTCTTGGAAGGCGTGTGTTCTGGATATGCTCCACCATACCGTACATAGCAGCCTATGCGGCTACATGATGTCTTCGTGCGTCCTAGATTAGCCCACAGGTTGCGACGTCTGCGGAAAGTTAAACCCACAGGGGGCGCCTTTGTGGAAGATGCCCATCCCTGCAGAACGTTCAGAACCATGAATAATGACGCCCAGAAGCACATACATAGATCATTCACAAAGCTGGTCCCAGCATTCCCTTGCTTCGCGGGCCATAGCCCACGACCCTTGTGTAAAGTCGTCATGCCTGTGTTCGGTTTTAAAGGCCGGTTGAACAGTGATAGTTCTTGCAGAATTCATACTTGCTTGGTTCTCAGTAGGACGCAAGACCTTGCATAGAACACACCTATTGCATTGTAAACGCAGCCTTGGGGTGCTACATACCACTCATCCCCTTTCTACTCCAAATCGGATCTTCCATGTTGTCAGAGCGCCCCGGTCCCATTGCCACAGGGGCCCCAAATCGCCGAAACATCCTGATCGTAGGAGAGGTCGGCGTAGGCAAAAGCTCCCTCGTCAACCTCATTACCGGCCAACAGCGCGCCATTACCTCCAACGGCGCTCGGAGCTGCACGCTCCAATCCCAGGAGCACATCACCACCCTCGGCTCCGTTCAGCTTGCCCTGCACGACACAGCTGGTCTGCACGAGGCAGTCGGCAGGATGAAGATGGACGCGTACCTAGATGCTGTGCATCAGGCGTATACGCTCATCTCGAAACTCGAGAGCTCGGGAGGCATCAGTCTCCTGCTCTTCTGCATGAAGGGCGGACGGATATCCATGACGATGCAGCAGACGTACAACCTCTTCGTGGAGGTGCTATGTAACTACAAGGTGCCTGTCGTCATCGCTGTGACGCACCTCGAGGGGTACGACTGCATGGAGGAGTGGTGGATCGAGAACGAGAAGTTGATCAGCGAGTATGGACTGAAGTCTATCGGGCATGCTTGTATCACGGCTACCCCTGGATACCGGAACATGTTCATGGACAAGTACGAGCAGTCGAGGGAGACGATGAAAAAGCTCCTGCTTGATTATAGCAATCACCCGTCCTGGAAAGAGGAGAAGGCTAATTGGGTCAAGCGAATGATGTTGCACATTCATCACTGGTTGCCCGCCCGACGTGCAAACCGCCTTGACGGCAGTGGGCTGAAGAAGAAACTGATCAAACGGTGCGGGTTCTCAGCAGAGGATGCCGAAGTCGTCGCACGGAAGATTGAGCAGTCGCGGGGCACCACCGACTCGGAGGTCGGGTCGGACGCCAGCAGCTCTTGGCTCACATTGGATGAGAAGTTTGGTGTTGCCGGTGAGAGCAACAGCTACGTGTCCTTCAAGTACCAGTAGTTTCACGTAACTTAGTAGTGATTCGGTCACACCATTTTTTGACGAAAAATTAGTCTGTACTACTTTGCAAGCTTGTTTACTGTAATAATTTATCCCTCGAAACTGTGACAGTACTGGGTCAAAGGAGTTGGATCCCCGCTCGACCATGCATGATCATGATGCAGTGTCGGACTTCCTCACACTTGCTGAAACTTCGCCAGCACATCCACAGGCTCTCAGATAATCCACATACTCTACCAAAAACTGGACCTGCTCCAGCGTTTCGATAGCTTTCGCACTCCTCCTCCGTCTCACCACCCCGATGACACGCTCCACCAGCTGCAGTGTGTCTCTTCGCACCACCGTATTGCTATCCCACCGAAAACTCTTTTGAGGGGTGTCACTGCCCCTTACCTCAGTCTCAATACCTGCGCCTGCAGGGCTTGGACTGACATCGGTCTCGATCCACCCGCACAGCCCAAGCTTTAGCATCCAGCAGCACGCGAAGAGCCCGGCGCGGCCAACCCCACCACGACAGTGGACGAGCACAGAAATGCCCAGTAGGGTGTATCTTTCGATGATGCGATCTAGATCGGCGTCAAGAGACTTTGGTGAAAGCGGGGCTAGACCTTCCGGTAGTGGGATGCTGTGAATGGGTGTGTTGTAGAAGTAACTAAGCGCGATAGGTGTGAGCAATGGTGCACAGTACATACCGGAGAACGTCGAGACCCTCTCCATGTGCAGCTCGGCAATATTCAATCCATGAGATACCGAGAAATTGAAGTTCCTCATCGTCAAGACAACTTCCGTGGGTGGTAATCACGTCATCAGTGCACGTGGAAAGGCGAAAAGGTGAGCAAATATCTCACCATACGATACATCGCGCTCCGAGACTCCTCATCCTTCGAAGATCGACATCCAGATCCCGGTATACTGTACCTCGGCCCCGCACAGGCCCACTTAGCCGCACTGGGTCAAAAAAGAAATTGGGTTGACACATCGGAGGGATTATTCCTCAGATAAACAAACAAACCTTTCTTGCCTGGACAAGACGATAAAAGCAGGTTTCCGAGCCTGAAAGATCGATGGTTGACTGTACTCTGACTGGAGGGTAGCGATTTATGCGATGTCATAGAAGTTCGATGCTTGGCAATACCCCTCGGAGGCGACGGGGCGGTGGGCGGATGACTAGACGTATAAGAACACGCACATAGTGACCAAGAAATATACTCACACGTGGTACGAGGGTGGCCGTGGAAAGGTGGCGGAATGCAGGAGATCATACACTGATGGGAATCGACTTTCGGAATGATGAGACAATGCTTGGGTTGGCGCATACATGGACCTTCGTGGGGTCAAAAGCTTCGGGATCATATTGGCAGTGTTAACGTCAGACTCGTCTTCTTCTCCGGATACGGTATGAACTTGAGTCTTGGAGTTGGGCTTAAGTGACAGAGCTCTTGGTGAGGGGATTGGTAGGGGTGGCAGCGATATCCTTGTGTTGAGAGCTGCATGGAGGGCGTCACTGACCAATGAGTGGGGTGCACTTGATGTATGACGTTTCCGTAGAGGGAGAGGAGGCAGTAGGAGAGGTACAGAAGTTGAACGTAGGGGTATAATAGGCGAGTTTGCAAGAGAAGGAAGTAACTGGGTATATCCAGTGATGCGATCGAGGCTATATGGAAAGGGGATATCAAATAAGACCGGAGAGGGTTTGCTACACGGTGTAAGGTGTGAAGAAATGGCAACGAGTGATTCCGGGGGTATAATCACCGAGATGCTGGAAAGTTTACAATGAGATGACCAAACGATGAATCTCTTACAAGGACTGACTTGATTGGGTGTGTTTCCGAAGTTTTGACTTGCGAGGAACGATGCCTATTACTTTGTTGTTCAAGTGGCGGGAGCTGGAGTTGAGACTGGGGCTGGGGATGGGACTGGGATCGGTTAGGCATTGACTCTGAAATAGCATTACATAGTTCTTGTTGCAACTCTGCGTGTGGCGTGGTGTTCTCTCCGGTGAAGAGAGTAGCCCGTTGTTCACTAGCTGGTATTACTAGGCTAGGGTCTTTGGAGACCCGTGGAGACTCGGCAGGCAGCCACAGAACCTGATCCACGTATTTCTCCTGGCGTTCACGAAGTTTGCGGACCACATCTGGTACGTGTAAAGACAATGGCATATATGTGACTGGGCAGCCTTTGAAGGGGGTGGGTACTTGGACAAAGGGAGTGGATGATACCTACCTTCGTGACCATACTTGATGCGACTATAGTCGCTCATATGGTGTTGGGATGCTAACGGCACAAGCTATCACGAGGGGGGTCAGCGCACAACGCCGCAAGACGGACAGAAAGGTCAATAAAGGTCACACCTGGTTGGCCCACGCATCATTCACAGCACTGTGTGACTGTGTGGGTCGTCTTGTAGTTTCCGCTGGGATCGGGACGCGCTGTTGGAACATGTTGTCTTTTCCTTGGCCAATACGGGAGGTGGGGGTCACTTGTGCCTCTAGCACTGAGGCTGAGGACATCGTCAAGGTACTTCCTGGGGAAAGGATGGGCGGGGAGGATGGTACCGGGGGCTTGAAGAATTACGGGACTATGCAAGATGAAGATGCGATACATCAAGCCTTGGAACTGTTCGCATCCATGATATGATACCCGTTCCAAGTTGCGGTTCAAAGAGGTGAGCATAGCTA
Source organism: Paxillus involutus ATCC 200175 (assembly GCA_000827475.1). Lineage (NCBI taxonomy): Eukaryota > Fungi > Basidiomycota > Agaricomycetes > Boletales > Paxillaceae > Paxillus > Paxillus involutus. The sequence goes on from KN819327.1 coordinate 518,252, forward strand.
TTAGCTGATTATAGCTAGACTAACTGGTGATCCTACTAGTATGTACAAAGACTAGTCTAGGCTTAGCAACGCAAATGTTGTAATTATTTACATAAATATTTTTTCCCTCGCATACTAGACTTGGAGTTGTTGACTCTGAGCATCGGCATTGTTGGTCGTTACCACAGGCTTTGCCCATCGCTTTCACTGTCGTTGCCGGTCTCTTCCTTCCTTTGGACATCTCAGCTGGCTGCTCCCTGTTCTCTCCATCCTTCCTTTAGTATTCAGTCATTTTCTAACCATTCTTTGTTCTACTAGCTTTTTACTCAGAGCTTGCTGCGTCAACATTAGAGGCGACCATGTCGCGATCAACTCGTTTCGCACACCAGCCCCCGCCGACTGTCGGGGCTACCGATGTCCCAGTACCCACGACACGACCACCCCTATCCTCGGGTACGACCATCCGTCGTGCTAAAACGCTCACTCGCCCGGAGCGTAGTGTTGCACCAGTACCACTTATTAATCCGCCCTCCACACTCGCACCTTCTGCATCAGGCTCAATACCTCCTGGCATCCTCGGCAGTAGCTTCGATCCATGGCGCATCTTCTCCCAGGTCGTCACCTTCTGGGCTCCCTCGTTTTTACTCAGTTCCATTGGCGGTCTTAAAGACAAGGGGATGATTCAGGCTTGGAGAGAGAAAATCGCTCTTTGCTTCATTATCGTCATTCTATGTCTCTGTGTCGCGTTCGTCACTGTCGGCACCCAGAAAGTGCTTTGCCCAACCACCTCAAACACGAACTCCGCTCGCTACTCTACCCTCGGTTCCGTTGCTGGCACTCTCAGTGTAGAAGGTATATTGTTCAATGTCACCGCAGCGAAGAGCCCGGCCGGCGTCAACCTCGACCTGCTCACCCAACAAGAGCCCGGCCAAGACATTACCCCTTATTTCACTCGCAGCGCATCTCAATACCCTGCCTGTACCGGTGTAAACTTCCATGTTGCAACCGATAATCCTTGTAGCACACCTTGTCCTCTAGGCCCCCTCAACACTTCTTCTACGTTCACCCAGCTCGATATACAAGAAACTTCTCTTCTTCTTGGCTATGATTGGGATCAGGTTGCTGCCCTGCCCAACTACTTTGTCATCGACGGAGCTGTTCTAAACATGAACCCATATATGAACCTACACCCCGAACCCATTCCTTCGGACAACGTCGATCTCGCTATTCGTACAATTCTACTCAACCAGAGCACTACCAGTGGCAAGGATGGCACTCGCTTGTTTTACAATCGTGACGACATTAAATCTGCCGTTCCTTGCCTCTCACAACGGTACTACGCGGGCAACATAGACAAAGTCACCCCCGGCTGCTTCGTCTCCTCACTAATTCTATACGTCGGTCTCATCGTTATCCTTGGTCTTGTTCTCGTGCGGTTTGCGATGGCGTGTGTCTTCAACTGGTTCCTCTCCGCTAGGTTGGCGGGTCCTCCAGACAGCACGGATTTGAACCGCTCGGCGATCAGCCCCGCCGTCATGCCGGAGGGTGCCAATATCTCTGTTGACAACAAGACAGGGATGGCTCCTTGGGCAGGCCCGGGAGGTTCCAGAAAGCTCGCTAAACCCTCCATGCCCCCCCGAACTCCCCGTAGCCCTGCCTCATCGTCAGCTACTGTGTCTCCCCAAGAACCCAGTCAAGTGATGAGTTTGGCGCAAATTGGCGCAGAACTCTTTGCGGTATGTTTGGTGACGTGCTATTCGGAGGGTGAAGAATCCCTTCGCTCGACACTCGATTCTATCTCTCGGACGACTTATTCTGACCACCGAAAGCTCCTTTTTGTAATCGCCGATGGTATTATCACCGGAGCGGGAGAGAAACGAAGCACCCCGGATATCTGTGTCAGCTTGTTGGAAGCTGATCCGCGCTTCGGAGATCCTGTTCCTATGAGTTACCTTGCCATTGGTTCAGGGGCAAAGAGAGAGAACCGTGCCATGGTATACGCTGGTCATTACAGTACGTTGTTTAAGGTTTCTTCCGAGTGATGTCTTCTCATGTGTTTCGGTTCACGCAGCCGTTGCTGGTTGCCGTACCCCCACAGTGGTACTCGTCAAATGTGGAACAGAAGTCGAGGCTGCAAAGGAGAAAAAACCTGGCAATCGTGGCAAACGCGATAGTCAGCTCATCCTGATGAATTTTTTCTCCCGAGTAACCTACAACGATCGCATGACTCCGCTCGATTTCGATCTTTTCCGTAAGATTCATGTGCTCATGGGCGTAACACCCGATTTCTTTGAAGTCTGTTTGATGGTATGGCTGTCCAACGTTCATTCTACAGCGTAGAGTGCTGATGTCTGCTATAGGTCGATGCTGATACCAAGGTGTTCCCCGATTCCCTCAAGTACCTCGTGAACTGCATGCACCACGACCAGATGATCATGGGCGTTTGCGGCGAGACACGCATAGCGAACAAGCGAGCGTCATGGGTGACAGTCATTCAGGTGTTTGAGTACTTCATCTCCCATCATCTCGCCAAGGCCTTCGAGTCCGTGTTTGGTGGTGTTTCGTGTCTTCCAGGCTGTTTCTCCATGTTCCGATTGAAAGCTCGCCGGACTGCTGGTGACGACTGGGTCCCTCTTATAATAAAGCCTGAAATCGTCCGCGAGTACAGCCAAAGCGAGGTCACCACTTTGCACCAGAAAAATCTTCTCCTCCTTGGCGAAGATCGTTTCCTAACCACCATCCTCCTCCGTACATTCCCTAACCGCAAAATGATGTTCCTCCCACAAGCGCGCTGCCGTACTGTTGTACCCGATACCTTCTCCGTCCTTCTTTCCCAGCGACGCCGCTGGATTAACTCCACCATCCATAACCTCATGGAACTTGTGCTTGTACGCAACCTTTGCGGTACATTCTGTTTCAGCATGCAATTTGTTGTGTTCATGGATCTGCTCGGCACCGTCGTTCTTCCAATCGCGATCGCTCTGACCTACATGCTCATTGGCGGCATGATCATACAGCCACCAAATTCTTTCCAAGAAGCGATCCCGTTGATGCTCCTGGTTTCTGTTCTCGGCCTTCCCGCCGTTCTCATTCTGATCACGACGCGGAAGATCGTGTATGTATTCTGGATGTTGATATACCTACTCGCCCTCCCTATTTGGAACTTCATTCTACCTGTATATGCGTTTTGGCACTTTGACGACTTTTCATGGGGAGAGACGAGGTCGGTTTTTTTTTTAAATTGGCTTGTTTGGGCGAATTACTGATTAACCACGACAGGAAAGTGGAAGGTGAAGGGAAAGGCGAGGCCCATGGTGCAGGCGCTGGTGTATTTGATGGATCCTCTGTGCCGCTTCGGCGTTGGGAAGACTGGGAGCGATCAAGGCTTCGTAAACTCAAGCGCGAAGAGCGGAGGAGAAGAGATCTGGAGCGACTGCATCCAGGCGGATTCATCATGACTGAGAACGAGCTACTCAGCGCCCGCGGTGGGAGTCAGTACGATGGTTCCGACACGTACTCGCTCGCTTCTTCGGAGGATGATCAGTGGGGTCATCAGGTCGGAGGATATAACGAGACCAGTGGGCAATACCCCCCGCCACCTGTTGGTCTGTATGATGGTAGAGATGTCTCTGGCGGCGAGGGGAAGACGCTTGGTGGTGCAGAGTTGGAAGCGATGCTGGAGTCTGGCTTTGACGAGTCGCCGAATTACTCGCCCACACCAGTCTCATCGACGTTTGGAGGTCGCTACCAGCTCTCTGACAACCCATCACAACAACATTTGACGGGCTATGGCGCCATGTCCCGTTCAGGATCTTCTGAGAGTCCGAATACGCCCTCAGCATCTTCATCCATGTCCCTCCCGAACCATTTTCGAGGTATAGATGACCGTAGAGAGTATGGACCCCTTGGACCTCTAGACCCCAGACAGAAATTTTAGGGATTCTTTTCTTTATTTCTCGATCTCTTGTTTATATCTCTCTCCCTTATAGTTACTCATGCATGCGACGCCGTGCGGATAGTCCCCATGTTTCTCTAATGATATCTTCGTGTCGTGTAAAAACGGCTTTGTATCTCGATATCAGGATCTGCTTGGTTTAAATGGAGGAATGTATTCATTCATTGATCAGTGCATGTCGTGAGTTTATCACTGAACGTTAGATCTGATCTAACGTTAAAAGGTTACTGTTGGAGCAACCTGCATCAGAGAACAAAGAAGGGCTATCAGAATGATGCTCAAGTACGTATGAGTACGTATGAGATAACTGTTGAAGCCGAGCAAAGATCCCGAGTACTCAGTCGGAGTCAGTCCTACAGCGCTATGCTAGTAGATCTGACCGGCATGGAACAGTGCCATGCCCTCTAGGTAAAAATATATAATCGGGCAATGCAAATGTAACACAGATTGTTTGTATACAGTGAGGTATGCCATCGTGAGCCTATCAGGTATCTACCTGGTGCCCATCGACTATTAGTGCTTACGCGGCTTCGTTCTGGCGAAGTAACAACAGAGAAAGAGTACATCATCCCCATCGTCCGGTTCCGGATCTGTAGTGGGGTTTGGGTCACTTCCCTTTGCAGGCCGAATCTCCTCAGCTGGACCCGCGGCAGACGTGTTAACATCAGCCTCGCCGCTAGATACCTTTGGTCCTTCTCCGATGTTCGTCGGAACTGTAGACGGTCTCTGTGCAAAGGCAATGATGATAAAAATAGAGTCCGAGCGACTTGAGGTGAGCTGACCTTGACAAGGCGTCGAAAGGCACCCTTCAGACTTGTCCTGACATGCAGTTTAGACACATCCGATCCCTCCGCACTTGAGCTAATCTCGCGTTTCCTCCGCCTACTCCAGAATCCCTTGGTAACGACAGTGGACTCTTTGCTACCATTCGGCTGCGGCGTGGGCGCGGGCTCCACGTGGATAATGCCTTGGTTGCCTTGTTGTTGCGAGGGTGGTTGTGGGGACGGTGGTCGAGAGACCCCGAGGAGCTGTAGTTTCGGAATATCAGTGAGGAAACTGTCACCTGCACGACGTTTCACTGACTTGTGCGATTGAGCTTGGCGGACTTGTTGGAGAGGGTGGTAGCGGCAGCATAGCTGGTGATATGTCTGGAGCATTGGTGTTTCCTTTTGCTTCCGTTGCGAGCTACAGTCTGTAAGAAAAGATAGCATTGCGTCTCTCTACGGATTGACTTACCGGCTGAGGGGGTTCGGGTATGGGTAACGGGGGTGGTGCGTCTGGTGTAGGACGCCAAAGCACATGGGCGTCCCAAAGCCATATCCTGAAGTCACAACATCCGCCTGCCAGATAGCGGCCGTCGAGGGAGAACGCAACGCAGGACACATCATTAGCATGGCGAAGGGGTGGTCCAGCCACCTCACGGGTGTCAAGGTTCCAGACTTGCATGACGATGTTGGGCCCAGCAGTGGCAAGAAAGGTGCTATCTGGAGATACTGCGATGGAGGTGATGATGTTGGCATGGGATTTTATGGGCTCTCCGATCTGTTCGCCTGTGATGACGTCCCAGACTCGTAGTGTACCGTCGTCGGATGCAGTTACCAGGCGTCGACCGTCCGGTGTATACACGACGCATCTCACATCGTTTTCGTGGCCCTCCATAGGACCGATAAGCATTTGGCCAATATCTGAATCACAGACGCGGACAGTTTTGTCGTTTGCAACGCTGGCAATTTCGAGCCCGTCAGGGGCATATGTGAGCGCATACAGATTGCCATTGTGTGATCTGAACGGACCAGCGACTAAATCTCCTGTATCTGCGTCCCATATGCGTATTGTATTATCCCCGGTAGTCGCAATTCTTCGCCCGTCGGGCGAGAACGTGACACACCAGAGGCCGGAGGCATGTCCTTCAACGGGGTCATACAAGAGTTCGCCACTCGCCACACTCCAAACTCGCAAGGTACGATCTTCCGACGCACTGGCGATCTTCACGCCATCAGGTGAGACAGCCACCGAGCGGACTACATCTGTATGACCAGTCAATGCATCCCTAGTTGGCAGGCCAGTTTCGACGTCCCATATTCGGACGGAGTTATCCCATGAGGAGCTGACAAGCCGACGATTGTCGGGGAAGAAGGCGACACATCTAACGGTGTCGGTGTGACCAACGAAGGTTCGTAGTGGGCGTACGTGTTCTGGTCGGCGTGCCCGTGATGCGAATGATAACATCGAATTTCTGTACAAGGTCAATAGGAAACCTTGGCGGAAAAGAGCCACGATTGAGCTCCAAGCACAAAATCGGCGCAACCGATCTACACAGGACATCAAAGATGGTGTATGTTGCTAGCGGGCGACTTACCTGGGATATCTCTGGAGGGTGCAGCAGGACTGTCAGCGAGAACTGCCAAGCAAACGATTCAAACAGGTGGATGGGTAAGTTTAAAGTGAGATGGGCGCTGGTGGGTCTTGGTTGAGAATTTGAGCAGGGGATTGGCAAACTTGCAGCGGGATGGTTCATGTACAGGGGCCTTGTGAGGATGTCCGCGGACGCCCAACTCAATGAGTCTTAATGTACCCAGCACCCACTGGCAAAACACCGTGAAAGGTTTGAAGTTCTTTGAACACTATTTTTAGTGAGTGGCTATAGAGCCGTGGGACATGTGCGCATTGCAAAGTATCGAGTACATGATACATCGACGAGTCATCGTGGAGGACCCAGTGTAAATTATGTGAGCTAGGAGAGATAATTCTACAACGACTTGGTGAGGGAGTCCAACAGCGAACAAGTTGAGATCAATGGTTCTCCAACATCAACTCGCTCGAGTCATAGCCTGGAGCTCGCACCGCTGTAAAACCTAGCATTGGAAATCTCTGATAGATGCTTCTCAGTGAGGGGTTCAAACTTGAATGATATCTCCACCAGTGATACGACTCCTCTGGTCAGTATGATCCAGTGGACCTAACGCTGCTATCTCCCCTGCGGTGACTGATTCGTAACGGAACAGTGTCAGAAGTGTCAATGAGGTGCCACAAGAAAGATTGGGACTCACAGTGAATTAACTACCCCAACAATCACCCTGGTCTCTCGCGTCTCATGGCAACGACCATCTTCGACGGAACATCGTTCAGTCTCCTTGAAACTGCGGCTTGCATAAAGCTGCTGGGCCATCAGAATGTACCATAGTGTGATTTAGGCTGCGTCGAGCCAGAGCGCCTTCAGTGTCACCGTGGATGGCGATGGCGGTACCTATACTGACACTGTCGATGAAGACGGACCCGCGATACCACACACCCTCGACCTCTTTCCCTCTAGGTGTGTACTTTTCGAATGCATACACCTCGTCGCCGACCTCGAGAGAGACTACATCTCTGTGCACTCCGCCCTCATCGTTTGAGCCTTCAGTAATTGTAGACATGGGTCTGCGGCTTGATATGCGAGTATCACGCTTGGATGGGGATAGTGGATGGACGGCATAGCCGTAAACGATGAGCGGGAGAGGCTCCCAGACGCCTTTGCGTTGAGCGGTTGCTGAGCCCATCGCGAGCAACGTTTGAGGGAAACAAACTTTCAGTGTTCCTGGATGTTCTGCTTGGTTCGGTACATAGACCAGCTTGGAACTCTGCCAAACCTTGTTTATCCCAGCAACAACGTTATTATTGCGATCTTGTTTCCGAGATTGTTTCTCGGGGGCAACGCAGCCAAAATTTTATGTAAATGAAGAGCTGACGTAGTAGAGAAAGAGGAAGTATGTACTAATAGTAGAAAACGGCGGAGATGAGTCGGACGAGACCGTGACCACGACAACTTGGCAGGACGTTTTCTCTCACCACCGATCACTACAGCATCCAGTGCATCATGATAGCACTGGCACAATCACATCAATTGAAAGGATCTGGGTCTGCGCTGCAAGTAGGAGTACTAATTTCCGTCCTGTCAAGATACGTCGTATGTACAGCGCGTCGACCTCCCCCAGTCATGTGGTCAAATAACTCCGATCCGTCCACATCAACCAAAGCACCACTCAGAACTGAAGAACCCCAACAAGTATTCATCGGGATTTTTCCGGCGTCTCACATCCATGCCCGGGACGAGCTCTCAGACGCAGAGGGGCGCCTCCCTGACCTCTTCACTTCGCCGAACAACAGCCCAAACCCTAGCACTGGAAACCCTGTACTGAACGGAGCATCCCACGCAGCAGATTATCTCGCTCAGTGGAAGCGAGAACGCGCCAATTCAGGTCCAGACCCTCCCCATCTGCGGGAACGCGACCGTGACCACACCAGGGACAAGGACCGCGACAATCTAGAAGACGAACGCAAGTCGTTCAAGCTACCACCTCCACCGGATCAAGCCAAGTCATCCCGTGCTGCCGTTACAGTTTACCCCGCTAGCATCTATTCCGTGACACCTTCCTCGGAAGCCTTGAAACAGCTCCCACCAAGACCCTCTCTCAAATCTGGTGACGACACGGCATCGGGTGCTACACAGCCAATCATTGATGAGATCGCGTCGGCACTGAGGGAATGGCACAGCATAATGTTCCAATATCTCGCACGAAGGCAATATGGGCTGTTCCACACGGTCAAGGGTCACATCGAGGCGTTACATCTTGGTCGGAGGCAGTTGCTTGCCCAGACCCTGAGTGTGGAGGAGACGGTCGCGCTGAGGAGAGACTGCGTAACGAGGCTGGTCACTGGGAACATAGTTCAAGACCTGGATATCATCGTCAGGCATCCCACTTGGGGGGCACTTGTCACCGTGGATGTGGAAGGCGAGATCGACCCACGGAGCTGGTTGAGTGCGGTCAGAATGTATGCCATGCAGACTGCGTTGGCGTACATGAATGTGCCAGCAGATCACCTCAACTCCTCCAAATATACCATTGGACCGACGGAACACAACGCCCCATCAGCGCCAATTCCTACCCCTGCGCACTCAGCTTTCCCCGATGTGACACGCCGTCGTACTTCCCGTCTCGTTGGTTCTCTCGCTTCTCCTTCCTCTATCGGTGGAAGTGGTATCAAACCATCTGCCGTGAAGTTTTATCACATATCCCTGGAACTGCGCGCCTTCATCGCTACCTTTTGTGCACCAGGCGAAACGGCCGAACTCTTTTTCTCCATCTATAAACACTCAGACCACCCACGATTTGTGACAGAAGAATTTTGCGTCGTGCTCAATCACAATGGCGTCCCTGCTCGAGAAGGCGGTTCGACTATGCGCGCGCGGACGCTCTTCACCGATATCGCACAGAGCGATGCACAAGATACCTTGTTCTTGGTGTGCAGGATTGTTCGGAACGGAGCCATGAAGATGGCTGTCAACATGAGCTCCGGCGCACCTGGCACAGACAATGGTGGACGAAGACCATCAGAGTCTTCGCTTTCACTGGGCGAGGCACCAGGTACACCCCGTGCTACGTCCCACGGCCAAGGATTTGGTAACGAGACTATGAACTATCGCCGTCCATTCGGGTGCGCGATCCTCGAGCTGTCGCAGCTAAGCAAGATTGTTGCCGAGGGATCGGACGTGTCCCCAATGCGAGAACACACGATGCCTATTTTTGTGCCAGTCAACGAGGGATTGTTCTCAATGCTCCATCAAGACATTATCGCGAATAACTCTAGAGAATATGAGAAATCTCCTAGGTGCGTGGTCATTACTTTCTGGTGTTTTCTGCAATTGACAAAGTCACAGGGCTGAGATGCTTGCAGTATCAGTGAAGATCTTTCACGGAGATGCGTCAACGATTATCAGAGAAAACATGTCTCTTCTCCAAGATATCCCACTGACACTCCGCCTTGGCTTCCCGGACGTTGTCTTCCCTGGTGACGTCCGCAATGAACTATACATCAAACTCTGGTCAGGAGAATTCCCCACATCCCACACCCCGTCTGCCCGTCTCAGCGTGGTGAACTTTGCACGTCCAGGGCCAGCAGCACAAAATGCTCAGGTCACCATTGAGGTACGGGATTCTTCAGGGCGCACAGTCGAGAACGCCATCTCTATTGGAGCTGGGGAACCTCCCGTAACATATTTCCACTCAATGGTGTTCGCCCGTAACACTCAACCGACATTTGGGGAGCTTATCAAACTCCAATTGCCTCTACGGGGCGTACCTGACTGGCACTTGTTCTTCACGTTTAGGAATAGGAGCGGGAACCGTGCATTGGGACCAGAGCGACCCTTCGCCTTTGCGTTCCAGCCTCTTTTCCCCGGACAGGGTGCCTTCTTGGAGGACGGCAGCCACACTCTGGTGTTATACAAAGCCGACAGGCTAAGTCAAATAACACCAGATATGTATTTGGCATCGTCGCCTTGGGTTTTACTCGGTCAGCGCCAAGATCAAGCGACCATCTCTCCTGACCTCCAGAGACTCACACCCCCTATCCGAGACACCCTTATCGTCCGTTCTTCCCTATGCTCCACCAAATTTACTCAGAACCCCGTGTTGTTGAGTCTCCTTAAATGGGAGCAGATACCAGACAAGGAAGTCCTCTCCACTGTCCTTAGCAAGTTTACCTTCGTGGGCGAGGGTGAAATCGTCAAGTTCTTGCGCGACATCTTTGACTCGCTCTTCGGCATTCTTGTCTCTCAAACGAACCAGGCAGGGGAGATGGATCACCTTGTGTTCAACGCGCTTGTGACAGTTCTGGGAATCGTCCAGGATAGGAGGTTTAGCAACTTCCAGCCTGTGCTGGACGTATACATCGAGCAGCACTTCAATTGTGCCGTCGCATCTTCTCATATGATACGGTCGATGGACAGGCTGTTGCGGAACCCTGCTGGTACAGAGACAGCATCCCCTCTAAGGGCAGCGCTCAAAGTGTGGCACTACATCTTCAAATTCATCACTCGGGCGCGGGAGTTGCAGAAGTCCACGGAACTTGGGATGTCTGTTGGTGCGACCGTCGAACACCTTGAAACAACCTTCAAGAAAGAGATCCGCGCACACTTGACAGAGGTCAACCGGATGGTGGCGACGTCCTCCCCACTATCCATCATCGGTACGCAGACGATCGCATTACAACATTTCACATCCATACTACCCGAACTCGCCAAAATCTTTTCGACGATTGAGCTCGTCACCATCGCCACCAACTTTGCGAACGCGATTTCCGGTGCCAAGGGCAAAATCATCGTCTGGCGCCTTATCATGTACTTGCAGATTGTGAAAGGTTTCTTGTTTGATAACCCGCAGTCGCGATCTCTTCTCGTTCAGGCCGTCGTCTTGTGGATCAAACCGTACTTCGGTCGCTACGACGAGTACACGCAGACGCAAACCGGAGACTCGGATAGTGCCAAGGATACATCCCGTGTGAGCTGGCTGGAGTCGATGAGGTTGTGCGTAACCATCATTGCTGTGATGTTGGATAAGTTGCAGCAGCAATTGGTTTCCTCGACGGTGCTTTCAAACCGGAATCTGTTCAGACAGGAGCAGGACAACGTGGAGTATCTGCTCATGTTGTTGCCCAGGTGAGTCCAGTGACCTGTATAGGGGACTCCGGCTTATGACCGTGTTCAGGCTGTTGGACTCGTATCGTGAATTCCAGAACCCCGACAACCACCGTGCTGTTGAGCGCACGAGGACGCCCACAACCAGCACCGCCGCAGTACCTGTCACATTCCCTGAGTCGTACCCATTCTCCCTCATGTCCTTGCTGCCCAACGCGCCGCGCAACACAACCAGTACATCTCTCACATGCGATGACAGTAATATATTCAATACTGGTCTGGGAGAGACTGCCATCGTTTTCCTTTCACTTGTTCTCTCTGCGCCTACCAAGCATATATACAATTTCCTGGAGTCGAGCTACGATATTGAAGGGAAGGACAACCTTGCTGCACTCTTGACGCAGTTCTTCAAGGTCGCGACCTCGATCCTTGGCAACGATGCATGGCCGAGCACCTGGCTGAATGTGAACATCCTCACGCACAAGGTCTTAATCAAGATGATGGACCCAGTGGCGACGCTCCTCAAAAGGATCTTCATCCCCCCACCTTCTGTCGTCACGCAGTTCAAGCCTGAGCTGTGGCGGGACGCATTCCACATGCTACTCAAGCTTCTCTCATCAGATCAGCTCGTCATCGAAGACTTCACTGCGCAGGTACGTTGCAATTACTCTTTTATTTGTCTCGGGCTTAATACGATCTAGAAACGTCGTGCTGTTTGGAGACTGGGGGGCGATATTCGTGGTGAAGGTGCCGACATCTTACTTCGTCTTTGGGAGGCGCTTGCTTGGCCTGAGACACCGGACACGGAACCTCCGCAGGGAGTGAGCACTAAATTATTACCCAGAGTGCGTTGACTCATTCTTCCTTAGGGCTACCAAGCGGTACTCAGCCCTCTCATCGGACAAATCGTCAACCTGTGCCTCAGCCATCACGACTCGCTGCGCAACAACGCAGTTGGCATCTTGTTTGGCATGATTATCTCTGAATACCAGCAATTCGGACACTTTGAACAGATCGAGAACGAACTAGTGAGGAAACTGGACTCGCTTTTCATGTCGCAATCAAAGGGCGATGACATCTCGCGTGCTTTCTTCATTGCACATTTGCGACAATTATTCGAGTCCACCGAGGTGGACAACCACCTCCGCGAACGTGTTTCGACCTTCCTGGATTCTGTGGATGCTTTCCTCAAGCTCTTGCTGAGCGTTAGGAGTTTGCCGGATAGTGAAGAATTTGCGGAGGACCGTGTCATTGCTACGGTAAATCTCTCCTGCATGCTTGGTAGACCTATTCCTGACCTCTCGATAGCTAAGATTGATGAATTTCATCCGAGAAATTGGTCGGGACGAGATGTACATCAAATATGTCCACCAACTTGTCAACGTAAGTGGAGGACCGATCCATTCTTCAAAGCTTCATGTTGATCCCTTACCAGGCCCACTTGCAATCGCAAAATTATGTCGAGGCCGCGCTTACGCTCAAGCTGCACTCCGACCTCCATGACTGGGATCTCTACTCCTTCGTTCCTCCTATGGAAGACCTTGGGTTGCCGCAACAATCTCAGTTCCACCGTAAAGAAACCCTGTGCCTCTTGATCCTTGATTATCTTGGTCCGTCCATGATCCATCTCGGACGAATAACCACTGCTGATTCGTCACAGGCAAGGGGAAAGCGTATGAGAGTGCAATCGAAATATGCAAAGAACTGGCCAAACAACATGCAGAAGTGACTTTCAATTAGTGCGTTTCGCCATTTTCTTGATCACCGGTTGAATGACACCCAAGTACGAAATTGTTTAGCCCCCGTTTGGCGGAAATTCTTAGACATCAGGCAACTTTGCTGGAGCATATCATCACGGACCAGCGCTACTATCCAGACTATTTCCGAGTTGCGTTCTTTGGCGAATTCCCAGAGGCTCTTCGTGGCAAGCAATTCGTTGTACGTTGGCATTCAACATCATGTTTTAAACAGACTAATGATCTCTGCCCAGTATCGAGGCTACGAGTGGGAAAAGTATGGAGCATTCTGTGAAAGGATGCTCAATAAACATCCAGGAGCCCAATTACTGAAACATACTGGAGATCCTCCCGTGGATATACGTTTCGGCACAGATCAATACATACAAGTGACGGCCATTTCTCCGGAACCGAATCGCTCGCTGCCAATCTTTAGCAGTCCTGACGTCCATCTGGCAATACGAAATTACTATGAGCACAGGCGAGTAACTCAAACATATTGGCAGCGTCCTTGCAATTGATTATGTTCGCAGCTCGGTGAATGTCTTCAGTTGTACGAGGCATGTCACCAAGACCGACCGGGACGGCAATGAAGAAGTGTGGCTCGAGAAGACGTGTTTCACGACCGAACAGGCATTCCCCACTGTTCTTCGCAGGTCCGACATCACAGAGTGGGAGGTCGTGGAGATCTCCCCAGTGGATCACGCATATACCGAGGTGGAGCAGAAGACTCGGGAGCTCGATGCTCTCCATCTGAGATACTCGGTTCTTGCAAAGACCACTCAAAATTTATCGACCACTGCACTGTCGATGAGCCTGAACGTAGCTGTAGACCCTGCTGCGGACGGCATTCCTGTATATCGGGATGTATTCTTCCATCCTAGCTACATTTCTCGGCATCCGGATATGGTGGAGCAGGTAGATCGGCTGCGGACAGCGATCGACGACCAAGTACGTACAGTGAAACCACTCCCAAACGAATCGACTAATGCACCCTACAGGTTCGCGTAATGGACAGCTGTCTCAAACTACACGGTCAAATCTGCCCACAAGAGATGCTCCGTTTCCACCAGACTCTGGAAGAACTCTTCAGGAAAAACTTCGCGGAGGAGGTCGGACGTATCACAGCACAAGGCGGATTCGAAGACCTCCCACCACACTCGTACACGACTTCTGCGCGAGTCAACGATCAGGGATCTCTTTATGAAGATGGATCTCTGCAGCGGTCCCTGTCGTCCGGTCAGTCACTGTTACCCCCTCTCTCGCTGAGCGGATCAGCCATGACTCCCCAGCCGATGTCGCCCATCTCTTCTCGAGATATCCCGTTACATCCTGAAGGCCTGTCTTCCGCCAAGCGAACACCTCTGCAGCTCCATGCTGCTCACGTAGCCCGACACGGTATCAACGGCGTATCCACCGGTTGGCGACAGGAGACTATAGGTAGCGAAGCGGGCGCAGGGTCTCCTCGTAACTCGCTGATCACGGTTGGCAACGGTCCGTCTGTCGCTGGTCCGTCTGGTTCATCGGTAGCCATGTCCACCAGCACGAACTCTCTCAGGGGGCGATTCTCGCGCTTTGGAAGCCTTAGTTTAGGTCGCCGGGGATGAAGAACCTAGGTTCAAGCGTCTTGCGATAACCCGTAGCGTTGGGTGTAATGTTTCTTCAGTCTACGTACTATATGTCTCTCCATCGAATATATGAAGCTGTCATTTTAGATACCCATAACGAAAATACAAAGAACATGATATATACCACAGTAAAAGTTACAAGCCCATGACATGAATAAAAACAATTGGAGAGGTATAACAGCTAATTACAGTGAGCACGAAGGTAGGACAACCATGGAAGATCTGAGACGAGGCGGGAGATATCGATACAGTGGAGGAGCAAGTTAGAGATAAGATATCGTGACGATGAGCTAGGCAACCTGGCTTGCCAACGCTGCGTTCATGTTGTGCTCCCGTAAGGTCTGAAATTCGAAAGAGTCGTACGTGTTCATGGTGTATTGAGGCGTCGCGTAGATGTCGATGGACTCCTGAGAGTCTGACTGGGTGAAATCGTAAGTGGGTGCGTAGGTCGGTTCCTGGACAGGCAGTCCGGAAACCAGCATGACCTCGTCAATTGGTTGCGCCCCCCAGTCGCCCGACACTCGATCTCCAACGAAGGCATGAGAAGAGGCATCGCCAACGGGTGACAATTCCGCGGTATACATATGCGGCTGAAGAGAGGAAGATATTCCATAGTTCACGTCTGCGCCCGGGTAGTAGCTCTGCATGATCTCCGGGTCGACGTAGACGGATTGCAAGTTCTCCTCCTGTAAGGTATACAAATGATTTTCGGATACAGGATCTGGGTTGGTCTCGAGCGGAAATTCCGCAAGCTGGATGACAGGCGATAGGTGGGGCAGCCGCGAGGTTTCCGTGTGTGTCTCGTGACAAGCTGATAGACGAGCAGAATTATCGCCGTACGGTGTGCCATACTCCAGGTGATCATCCTGGGAGGGTACTGTGCTTGTGCCTTGAGAGAGCGTCGTCACGACAGAGAGTGGAGGTGTCTCGACTTTCGGCAGGGTAGGACTCGAGACCCACAAGGACTGCATGAAACGAACACGTTAATGGGATGCAGCTGGTTGTGTTGGCCAGACTCACGTATTTCGAAATGATCTTTTCCAGGGCCTGTGGCAGGTGTTTCCAATCAAACACTTTAACATCCTTTTCTATCTTTCTTGGCTTCGGGTCCGGGAAGTCCATTATCCGTTGAAAGAAGGATTCGAATTCAGGCCTCGACTTGGAAACAGTCGTGGGCCTGAGGCCTTCTAGGTTTCTGCGAATACGATTCTTCTCGTCCACCTCAAAGTCTGCCTCGACTAAGCGCTCAAGCAACATGATGATGTCAACGGAGGTGACGCAGCAAGAATCCGTTTCGTCACGGTAGATGCATGAGATAACGATGTCGTTACTATCATACTCGGCTTGCGAGATGCGCTCTGCCGAAACTATGAGCCTGTTACGATCCTGCATGCGCCGGAAGCGAACGAGCCTGCGTCCTGCCTGCAGCTCTGACTCATCCCAGTCGTAACATAAACTGTCGAGCGGGGTAATCATTTCGAGGATTGCGGTTTGTGTATTTTCCTCGCTGAATTCTGGAATGGATGGTCGTGCGGTACGCCTCAACCCTTGAGCAAGGAGCTGGCTTTGCGAACGGGAGATACCCCTGCGTGACTGGGAACTCTGGGACGACGCATACTCGGAGTCGGACGAAGGAGGGGTGTGAGGGCGATTGTAAGGGCTGTGTCGCTTGGAAGGACGGCCTGGGTTCTCTGTTCCAGAAACCGCAGAGAAAACCGAGGACGAGTGTGTGCTGCTAGTGGGAGACGAGTTTTGGGTAGGGTTCGACCGTCGGGAAATCTCTTCAAGGCAGTCTTGCGACGAGATATCAGGCTCGGCTAAAAACAAAACACAAACGGGAGCGCTCACCGGTATCGCTATAGGTAAAATCACCAAAGGTTACCGAGTCTAGAACTTGGTTTCCATTACTGACGGCTTGGATAGTGAGGGGGACCATGGCCGAGGAGGACTTTTGCTTTGAAAAGGACGGTACACATCCCTCTAGTTGCCAACGGCCACAGCCTGGAGGTTCCATCTCGCGAACTTGGGTGCTCACAGCACGACGTCCGATGACGAGACGAATATGTATGCCAACCGCCATGTCGGCTTTGCAGGTGAAGTTGACCAAGATGGAAGTACCGCACTTGCCTTCGCCAGGTGCGTAGCTCATGACCCAGAGCATGTCGACGCTTGAGCAAGCGAGACGAGTACGCCGGCCAGGTGTATCACGGACGTTCTGACTGGCAGTGGTCAAGGTGCGGCCGAGGGAATCAGAGGTATTCCCGACAGAGTCGATTCCACGGCCATCGGGATGGGCACGTCTAGTTGGCACAGTAGGTTGTGACATCCTGGAGTAGGATATAATCAATTTCGCGGTGTGGATGTAGAGAGATAAGATGATCTTACGGGTGACGTTATGGGAGGCGCAAGATGTCAGGGTCCGGAGAGGGATAGCGGGGAATTGGACGACTGCCTAGCAGAACGGCAACGACGTGGGGACGGGGGCTGACGAGAGTGCCAGAGTACAAGATTTCGATTAGGCCGAGTCAGCCAACGAAATGCAAAGGGATATTTGAAGAAATATGTGAGCGGGGTACGAATTTAATAATTAGGGGGAGGGTGCTGCGCGCTGCCAGTACGCTCAGCGAGCAAGTTCAAGGGCGACAATGGGGGAGATGATTTGCAGACAATGTCAGTGGCTTTTAAAGGCAAGTGAGGATGGTGGAAAATGAAGCTTAAGAGGGGATGAGGATATTACATTCAGTGAGACGGTGATATCGATGGGACAATGGATAAAATTTACGGCAGGATGGACGCCATGTGGCGAGACTAGAGCGCAAGGGACTGGCGTTTCGTAGCCTCGTGTCTTTCGCCTTTTTCGTTCCAACAAGAGCACTGATCTAGAAAATGACATCCGATAAGTATATGTCAAGTTTCCTTGGATATTATAACGTGCCTCATCCGTGGCCAAGCGAAACATAATATCTACCCATCCATTAAACAAATCAGACGTTATCGCGCCAGCGGAGGAGCCAACATGGATCGCAAGGATCAATATTGCCGCCACCTCAGAGAGCCATACCAGAAATATTCGAGCGAGGGGGTCCAACAGCTAAGCCAAAGCTAAGCCCAACCATATTTGTCCTGCATCACGAGATGACCGTGGAAACCAGTTCTGACATATTATGCCGTCGCGGAGTCGAGATAAAGCAAGACCACCGCCATCTCTCTCTGGATCTGATATGTTGATCATAGATTCCAGGTGCTTCAAGTGGAAAACATACCCCAAGGTCTCGGCTATGAGAACAATAGCTTGCTCTGTGATGAAATCGTTGACATGAAATCACGGTGGACAGACAATGCGTTCCGGAATCGAAACCAAATCAAGCTGGTCATGTCTTCGAACGTTTAAGGAAAATCAAGTCGGTCTAACTGTGCCACTACGCCTCTCCCTGTCTCTAGTTACTCTAGTACTAGTACGAGTATAGCTAACCTTGACCTATCACATTAATTTTCATCCCACAGCCGATAATACGCTATGAATATATTCATATCCCAAGGTTACCCAAGGTTCGTGCACGTCAGTGACCAATCCATGAGTTATGCGACTATCCCTTTTGCCCACCGCCACATGTCACCCTTTTTTCAACCCACCTCGAACGTAAAATATGTACATTAATACCATGATATTATTTCTCCAAGTGACACTGGGTCATTCCAGGTTTTCGGTGTGGATAGACGTTTGACAATAGGTCATTTCATAGAATGATGGGCCCACCGACACGTGAGGGGTAACTGCCGTTGGTGGGTCACTTTGATCAACCTCCTTCCAGCTCACTGCCCCGGATCTGCAGTCATGCCAGTGAAACCCACTTTAATGGAATTGTGAACAATGTTAAAAAAAACCACAAGAGGAGCATGCGCAGTCGATGGGCTAAGAACGCTCCATCCAAACATTCTCTAAATTCTGCACCGGGACGATATCCGCGAGACATGACCAACAGAGACTCTCCTTTAACAACGCAAAAAGGAATACGAACGAGTTCGTACAACAGAATGCAACGATAAACTTTACATCTTCCAGAATTCTGTACAGATTCCTAGCGACGTTAAAGGTTAGAGCTCGACATCCGTGCCTGCCAGGCTGAAGTTTAATTGTAAAGACAGGTGGCGTGACGAGGCTCCCAGTGCCCGCTTGCAGGCTCCGTATGGTCACCGGTTCCAGGCGCAGGATCCGCAGGTGCACCAGGGGTGTCGATATCAGCACCTGACGGTTTGTCACTCGTTGTGTTAGCGGGGGGTAATTGATTACCCTTTGGGACCCATACTCTCCCAACTGGTGGAATATGACCTTCCGCAGAGAGCACCCGTTCACAACTCGTACACCGGTCCACGAAGAGGCCTCGGTAAGAAACAAGGAGGTTCTACGAATGAAACAGAGGTGAGAGACAAGATGAACACCTGACAGACTGCACCTTACAATGAGGATTTGAAGCGGTACGCGTGGATGCGACTGTATCGTCTTGGCTAAGTGTTGCGAAAGCACTTGCAAGGCCAGATAGTCCGACTGCTCGTGTGGAAGCTTCTACTTCACCCCACGTCAAGTAGCGGTGATTGCCACAGCCAATCAGCGACACGGCGACGAAAACAAGTGCTCATCCATACCCTTTCTCTCGGACCAAAGGTAGTGACACTTTCTACGATCAATGGACTTTCCAAGTTCATGAATATGAGAGATATGTATGCGGTTAGTACATCGGGTATCACAAAGCGGATTATCGCGGGGCTAGTGAGCTTCCCAGCACGTAGCTTCGACGATACACTGATGGCCGCACTTGAGGGTGCTGCTCCTAGCTCATCCCGAAGAGTCTTGGTGCGTGACCAGATTGCTAGCCTACACCTGGGAGGTGTGGGTCCGTCCAGTTCGGAAGGAACCGGCCGTTTGAATTCGGGAAGGTTTCCTCGATTGAACTCGCGCAGAAACTCGAAGAGAGATTCGGCCCGCAGCGGGGGAGGATCATCCTCGATGGGCGAGAAGAGTGACGAAGAACGAGGTGGCGGGGGTATGTAAGGTTGCGGAGAACCAACGGGTGAATGTGTTCGTCTGTCAAGGATATGTTCACAAAAAGCGTCTCTCTCTTTAACCAATCAAATGTACACGTACTTTCGCTTGCGACCCTCCCTTCGAAACGACGAACCGAGTTCGCTCTGATCTGCTTCTTCGCCAACACGTGCAGCACGCAAAGCCTCTTGTACCTTCTCCGAACACAGCACCTCCGAGAATTCTTTCAAAGTGTGAAGGTCGTGAGCAGGTGTGGAATTAAACGCAGCAATGAAATCCTGATCGACCGTAGGGTCAAATGGGGGGGAAAAATCAGATAGCGGCGAGGCTGACGGCGGCTTGAGCAGCATAGATGACATGTGTCGGAGCGCTTGTAGACGATTATGGACATCTGTGAGCGTTTGAATGCGGTCCTGGAGGCTTGGTGGGGGGGCCGTTGTTGTCGTGGGCTCATTCGGAGCTTTTGGCGTTGTGTCTGTCACAGGGGAAGCCATGGGTAATTCAACGTGTCGCGGAAGGGATTCTGGGGTGTGCAGAGGTCAGCTGGTCGTTTGTTCCGAACAGAGATTTGATCTAAGGTTGATCTGAGTGAATTGGACCTTGTGTGAAGGCTTCTGTGGCTGTGCGCAATTTGTCACTCCTTCACAAGTTCAACTTGTTTGACAACTTGTGACAAGCGAGTTGAACATAGAACGTTGAACTTCATCATACCATCCAACTCCTAGATTTGAAACGCACGCCGCACGCCGCCATGCATGTACGGTACGTTTTCGCTTGTTATGAAATGATAGTGGCGAGTCTATTAAGCTGCATTTGAAAACATACATTTCTATCAATGACAAGATTTAGTCCATTGCAAGACTTGAAGCGCTTACCGACTTGAAAACTTCATCGATTCATCCATCGTCCCATAACGGGGCCTGGGGATCTTACTTACTAGATGGCTCTGGCTCGGCTCCCTGAGCACGCCTTTGTGGGCTCATGAATAGCCGCTCTGTACTTTGCCTATGTCGGCCTCCTCGAGGTTTCCTCTCGTTAAGATTCCAACCAAGAATTCTCCATGATATTCTGTCATATCATATCATGGGCCCTGAAAACATCTGATTTTACTTAGCCGATACAGGCATATCTCCGAACTGGATGTATTTCGTTCATCTCATGCAACCGCGTCCCTTTACGTCGACGCTTGACGACTCTTTCCCCGTGCAACGCAGAGTCGTGATTGGTAGACACTGACGAAAAAGGTAGGTCCCTGAGCTATACCAAAACGAATTGATTGTCCTTCGTCTTTTTCAACTTGCAAATGGTCCTATTACTCTCTCGTCTACGTCCCGAACAACCGGCAACCTTGCACATTTCCCAGAGCCTTTAAGGAGTTGCAGGGTTTTTTATTGTGCTTGTACATACCTCATGCGGCATCAAAGTAAGTGTCTTTACAAGTTAGTCGCTGCTTCCTGCCCGTGTGCCACTGGTGCAAGTTTCTGTCAACCTGTGGACCCACACACCCTCAAATTACTCAGAGAACCTGCACGATGATATATGAAGCCCTGCTTCGCCCCTATCTCGCCCTGGACTACCACAATAGTCATGGCTTCACTTGGGGCCTCGCTAGGCCTCATCTGTCGTGTACAGGACGCCGCGGGACACGTCACGGAGAAGGAAACACACATCATCTGATGCTCGCTAGCGAGGAAGGCATGCGTAAATAAGATCAAGCCCGCTGGGCAATTCGATCCTGGTCTGGGAACTCTGGCCCACATGCAGTGCCTGATGTAGATCGGCTACACAGGCGCCCAGGGAGTTTTGACAGAATCGCGGCGTATCGTTTTTCCGATTCGGATGAAAGAGGATAGGTAGCAGTCAAGTCGCAGTGGATTCGGGTAAGCATTATATTGGAGCGCTATGCATAGATCTGTTCGGAGCACCCGGAAGTCAGCGCTTCAACTTTCAAACTCCCCGCAACTCGGGTCACATAAATCACATCTGACCCTCCAGAATCGATAGCACGATTGAAGATATCATCGCGCTTGATGTCAACGGAGGCGGGATTTCCAACTGATTGAGATTGAGACCCAATAAAGTCAGCGTCTGACACAGTCCTTCTTCACATTTGCTACATATCTTCGTCAACTGTAGCGTATTTCTCGGGTGAAACATACAGTAGTGTCCCAGATATAAGCGCACGACTTCTCCAAAGCGACAAGGACAATCCAGATGACCGGGTAAACCTCGAGAGATATCAGTCCACATCGGAGGTAACCGCGATACTGACAAGACCACACCACTGCTCGTTCAGTTCCCCAAGCAGAAAGCACGCAATCGCAGGACCACCTCCTGGGGATACACAGAAACAGCGAGAGCCCTTGAGACCTCCGTACGCTGTCAAAAATGCCGCTGTGTCCTCCGTCAATCTCGGCGCCTGGAATTCTCTTGTCGTGATCTGGGACTCGGGGAGTGTAGCACAGCTCCGTTCCGGCAGAGAGTGAGACCTACGTTTGCCCCATCGTGTTGGACCCATTCTTGAAGATCAAGGGAAGCGAGGACAGCCTTTTCTTGACCCGCTTGGAAATTACCACTCCCGAGCCATACGCCGATATCAGTGAATTCCTCGCTCGACTCGTCGCTGAGGGGTCCTGCAACGATACTGCTCTGGAAGTTCGAGGAAGCAGCTGTCTGAGCCCCAGACGTGAGCTGTTTCATGAACGCTCGGTGCTCCTCACTGGGAGAAGCGCTTGCGGCAACGAGTGTCGTAGCAGAAGGTATGAATGTTGACTGCGGCGGTGAAACGTCAGGTGCGGCTTCGTTGGGATAGTGGTTGGACTGATACAGGGTTTTCAGGGTATTGAGAACTGCTGTGCTGCCGCGGCGTAGATCAGATTCGCCAACTGCAACGACTCGTATGTGCGACAAGGAATCTGCGACAGCGTCAATTCTGTGAGCAGTGGAATCGGTCATGTTTGGTAAATGTGGAGTTCCTCAGGCCTCAGTTCCTGGAGGTGTGAGAGTACAACATCCATGTTGAATCCTTTTTTTTCGCCAGATATGTTGTAGCCTCCATTGTCCTCCACCCCTAGGAAAGACTTACGTAATAGGTTCCGCGCCTTTCCAGCGGAGCCCAGCGGCCGCAGAGAAAGTTAACGTTGAACAGGGATGCAGTCCACAGCATATGTCATTCTGCTACGAGCCAGTAATGGCATGTATGATGATCCGAATCGATGATCATTGATCTCGACTGCATCCTAGCTCCTGATACAGATGACATCGACGAGCAGTGCAGTGCCTATCGCGGCCGCTCCGGAACTTCATTGCCACTGCGTCGGCGGTTGGACAAGAGTCATTCTCCTTGAATGGACGCAAAGTAACTAGTCGCCCAAGTTTCAACCATGTTGGTTCTACTTTCAGGTGCGCAGCAACTTATGATCAGGTTTGCGATGAAGTTCTACATTTAGTTTGACTTGTCAGGAACGTGACTTGGTCCGTCCCACTTCCAAAGCTGTAACTCTCTTCCCCACTCCTTTTATTTACAGAGCCTCGTTCTCTGAACAATGAATGGATTCTAGAACCCAAGAGGTCGCTAGCCCACCAAGAGGTGCCACTGCGTCGCTGGTGACCGCTGGAGTTGCAAGCGACATAAAGTCACGATTCTGGACGACATACACTCGTGAATCTGCGGACTATGATGCCGAGTTTCTGGAGAGATATCAAAGTGACATGGACATAGTCTTGATTTTTGTAAGCTTCGTCATGAACTCACCACAATATTTACCTTATTTCCCGAAAGGCAGGTCTCTTCTCTGCCGTGAGCGCCACATTCTTGACAGGACAGGCAACCAATCTCAGCCAAGATGAGACACTTGTCACAAATCAACTTTTGGTGATGTTAGTCGATGCGATCCACAACACCACACTCCCTGCACAAAACATTACAATTTCAAGTTTTCCATGGAATGGGCCGCAATCTACTGTTGTTTGGAGTTAGTCCCTAAACTATGTGAGCCTCTCTGTTAGCCTCCTTGCCGCAATGGGAACCATTTGGGAAAGCAATGGCTAAACAATTTCAATCGCCTTGGTCGGGGCACGCAGAAAACCGTTGCGTCTGTCGTCATCGCCATGACAATCTGCGGCACGCTTTTCTATATCTCGATTGTCATGTCTTCCCTCATGTCCATCGATTGTCCCTTCCAAACTCCAGCTTCACGACTACTGCGGATGATTGGTCCATCACTGACCAAGTCGGTCAGCTCTTTAGAAGGCAGACGTGACTGTACAGCCGCCTGCCTTCGAACCCTCCTTTACATCCCCATATCAGCCATCATGGCTTTCAAGGAAGTCCTAGCAGTGTTTGTTCAGAATCCAACTGCGACTCAGTCCATCGATGTATTAAACGCACCCTCTGTTAGATGGATCCTAGAGACTTCCAACGACCCAGACTGTCATCGCGACCGCGGCGACATTAGTGCCGCAAGTGGAGTGG
>KN819327.1:546301-574093 GCA_000827475.1 Paxillus involutus ATCC 200175
TATTGCTGAAGAGCTTATCCCTTTCGTTGCGCTCTACGCACCTCGTATGCTCCCATCGACATGCGTCTTGCCAGGGCAACGGGAGCGCATCGCGTCCAAAGCACGCAACAGTCAACTTACAGCCCTATTTAGCCACCGTGGCGTATTCGAAGCAATTTGTAGAGCGGGCAAGCAGTCTGGCTTTGTTCCATTAAACAACCTCGGCAATCCGGGCGCAGTTTGCAGGTAGGATTTGTACCCTGCTGTCCTCCCAATGCTCGCTAAACAAAAGTTCCCCGTCGAAAGTCTTCTTGGGTTAGCTTCTTGGGGTCCTTCTCAGCTCCATGCCTGGCGTATACGCAGGCATTTGAACAGCATCTCTTCAGACGACGCGATGCTGAGAAAGGAGGGACACGGTCGACACTTGACTATAACCGAGCTCAAGGAGGCACTGCTGGAGCGTGGGATGTAAGTTTTTCGATATTTTCCCTGCAAATTCTGACAACCATCTAGGATACCGGTACCAGAGAGGTCTTTGGCGGAGGACTTGAGAGCTCAGCTGAACTGGTGGTTGGATACCGCCGAAGTTTCACCAGAGGGCTCCGACCCCATCAGTAGACGCTTGTTGATGATTGGTCTGATTGGGTCACAGAAGTAATCCTCCATGTCTCACGGAATCATTGTTCACGCGCCTGTTACTTGCCTTTCGAATGATTGTAGAACCCTCATCATAATAGCACAACTCACTATCGTTTACATACTACAGTATCAATGTCTGATTAGATACAAGTAACTGTTCGACTATGCTGATCAATTGCTGATCGTCAGGTAACTTAAAAGGAAAAGGAAGCAATCCTGTTGTATTCTGCCTGTGTCCCAATGGTTTCTGCCCACTGCCGGCCAGCGGCGTTGGTCAGGAGTGGGTATCCTTCCATCTTATTGGCCAGGTAGGGGTATAACAATCGAGTCCTCCCAACCCAATTTGCGACAGACAAAACGCTTGTGGGGGCGCTGGGAGCGAGAGAACAAGGTCGTCACACTTGGGATAGCAAACCACTCGTTGTAATCCTTCGATGAAAATTCGTGTGGTTGCACCGCCAGTGGAGCAACGATGGCCAGCTCTTCCAACGAGGGAAACGACAGCTGGGCAAACAACACGTCCAGGATCGAAGGGTCCCCAAAATCAAGCAATCCTCTGTCCAAGCGCACCTCGAAGCGTTGGACCGAACGGGCGATGACCATATCGCTTTTCCTGGGTGGTAAGCGGATGCGTAGGGCATCGTGAGAGATGGAGAGCTTTATTATCAGCTGCTGCAAGTTGGGAAAGTCTTTGAATAACAGCGTGAAATCGAGGAGTAAATTGCAGTCGAAGGAGAGGTGGGATATTTGTTGGGAAATGCTGGGAGGGATGACGTGTATTGATGTCCCATCCCCTTCGAATGCGACGCTCTTGAGATTTGGAGCGGAGAGGAAGACTGGTGTGTTCGGTTGCAGGAGCTCGCCGATGCGACTCTTTGGATGGAGGGAAATGAGGATGTATTGTAATGCTGGTAACGTCGTGCTATTGACAAAATAGTGCAAGTACGTCCGATTGACGTTCAGACGAAGATCTCGGAGCTGAGATTGGTGCGCAGTCACGAGGTGGAAGATATCAGAGCGCGTCACATTGCCATCAAGGCCGAAGTTCGTGTGCGCAGGGCAAGTGATGCTCATTCGCAAGGGCCGAGTGCGGACATGACTGAGCCACCTTTTCACCATGTCCACATAGAACTCGTAGTTCCATACTCCGAGATCGCGAAGCGCTATCGACGACCACAGCTCAGAAGTGCCCTGTGCGACGACCCTCCAGCGACGGCAGACTTGTGTGAGCACGAGCGGTGCAGAACGGATGTTTGGGACGATGTAATGGGTGTCTGGGAGGCACCGTTTGAAGATCTCCTGGAGCAGCTCGTCAGGGAGGATCCGTAGAGAACTGAGTCGTGCACGGTGG
Source organism: Paxillus involutus ATCC 200175 (assembly GCA_000827475.1). Classification (NCBI taxonomy): domain Eukaryota; kingdom Fungi; phylum Basidiomycota; class Agaricomycetes; order Boletales; family Paxillaceae; genus Paxillus; species Paxillus involutus. The sequence continues at coordinate 548,271 of KN819327.1, forward strand.
ATTGACACGAGGCGTTGCATGGCGTTACGTTGACGTTCAAGGATGCACATGTCAGCATGTGCACGAGCTATTCTTTTCCGACATTCTTCGATGCCGTCGTTGAAGAGCTGTAGCTTTGCACTGTCTTGGGCGAGTGCGTGTTGAGCTGAAAGATACTCGGCTTGGCGCGGAACGGACATCGAGTCAACGATATAGGTATCAGCATCGACTGGAAGAAGAATCTCAGATTCTTCGGCCCTGTTGAGTGCTGGGACGAACGTCGTCGGGTAGGTGGTGCAAGCCATGAAGAACTATAGAGCGACCTGGCTCGAAGTTCAATACGATACTTGATTTCGAAGGAGAGGCTTACTGGTACAAGGTGAACGTATCTCAGGCTGCGGGGAAATTCAGAGTCTACAGTCCAAATTAAAACGGTTCTTTGGGCGCCAGGCTCTTGTACTGCCAAGGCTTGGCTAACTTTCAGCGCGGTCACCGGTCCATTATTACTCACGAATCAGAATGACTCCCAAAGCCCTGCTGTAACATGGAGGCGTTCTAGTCGACCTTGGCAAAGCCTATATTGAGCCTCTTCAGATACGTTGTCGCAGTGCAGCGCTTGGTCAAACTGTCTTGGCTGTCTGCGAGGTCAAATACACAGGAAGTTGATCCTTCCGACTCACTGCCGCATGATGAACTAGCCGTCGACTAAGTCAACGAGGCGTTTGAATGACTTGGCAAACCTGCCCTAGTGGATCTCAGTTGAAGATCAACTTGAAGGTTAGCGCCCGTGACTACTGTTGCAAGTTGCTGTGTACTGACTACTACCTTCCGTATTCGGAGTCCGATACTCTACAAATATTCCATACAACGCAATAAACAAAAACGTCCTAAATATCAAATCTACGTTCTTCTATCCCGCTTATCCCGGAGCTCACAATGCGTCGCTCATCAAACACAATCGTGCCACGCCCGCTTGGTTGCTTGAATCCATTCACCGGCCCCGTAACCTCTGTCCCCTCGCCACCCTCCAGGTCCCACACCCATATCGAACCGTTGACCCCCAAACTTACACATCGCCCATCGGCTAGGGAAAGCGCAGAGACGGCTCCGAGGGGTCCGTGTAATGTGCGGACGAACGTGAGCTTCGGAGTATGTGAGGAAGAGGACGCTGGCATGTGCAACCGGTAGAGCTGCAATTGGGTTGAGGTGTGACTGGGTGGAGAAACATAGGATGACGACGGTGGCGAGTCTGATGAATCGCTAGAAGACCCTTCGTCATGCGACGAACTGGGCAGAGGTTCACGAAAATCGCCGGGACCCACGACGACCCATTTGCCGTCAGTTTGTACGTCGGCAACCTGCTTTACTTTGCGTCCCCATTGTGTACGCAGAGCTTCAAACCTCTGCTCGTCTATCCAACCTTGAGGAACATCAAAGGCTCGTGCTGAGCGAGTCCCCGTGACTGTAAAACTGCCTGGGGAGGGCAAAACAGGACCTGGCCCGCCAAAGAGTGCTGGGGATGACGTGACGGAACCCGAAGAAGATATAATAAACTCCGTAACACCGACACTCCAATGAACTGGATACACTGGAACTGCGTAGGCCAAGATAAGTTTATACGATGTCGAGGAGGGCATGGCGGATAGGATAAGGGATATCGGTGGTCGGCAGGTGAATGAACTGAGGGAATGTGTGGGGGTCACTGAGTCCCCACTGAGGTCGTACACCGTGACTGTGAACGTATGGCCCCGGGACAAGGTGACAAGCAGTGGGTGATGGTATGCGGCGTGCATGACATGAGAGCGGTGATGGGACGAGGGGGTGTAAGCGAGCTTTGGGGAAGTCAACGGCGACGAGATGAAGGAGTCGTATTCATGGATGCTGAACTCTCCTGTTGACAGAAAGGTAGCGAAACGGACAAAGCTATGCTGTTTGGATGTCCTGGATAAAGGAGGCGACTGATCGATCGCTATAGTCGATATGCTCACTGGTGTAGTGATAACACTAGATCTGCATCTAAGGGTAAGCAATGTATCACTGCGGGTTCTGAGAAATATCATCGGGTAATGTGAAGCTTCGGAGGAAGCAGATATCATCAGAGTCCCAGCCAGCAATACGTGAGACCTGCGACGGGCAAGCAGCGCCCCCTCATCCCCCGATCCTTGGTCTTGCGTGGGTTGCACTACAATGGGTGCGCTATCACTCAAACTCTCAACAGCGCAACGACCTTTATCGTGTGGATGAGATAGCCATAGTGTGAGAGTCGCCTCGGACGATGCCCACCATTTCTCCAATTTGAACTTATGCGATACATCCACTTCCAGTCCAGGTTTTCGTCTGCTGGGACGGATGCACGGGACGGAAGTGGCTTCAATAAGCGGCCATCGGCTCTGCTATAAAACCCTCTCCCGCCCCGAAGGCGGGCTTTGCCAAAATCTCTGACAAACAAGGTCTTCCAAAGCTAGAATTTGAGACCGTATTGCATCCCGGATGTTCAACATGCGTTCCTTCCTTGACCAAGATATATTCAAGTACCTGATGATCGCATGAAAGTCTGCAGCAATTCTTGTTGGTGGCCTGGATGGCACAGAGATCCCTCGAGTTTAAGAAGGAGAATATGAAGAGTATGAGCTCATCATACAACGCATTGTCAAACGTGATGATACATTTGGAAGAATATGGACGCGCTCCATGCTGGCGCTTTGCTGGAGGCAAGGAAACTGGCGACAAGTGCCGTTTCAAGGGCTTGGGATCGATATCCATCGTCGAGGAAGAGAGATAGTCGCTGAACGTCACGGTGTTCGAGATAGCAGAGGCTACCGTATAAGGTAATGCCTTCCCAGCTACTACGGGCCATGGTCGATCCTGATTCCTGAAGACATTCCCTAGTCTACCATGGCACCCTCACGAGGCCCACAACCGCTCGCCCGTAAACTCCACACAACCCTCACCAATCATCGAGGACCAGTGCATGTCGTCCGATATGCCAAAGGAAGCGCCAAATACATTCTGAGCGGCGGTCAAGACCGAACTGTGCGCCTCTGGAACCCAGACTCGGGCGCTGAAATTAAAACATTCGAAGCCCATGGGTATGAAGTACTGTCTATATCTGTGTGAGTGATCAGCCCCTTGGTGTTCCTGAACGCGTTGGACTTCTCAGGATTACTTAGGAGCCATGACAATGCAAAGTTTGCATCTGCGGGGGGAGATAGGTCTGTGTTCGTCTGGGACGTTGCTACCGGCGTGACGAATCGCCGTCTGGCTGGACACATGAGCAAAGTTCATACAGTTGAATTCAACACCGATGCGAGTGTGTTAGCAAGTGGTGAGCGTCGGTACCTGCTAGTGTGCACACCCAGGAGTGTTCACCACACTTCTTCAGGTTCCTACGATGCAACAGTTAGACTCTGGGACTTACGGTGCGGTTCCTTCATCATTTATATCGAGAAGTACCCATCCTGAGGCCGTCGCGTCGTGTGAAGATCCCAGTCTCGTGTGCCTATACAGATCCTCGAGGAAGCTCGTGACGCAGTTCAAACCCTTCATGTTGACTCAACCACCATAATCACCGGCTCCGTAGACGGCTATGTCCGTACATACGATCTGCGCAAAGGCGAACTCCGAGCAGACTTTGTCGGCCGTACGTTATTTCCCTTACTCAAAACCCACCCATCCACCCTGACTGGTGCTTCTAACAGAACCCGTAACCTCCGTCGTTCCATCCGTGGATGCCACAACTCTCCTCGTGGCCACGCTTGACTCTCATGTGAGGCTTTTCGACATGGCAACGGGAAAACTCTTGAATAAGTTTACGGGACATTCGCATGAATCATACCGCGCCCGTGCGTGTTTCGGGTACGAGGATGCGGCCGTTGTTTGTGGTGATGAAGATGGGCGCGTGTGGGGTTGGGACTTGGTTGATGTGCGTAGTTCCTTTCCATCGGATAGGAAAGCAGCTTTTACTCACGGTACTCCTTTATAGGCGGCGGTCCTTCAGCCGAACCCTCCTCCCAAGGTCCACAATAAGGTGATTACATGGATTGAGCACCACCCTAGCGAGGCTGGAGAGATGATCACTGCCAGTGCTGATGGAACGGTCAAAGTATGGAGGCACTCATAAATCAGCAAGCAACAAGCAATTGAACACGGCACGACCGAGACCACAAGTTCCATAGTTAGTTGGTGTAAGCAACGTACAATAATAGTACAAGGCGAATACAATCAATGGCCAGATCCATCCACCACAGCCTTCAACCGCTGTCTAAGCATGCCCTTCGTTCCTCCGGGCTGCGACTCCCTCTGAGGCTCTGGAACAGACCCTGCACTCTCCCAATCAGAGAAAGAAGACACAGTCGGGGATGTGGCGCCTGCAGTAAACATCGAGGCTGTATTTTCGACGCTGAAAGTGCTGAAAGCCCCAGAATCGCGCAATATGCCGAACTCCCCAGGACCCACCAACTCGACCATTTCTGTAAGTGTCGCGATGCGTGTCCAGCGGCGGTACCTGGTGTACTTGCCCATCCCACCCTTGCCGCTCGCTCCTTCCCACTTGTTATCGCCGTAAAGCCACCCTTCGGGGTCCGTGACGGCATCTTCTTCCTGGCCTGGGATGATAGAAGGATCGCTGATATGCTGGTCTGCACTAGCACTTTTATCCCGCTCAGGAGACTCAGTCACTCCGCTAGTGCCCGCACCGCCAGCGTCTCGGCCCCTTGCAGCTCGCAACATTCGCGCGGCAGTCCCAGAGCCTTCATCAGCCGCATCCTTATCCCTGGGCGGCGTCTTCTCGATCCTCCAAAGCCCATCTTGACCCTCCCTCCTTACCAGCACCCGCCATTCCGGTTCTTCCCATCCCCACCTTGCCACACGCTTTGCCCTACCATTCTTGCCCACGGGCACAAACGACGTCGTGGGTGGCGGGAGTGAGAAGGCAGAGGGCGGAGGAAGAGGAACTTGAGAGGCGCTGCACCAAGAGGGGCGCTCTCCAGGGAGCAACGCAGCTGTCCAGTCGAGACCCATCCACCACCGCTGATTCTCGTACACGGTGAACAGGAAGCGAAGGGGTGGAGATGGGCGGGGGGCGGTGCTATCTTCGTCGTTGGGTTCGGAGGTATGGGAGGCGGCATTGGTGTATTCAGTGATGCCTGAGATGGGGCAGGATGCGTACTCAGGGGGCGGCGAAGGAGTAGTGGGCATGGGAAGAGGCTCGCCTGAGAAGAGCGAGTAGAGGCGGTAGAAGCCCCAACGGAGGTGTGCGCTTCGCACGAGTACGGTGCGTGCGTTGCGGGCCCATTTGGCGCGGTGGGTGAGTACGAGCGTCCCGGTTATTGCGATGCAGATGCGCAAGGGAACGAAGTAAGTGAGGATGAGGTAAGGTGGGTATGTGAAAGCCGCCATGCGGATGAGGGTTAGCGAGGGCGGTATCAGCGAATCAGAGAATGGGGAAGAGGGCAAGAGGGCATGGATAGTGGACAGGTCGGACACGACAGCATGGACTGTGTTCTCTGTGGCTGGGGGTGATGTGACCGATGAGGTTACAGCGTGCGATGTCCACCGTTTCAGAGTGAAGACAAAGAAGATGCCAAAAGGCAGGAAAAACCTGGAGGCAGGTTATCTTCCAGCGGATATTTTCTCCGAATAACAGTACGTACTTGAGAGTAGGCTCCGAAAGCACGCATAATGCCCACCACCCAGCAAGAGCAAGCCAGCTCTCTTCCCAAACAGCTTCCCAGCTAAAAATCTGAGCAATATGTCTGACCACTGCGATATACGGCGCAAGCGCAACTAGTTCAAACGTGAGGGGCGGTGGGGTAGCGCTCACGAACTCGATCAGTGTCGGCGGCGGTACGGGATTCTGCATGACCGGAGTGATAACAGCAAGCGAGCTGGAAGACGTAGTGGACGGGATCTGGAGTATCTTTGGTCTCTGAGTAGAGGTCTTGGCTGTTTGAGACATCCGCTAATATCGATTATTAATATCAATAGGTTCTGGAAGAAGTCAGTCTGGAACGAAAAATCGCACATAACACCAACCTTGAAGCTTGAAGCTTGAATCTCAAAAGATTTGACCCGGTTCAACAGCCCCTGCAGGAGGAAAATCCTGGTGGGCGTTGCTCGATGGGCGTTCGGGTGCAGGCAAGTGCAGCATGCCGGCGGAATGTTACTGTCATCTGATTCTGAATCTGTGATCAGACTAAATCCGAAATATCCAGAATCAGCGTAAAAAAGAACGAATTTTACACTAAAAGTTAGCAAAAAAAGTAACTTCAAAACACTTTGCAAAAACATACCAAGCACACCTTGGAACCTCTTGGAACTCACCGAGAGCGTTACAACCGAGATATTACTTGGGCATATCTAGTTGTACATAGCATTCCGACAGCTTGGTTGCCGTCCTTGACCTTCTGTTAACGCTCCATTAGTCAGGTTGATTGCGCCACCCCCATGCCAATTACCGTAATTCCTTGCGCCAATAACAAGCCCTCAACGTTGCAACCGTGACGTACCTCTTCTGTTTTCCTCCTCGGATTGTGTATGAGGCTGTTGGTTGTCACCGACCGTCATGGAACAAAACCACGCTGAAACGTCACAGAGGAAGAGGAGTCTGAGGTCGCTCGAGGGACATTTGAACGATGACGGGCCCCCTGAGCCATCACTCGACCGTGGACTCCATCGTGGACTATCCGCGCGACAAGTCCAGATGATAGCTATAGCTGGAACCATCGGTACAGGACTCTTCCTAGGCACTGGAACATCTCTCGCTCAAGGTGGTCCCGCGAGCATGCTCATCTGCTATGCCATCGTGGGGTTCATTGTATATGTGACCCTACTGCTGCTCGGCGAAATGGCTACACAATACCCTGTTGCTGGTAGGTCCTTTCGTTCTTGTGTGAGGTCCGTGTCGTATTTAACTTGACTTGATGCACATAGGTTCCTTTAACGCGTATGCAACGAGATTCTTCTCTCCCTCATACGGTTTCGCTTTGTCGTGGAACTATTGGTTCAACGATGCCATTTCCGTCGCGTCGGATCTTACCGCTGCACAGCTTGTTCTTGAATTTTGGACTCCTTGGCACCCTTGGGTGTTCAGCGTCCTTGCCTGGGTCTTTCTTGTCTCTGTAAATGCATCCCATGTTCGAGCTTATGGTGAACTAGGTGAGGGGTCTTTCCCTGGGTTGCACCCAAAAATGTCTCACTGCACCCACAGAATATTGGCTATCGTTCCTCAAGGTCGCGACTATCGTGATCTTCATCATTCTCGGAATTCTGGTCAATGTCGGTGTAAATCGTTCACATACCTACATCGGAGGACAGAATTGGAGCATACCCGGCGCACCCTTTGTAGGCGGTTTTGCAGGTTTTGCGAAGGTTTTCGTGACCGCTAGTTTTGCATGTAAGTTCCTTGGTCAATCCGCGCTCGTCTCTGCTTGACACTCTGATTAGATGGAGGAACAGAAAGTCTTGGAATAACAGCTGGTGAAACTAAGAACCCGTCGCGCAACATGCCAAGAGTTGTGAAGTTCGTCTTCTGGCGGTATGTTTGATGATTGGTCGACTACTACCGCATTCACACAATTCCTCAGCATTCTTCTGTTTTATGTCCTGAGTATTTTACTTATTGGTTTGAATGGTCAGTGTCACGATCAACGAATGCGTTCTCCGTACTCAAGATGCACCCCCTAGTCCCTTGGGATTACCCCAACCTGTCAAACAAGACGACCACGACGTCTCCGTTCACGATTGTGTTTGAAATGGCTGGATCAAGTATGTCTTCCCCTACATACCTACGTGCGATGAATTCACTATCTTCAACAGCCGCAGCTGCATCTTTCATGAACACCGTCATCCTCACATCTGTCCTCTCCGCCGGCAATCACGCACTCTTTGCAGGAACCAGAGTCCTCTATGGCCTTTCCGTCGTCACCCCTCAAAGACACGCCCCTGCTATATTCTCCAAGACGACCCCTTCTGGAATCCCGATATATGCTTTGCTAGCCACTAGCAGCATTAGTATCTTATGCTTTGGAAGTAGCTACATTGGCAGCGGACAGCTTTGGGGATGGCTACAGAACATCGTTGGTGTCTCCAACCAGGTGCGTCACGTTTTTCGGCATTATCCAGAGTCCTTATGGTTCATAGATCGCATGGCTATCCATTGGGGTGTCGAGCTGGAGGTTCAGAAAAGCCTGGCTTGCACAAGGTCGGTCGGTCGACGAACTGAAGTTTTACGTCCGTTGGACTTGGCCATGGGGCCCTTACTTTGTGGTAAGTTGCATCAGTGTCAAGTTTTACCGCTCGCTCACCCCTGGACAGATCATCACCGTGTCCACCCTGATCCTCAGTAAGACGGTCACGCTCTGCTGTTTGTAAATCTAACAATATGTAGTCCAGGGTTGGTCATCATTTGCGCCGACCTTCATCCCAGTGGATTTTCTCTCTTTCTATATTGAAATACCCGTCATGATCATAATGTACATTGCCTGGCTCCTCGCCAAGCGTACATTCGTACCCATCACGGAACCAGTCACCCCAGCTGCCACTCCAGGTAATCCACCTTCAGAGCCCGCTGACGAGTCAACTCCTCTGATAAGCACCAACATTCGAGATCGCGGAACGAACTACAAGTCGGCATTCGACATTGTCGACATTCACGCCGTGGATCTTTACAAGGACGAATATGTGGAAGACGTCACTGACGATGCTGACGATGAGGAGAGGGAAAAGAGATCGCAGAGCCGTTTGGGGTTGCTGTGGAGGTTATATTATCTTGTCGCCTAGAAGCACTAGTCTCCCCAAACCAGACCAACAGAGAGGAAGACAGTCGTTCCTCTCTTATGTAGTAGAAGCACAGAAGCTATGCTGATTGCAATGAGGCTATACTCGACAGTTTGACTGGTGTTGACATGTCACTTTGCCGGAGTGGTTAACGGGATCGCCTGCTATACAGCAAAGAGCGGTTGGTCTTTGACCGCGAGTGTTCGAATCGCTCAGGTGACGCTTTTTTACCACTTTTTTCCATGTACGACATGGGAGGGTTTCCCACGACCTTGCAAGCTTGATCAAAGACTTGGCGACGTAGGCAAGCAACTTGAAGCAAGTGAGATTCCAAAGCATTGACACCACCAATCCATCATGAGTGCGAACAAGTACGCAAATCTACCCGACATCGTTCGTAAACCTTGTTTTGTCTCTTGACATGGCCCCGGACTGATTTTGTCACCCCAGGACACTGCGCCAGATGTCTACGAAACAGAGGACGTTTTTCCGTCATCACATACAGATGTACGTTTCCCCGTCAGATGCCGCTATAATTACTCAACATGCTCCGGTGCGATCCGTCCTAGGGTGGGGAGGCTAGCGACGACGAGCCCGCTGCCGCACGTCTTCGTAGCCGGGCAGCAGACGATGGCGCGACGACCGGTCGCGAAGAAGTTGACACGAGCAACCTGATAAGTCCAGAAGAAGCCAGTAAACACTTCCGGAAAGCCGAACGAAAACGTGCGTCATAAATCGCAAGCTCCTTCTCTTGCAGACGAACTCACTTTTTGACCTGCACCGATCGGTGACACGGTTGATATTGATTATTGGGTGTAGGCCGTCAGCGGACGCGATATGCGTATCCACCGTCGCCCTCGTCAAGCCGGTCGCGCTCGGGTTCTCCGACGCGTTCTCTCCCTCTCCCTGCACGCCTTCGCGCGTTGCAGGCTGAGCTGATGGCGCTGGAAACGGAGCTCGAAGATCCGTCGAATCCTGCTCTCCAAGTGCGAGATAAGAATGAAGGAGAAGCTGTCGATCCGGGGGAGATGATACGGGGACTGGTGGATGTTCGGAGGAGACTGGAGAAAGTGAGGAAGGGGAGAGAAGGGAGGGGGAGGTTAGTCGGTGTCGTAACCGGGGAGACCGAGGTCACTGTGGATGAGGTTCAGGAAGACGATGCTGTGAAGGCCGATCATGATACGCTGAAAAGCGGTGATGGTAAAGAAGGCGGTGACGTGCCCGAAGTGCGGAGTATAGTGGAAATGGACAAGAGAGTCGGGGATCTTGAGAAGCTGGTTGGGTCTGTCGGTGCTACGCTTGATGAAGTACGTCGAGGCTAACCAAGTACGCCTCCATGCTAACATATTTTCTACCAGACCACCCCTCTCACCCCTCCACTTCTCCCTATGCTCATGCGATTAAATAACCAGCTCACTCTCCTCACTCAGCCGCGGCACATCGATTCTGTCTCTCGCCGACTTAAACTTCTTCTCTCGGACCTTGAACGAGTATCTGCCAGCCAGGCAATGAAGCGCCAACAAGCCGAAACAGGCCAGTCCAATGGTGGTACTGGTACCTCGACCTCTCTTACGCCTGCTCAAGACGCCGTCCTTCCGATGCTGTCGCGCCTCACGCCATCACTGCCTCACATCCCTCATATTCTGACTCGCTTGCGGACACTTTCCGCCTTGCACGGATCTGCCGCCGAGTTCCAGGGCACAATGGCCTCTCTCGAGGAGGAACAGAGGCGGACAAGAGAAGTCCTGGAGGCACTCAAAAGTGCTGTGACCGACGTTGAAGCTAGTTTAGAGGCAAATCGCAGCACAGTTGCTGGAAATGTGAGAAGCCTAGAGGACCGGGTGGATAAAGTCTTAAACAATCTGGAACAACTTTCCAAGTAGATCACCACGTTGTAAGTTCAGGTAGGATACCCGTAACCTTAGAATCGAGTTAATTATATGATACACATGACTTAGAGCTAACGATACAGGGTTTGTACGACTACAGTAAGATTCGAAGACCAAAACGCTCAGAGATCAATGCCATGTTCTCCAAGGAACTCCTGCGCATGTTGTTTCGCTTCCTCTGATACGCGAGGATCTGGACATATTGTGTGTAGAAATTCGTTAGAGACGATCTAGAACCGAATGCTTTCACACATACTGTGGAGAGCAGCCTTGTAGCCGGCCAGCACACGTGTCTGGTGCTCTTCATCGCTGTGGTTAGGGTGTCGGCTGTCGATGCCAGCCGCCTTAAGGACCTCTTCAGCATGGTGCTTGGCCTGCTCCGAGGTGTGTGGGTCTGAATCAGCGAGATCAATACAATAGTCACGAGAGACGGGATCCAAGGGTCACATACTGCTCAAAGTGGCCTTGTACCCGCCGAGAACGCGAGGGTTCTCACGTGGAGTCTCGTGGGTCTGCCCCGCTTCTTGACTCAGTTCCCTCAGCTTCTGCTTGGCGTGTTCCTTGGCCTCCTCAGAGACATTCGGGTTATGGATTGCAGCCTTTAGGCCAGCTGCTACACGAGATGAATCTTTGCTGTGTTCTAATCACCGGAGTTGAGCTCCAGGTCACAAATTAGGGGGAAAATTACGAACGCACCAGACATATTGTGAATTCAGAGGTGGTGAAAGTAGTACAGGAGTAAGAGAGCGGGTGAGTGCAGCACACCCCTTTATACCTCTTGACGGGTGGCACTGAATTCTCTGAGTCTGACGTCGTTGTGACGCCAGTGGTCACGTGGTCATCACGGACTGCACCATTGGATTCATGACACAGGAAAATTGTCGATGAAGGCCGTCTTCGTCGATTGCTGGGTCTGCGTGATGCACAAATTAGAGCATGAACAGACCATCCCTGTAAGTTGGTAATGTACAGTGCGAGAGCATACATGTCTCCTCTAAAGCTCAGGTCACTCTCCTCCGCATCTCCGTTGACGACTCGCTTGGTTTCATTCCAGCCATCCGCTCCACAGCCGCCTGCCGTCATGGAACCGTTAGTTAGCTACCAAAAACTACACAATATTGCATCTCAAAACGTACCTGACTATCCCAATTCGGGGCCTCGTCATCATCATCATCGTCCTCCCTCTGCTTTTCTTCATTACCAGCTCCAAGTCCCCATCCGCCCGTGCTCGCTCGATGGTGATGCTCCAACGGGACTCGAAGTGACGACAAAACCTCCCTCCGTTCACGACTATCCATCATGCCGAGTCGCGGAGTCTCGCCACCCTCATTCTCACCCTCATCTTCCGCATCGGCGTCCACGTCGTCCGCGAGTGTACTCCGGCGCCTCGCTGCAGGCACAGACACAGGCCATCCACCAGCACTAAGGATCATCCGTTTTACATCATGCCCTCCAATCCGTCCTCGACGATCTCTTGGAATTCCAGCAGAGAGGAAGCTTGGTGTAGCAGCACGTACTGTAAGCCCACGTGCGAGCGGCTGCCGCGGGGCATGGTTTGCACGGGCATGTTGCTGAGCTTGAGAGAACAAACGGAGGAGATCGGCGATAGCAGCTTCGCCAGCGCTTGGTTGCACTTCTGGCACGCGGAGCGAAAGCGTTGGTGATGGTGGACGGACGCGCCGCTCAGAAGTAAGTACGAGTAGCCTGCAAGTAATCAACGTCGAGGAAGTTGTCAATGAGGTGGAAGAACGACGAACATCTGTTGCAGCCTCGGTTGACGGTATTGGCTTAGTCTGGCGAGTGTATCCTTGCTTTGAGGTGGTGAGAGTGAGGTGTGCAGCCGACCATGTAGGGGCAACACGACACGGTCCCGGAATGCGCAAAGCGCGACGCTACGAACGTCGATGCTTGGAGAGAAAGCTGCGATGGAAGAGGGCAGGGTAGGTGCAATTTTGGCGCCTTGACGCGTTGGCGAGGAGGAGCGGTGTTGTTTAGATGCGCGGTACAATGATGTTAGTAGTTGGTCAGTTTGAAGTGGGAGCAGGACCTGAGCATTGTCACCTCAATCGTGAGATACTGAACTGCGGTGACTAGACTCACCCCTTCGACATATGGCAATATATGGTCCCAGAAAAACGACCAAAGCTCTACTAAGCGGCTCATAAGTAGTTCATCTGATAGCCCAGTAAGCTTTGCGTTCATGGTAACCATACCAGCCCCTATCAATTCTCGCGCATCGGTCGCTAGAGTCATTAGAGCCCTCGAAGGAGATGCTGCCAAAACAGTCTGGATATGCCGCCTCACGAGCGCATTTAGATCCTCTCTGGAAAATTGTCAACATGCTCAAAAATGACGATGTATGAGAGGCTTACATTGGGACACGTAGTGGTTCTTCGTTGAACAAGGGTAACACGTGCACGTGTAGCGTGCCCCATGGATTGTCCTTATCCGACACAGTCGTACTTGTCAGGGCGCTAATGACATTATGACCGAGCGATGTAGTGGGGCAGAGCGTGACCGTTGAAGGAGAAGTGGAAGGTGCAAGTGTTAGCGTTGATGCCGACGCGCTGGAAGAAAGCGATGGTGTCAGAGCTGGACTGAGACCTGCAAGTGAGCCCAATCGGTGCATCTCTCTTGTGACAAGTTTTGCGTCGTAGGTACGTGTTGAGGAGGGCTGACATGATTGAGATAGTATCATCAGTAGGACAGTAGCTCCGCCCAAACTCACCTTCGAAGGCGAGGTCTGCGCTTTGCTCACAGCGCTTGACGAAGCAACAGAAGTCATGTTGGTATTTGAAATCTCTTTATGCGCAGTTGTTTCAGATCGACAACCAGAATGTAAGCGTTCCTTGTCCAAATCCGTGTGACGCTGTGCTCGAGAGGGCGACGAAGTCTTGCTGTGATTGGTTGTGTTTGAAGAAAAGAAGCCAAGGCGCTTTGATGGCTGCTGTGGTGGGTGAGAGGGATCCGAGCTGAGGACGTTGGTGTTAGCGTTTGGACGTCCGGGTGGTGCCGCGATATCAACTTGAAGCTCTGCACTTTTATCAGCATGTGTATCAAGCGACATCCAGTTCTGCAGGCGGCGATGACGATCATGATGGAACCCAGGAAAACCCAAGAATGACCCAGTGCGGGGTGAAGCGGTTCGTGGACGAGGGGTTGCGTCGTTGGAAGACGCAGAGCGACGATGATGATCGCTGCGACCAGAGCTACCTGCTTCGTTGTCTCCCTGGTCGCCGTTGCCATCAACAACCACAGCATTTTGGTGCTGAGGCGACGACCCCCCGCTATCATATGACCTTCTGGCAAAACCCAGGAGCACTGGCATCTCTGGGCTTCTTGGGCGGTGGGATTACGACCAACAAAGCACGATGTGGACGTATGCGATGAGATTTCGTATCAAGAATCACATACCTTGATTTAAACGACCGCGACAGTGTGGTAGAAGGGGACGTTGAAAATAACCGTTTATAGGAGCTGTCCGCTGTCACTCATGGCGTGCACCAGTCGGTGTCCATCAAGTGTCGGGTGGCTGTGCAAGGTAGATTCCGAGACCATGGTGGCATATTTTTTTCAGTTCATGACAGCTTGGAAGCCTAGGTCTTGGACTGTCTTGGACTATCTTGGACCACAAGCCTGTTCCTGGTTTGAAGACCTGAATGTGAACGTTCGAACGTTCAAGCGAGCTGGGTCAATGAGCCGTTGGCTTGGAAACTCTCCTCTCTCCAAGACGACCACCATCATACGCTTTGAGGTTGGAGGATTGTGAGTCGTGACATCGTTCGACGTGTTTGACAGGGAGGGGTATGTTGAGACTATTCCCTAACTACGAGCCTCACACCCCATCCAGGAAACGGCTTGCCTTTCTTTCTTCCAAAGTGCTAGGACATTTGGCCTGGATTTTTGGGCAGGAGAATCGGCCTACTACTGTCGTTGGCAATTCTCCCTCCGCCTATATACTGTCTAAGATGATATGCTAATGCACTGCACCCCAAAAGAGCACGTCGAACATGTTCTTCTCATACTCGTCAACTCGTACCTTCTGCCTTGATGATGGCATAGATGCCAGCATTGCTGAACACGACATCAATCTGCCCAATTCTGTCGAACGCCATCTCAGAGGCTTTGATGATTTGCGGTGAGTTTCGGGTGTCTAGAGTGAGAGGAGAAACAGTGCTATAGCAGGTCTGAAAGCACATCCTCCCTCTTGCGATGTCTCTTCGGTCACAAACCAACCGAAACCAGTAGATGCACTGGTCACTTGGACAATGTCATACGGGTACGTTGTGGTTGAAAACTGAAGACCACATCGAAGTATATCCTTCTTGCTCCCCTTTTTTTTTTTTGAATCCATTTGTCCCGTTGGGGTGCTTTACCCTATGTAGGACAAAACTAAACGAAGGTACAAAGGGGCCCTGTGCCCCTGCCGCTTCCCTGGCCCTGCAAATGCATCATCGAGCGGGTGCTTGGACCCCCAATGATCCTGTCGTTCCCGCCGACAGTTTTAGATGCCCGGGCCCTCGAATCGGCGGTGACCTTTGGTGTAACTGCGTATAGGTGGTGGTCTGGCTGGTGTTATGGGTGTGTCAAGTACTTGGTACGCCTGAGCGCACATGTACGGGGGAGTGAAGGGGGCGGCGAGAATGGTGAAATTTTCTAATGTGCAGCGCGGTTGGTTTTGGCTTTCGACGTGCGGCGTGTGTTTCTCCGTCCCCGTTTCTTCCTCATCTCTCTTCCTCATCTTCATCCTCCTGAACCCTAGTCCTCTCACCCTCGTTTCTATCCTTCGCGCTAGCTGTTTGTGCAGCAGTGCTTGTGCCCTCATCTTGTGAACAGAAGGGGGAGTCAGCGCTTCAGCTTTCGTTTGCTCCTTCATTGGATGTCCGAGTCGAAGAGTAAGACCTCCAAAAGACCTCAATCCCACAAATCGGTTTAGTATCGATAACTCGTACAGAGCGTCTGGTTATCTGGGAACTTGACGATTCACGGTGACCAACGATAACTTTTACGGTGCACTGTGGCCGTAGCGGTTGGGTAGTGTGTATGTAGTACCACAACGGTGGTCTGTTCCCAGTACCAACTGCTTGCACCGACAACCTAAAAGTATATTGAGATGGTTAGGATACATATGGAAGGATACAGGCATGCTGGACAATAGTAAGCTTAGATGGAGGTGAATATCGTAGGGTAATAGTTCCCATCGGACGTTAATATTTTGATAAACGAGACTAGATGAAGATCTGAACGAGTAGCACTGACCACTGGGGTCACGACATCGGTGTCCATAAGTAACGGAAAGAAGGCTTTTGTCCTATCACACGTCGTCGTAATACGACCGGCAAGGGTAACGACCGGCGGGTGATGCTGAGTGATACATCCCTGAACAAGCGGGCAACCTGGCCGGAGAAACGTGGTCATATTCCCAGTACGCCACGTTTTCTGGTAGAACCCTTCAGACCGACCCCACCTGCAATGATGACACGATATCCTCTACTGAAGGACGCTCGCTCTCCCGGGAGCTCCAGCACCGTTGGATGAGCGACTTGTGTCCGGGGGAAATCCGCTCGTCGTCGTCTGGTAACTTTGGCCGCTTTCCCTTCAAAAGTGACGCAATGACCAGGATTTCTCTGATGCCCTCGTACGGCTGTTTTCCGGACAGAACCTATGGACAGGGCATTAGAACGATGCGTATCGAAGACTATGATAAACTGTACACACATAGAGCGTCAGACCTCCAAATGAGTATACATCACTAGACTTTGTGGGATACACCACCCCGGCGTCGGCATGTACTTGTCGAACCAGCTCTGGATCTGCGTAACGTACAGAACCGCAGACGCTGGATTTCAGATACGATGTCCCCACAAATTCTCGAATGATCAATGAAAGACCAAAGTCTGTGAGGCAAGCTCTTCCGTTGTCATCGATCAAAACATTGCCCTGTTAGGGGAGTCAATCATCTTCTTAGCATGATCAAGCAAGAGCCGTACGCTGTGGAGGTCCCCGTGGACAACATCCTGACTATGGACTGTGTGACACGATAATTAACTGTTGAGATAGGCTGTTCACGGGGTGTGAACTCACGATAGCGCAGACCAGAGGTGATGTCAAAAAGCTTCGGTCGAATGACTCGGTGTTAAATCGGTGATCTACGATGATAGACAATCAGACTTACGAGACCCTGCCTGCCGGACGGGTCCATGGTCTGGTGCTTGGAGAGGTAGCTGGACAATGATCCGTTGCTGAACCAAGGACTGACCATGCTCGGCAGCACGCCGAAGCCAGACACAACACCAAGCAATTGTACAATATTTTCATGTTGTAGTTTCGCCCAAACTATCAGCTCACGGTTGAGCTTCTGTGGAGGATAGCTCGTTCGTCAGAAATTCATCGATAACGGATCGAGCGCTACCTTCTTCTGAGCGGCCAGACATTGTGCATCCCCCCTGTGTACTACCCTCACCGCCTTCACGGCGACCTGGTAGCTTCGATTAATGAATGGCAGACTCTACTTTCGGATGGACTTACCTTTCGTGGTGTTTCCCCTATCATCAAATCGCACTCCCAGATATCTCCAAAGCCACCACATCTACTCGGGTACCCTATCCTTTTTTTGATCACGGCAGTCAAATCTCCGTAGCGTAACTCAGTCCCTTAATGTTATGACGACAAATTGAGTCTCATCGTGGGCGTGCGACTGCTAAAGTACAGACCTCCGTGATCTTTAACAAGTGGTGGTGGGTGCAGTTCAGATTGCGAAGAACAGCTGGAACCAGAGCTTGCAAGACATATGGGATGATGTCGTATGAGGAGAGCTATGGTCGCGTGCCTTTCGGGAAACATTGAGCCCAAGGAAGTATTCGTGCTGTCTATTTCTTCACTTGAGGCCTGCGATGGAACGGTGTACTTGGAGTGACATGTACTAACAGAGAACGTTGCGCAAGTGATCTCGGCCGGTGAGGGGGGTCCGACGACTGGCGTGGCGGGTCCTGAGCCCGGAAGAGTTCGGTCATATGCAGTATGATAAGATGTTGGGGTGAGTGGTGACGACACTGGACCATCGCCCCCGCTGTTAGAACGCTCGCCGACAGGATTCTGCGCTTCAGAGCGTGTGGTATCTGTGGGCAGACACGCTGCTTCAGAACACAGATCGTTATGCGCCCCGCCTGTCCGATGTCGCTGAATGGTAGAACCGAAATAACTTGAAGGGCCATCATTTTTCGCTTGCCAGCCATAGTTCCTAGCGATCAGATCGTGAAGAGCCCTCTTGGACTCGTTTTCCAGACGGTAGTTTGGAGGGGCAGTGATGCATGCGTGACCATCGAATTCCATCCCGAGTCTTCGCAGACTATACTCGTTTCTCTCCCACCAGTCTTCCGTGTTCTTCTCTCTCTCCAGGTGTGTCACCACAATGACGACTGGAGCTGCCAACTGACGAGTTATGGCGCAGAAGGTGTCATAGTGTTTTGCCATTGCCTTGTGTGCACTAGACCCGCGAACGCAGTAAACGAGGAGATCGATTTCGCGTTTCTGATGTCTTTCCCTGAGGAACTTGATCAATTCTCCTTTGGAACTCCCCCTAAAAAGGGAGGTAAAGAAACCTTCCCCAAGGTCGCGAGTATTCCACAGCTTGAATGCTGCACCGGTATCGTTGGAAGATTCAGCGACACTAGGGCAAGCATTAATGAGATCGATAATAGAGCTTTTGCCTGCCCCTGTTTCTCCTAAGAAGACGATATGCCGAGGGCGGTCATGAGGTCGAGACGACTTCGGCAGAGTAAGCATATGGACATCAAGTGTGATTAATGATTATCGACAAACCTGGTCGATCGCCGCCATTACTTCGTTTGGTTCCAGCTAGGCTAGATGGGGATCTATCGCCTGAAACCTTCAGCGTGTGACCTGCCACGACGCTGCGACGCGACAAATTCACTTGGAAAGGAACAGTAGCGATCCTCGAACTTGAAGTCGTCAAAACGACGACGGATGCCTAGAGCAAAGAACGGGTCTGACTCCTGAGAGGGCGGCCTGAGAGGATTCTGATCTGGAGGCTTTGACCTCTCATGATTGATATAGCGACGTGGATGAGAGAACTAGCATGTGTGAATTTCAAAAACGAAGAACACACGCTCTGTTCGAGCGGGCTCTGTTACGACATCCACACAGCGCATGCGGCATCCTCCGACCATGCACCCCCCGCATTCTCCCCGCATCCTGTACTTACTAGATAGTCCCGCGGCTTCGTGTATACCCAATGTTCATGTTTCGACTCTGTTCAAAAAACAGGAACATTCTTGAAGGGACATCGATGATCTAGTATACCGCATCAGCTCTTCTTCAAGGTGCCAAACGCATAGAAGGCCACTGGTGCCAGCAGAGTGGGCACAGCTGATGTTGTGACCCTTGAGCGCTTGAGCGCTCGAGCTGTGGAGCCTTAGACCGCGTGTTAATACATATACACGAGGATCAATGGCCTGAGTGTACCCGCAACGTTTCATTAGACGTGCCACGTTGATGGGGAAATGAAGGGAACCGGCGCAGGGCGTTCATGACCGAAGCCTCATGCACGTGCATGTGAGTAATCATATCATTTTTCAGCCCAGCGGCACAAGATAGGGACTCCTGTGTAGTGAGGCTAAGTGAGCTGTGCACCTTGCCTAGGAGGAGAGACGGCGCCAACGACGGAGGAGGCACGGAGGAGGCACAAACTTGAACGTTGAACGATCGGAGGCCCCACCATTCTATTAATATTAATATTAATATTAATTATGACATCAAATGTATATTTAAATATGTCTACTGTATTACCTCCGAGTATTGTGGTACTGGAACTTCGAAGGACATGGTTCTTTTGAACGCGACTATCTGGTTTTCCAGCATCGGAGGACTTGAATATCACAGTTGGAAGCTTTAGAAACAACACTCATCATAAATAACGTCCACTGCCCACCTTGCTCCGTAAATTTCAACTGTCAAACCTTCACTGCTGCGGCTGGAACCTGAAATGCTCCACGTAGACCTGCTATTTTTTGCAGCTCTTGCGTTCGTAGTTGGCGTCTCGATCCACTCACGCTCAAGTAAACGGTTGCCGCTTCCCCCCGGCCCTTCCTTGCTCTCTATCATCCGAGATGTGGATGTAGTCCAACCATGGCTGACTTTCACTGCCTGGGCCTCAACCTATGGTATCGTGTTCACCCTTTCCTCGTTTGCCAATTCGAATCATCTATAACAACCTTATCATACCCTATCCTTAGGCAAAGTCTTTCATTTCTCCTTTTTGAATCAAAGCATCGTCGTCTTGAACACAGAGGATGCTGCAAGGGCACTCCTGGAACAACGCTCGTCCAATTACTCTGATAGACCACTCGGTGCTCCGATTCTGGATCTGTAGGTCAACTTCCACGCCTAGCCACAGTTGTTTCCATGGTCCTCATGCAGATATCATCAGCCACGGCGTCAACTTCAGTGTCGCATTCATGCCCTACGGAGACGAATGGAAACGGCACCGGAAAGTCTTCCATCACGCTTTCCATGCCACTGCCACTCGGAATTACTGGCCGATTCAAATCCGCAAGGCTCACGAACTGGTATGGAACATCAGGCAAGCTCCCGACGACTTCTTTGAACACATTCAAACGTCTGTCACCCACGTGTTTCAATCGAGATCGATAAACTCACTCAGCCACCAACAGGTTCGCTGCATCTACCATTATGTCAGTTGTCTATGGATACGAAGCTTCATCGACCAGCGACCCCTATGTCGCCACCGTGGAGAAGGCCATGCATGCACTCAACACCACTATATCACCTGCACGAGGTCTTTTATTCTCAGCCTTTCCTTTCCGTGAGCACCTTGTCCTTCAACGTAGGGGCTCAGTCCTAATGTTTCAGTCCTCAACATCCCAACGTGGGCTCCTGGAGGCGCGTTTCGACGAAGGGCGATGGAACTGAAGCATCTCAAACGACAGATGATAGAGATTCCTTTCCAATACGTGCAGGATGCTTTAGTATGGCTACTTGCGCCACCCAATTTTGATTGCCACTGAAGCACACAATGCATAGGCTCGGGGAACTGCAGCCCCATCAGTGCTAACTCAAGCCATGCAGGGCATCGACCCAGAAAGAGATTCTGATCAAATCGACATAGCCAAGTTTGTCGCAGCCACCGCCTATTCAGGTACACTCTAGTCTTTGATATGTGTTTAAACATCCCCTTCACCTATACTAAATCATTGCGCAGGAGGAGCGGAAACTGTAGGTCTCCTTCGCTTGGCACTCGACGAATTGACAACTTTCACCAGACAGTTTCTTCACTTGCAGTTTTCATCCTGGCCATGGTTCGGTACCCAGAGGCTCAGCGACGTGCTCAAGCAGAAATAGATGCTGTGGTTGGAAACGATAGGCTACCAACGTTTGAGGACAGGTCTTCCATGCCTTTCCTCGAAGCAACTCTCCGGGAGGTGCTCAGGTGGCATCCTGTTGCGCCATTAGGTGAATGTATGCACATTTGAGTGTCCGTTGTTGCTCATATGACCTCAAGGTATTCCCCGCCCGGCGCGTGAAGCAGACTCATTCGAAGGTTACCGTATACCAAAAGGTAGGTAGAAGGTCATTTCAGCTTCGAGTCTTGCCTGAGCCCCTTCACAGGAACGACTATATTTCCCAACGTCTGGTAGGCACCTCTTGATGTCACTGGCTGTATAATACCATTAAAGTCTTCCCTAGGGCGATGACTCACGACGACGTCAAATATCCTGACCCCTACGACTTCAAACCCGAGAGGTTCTTAGACTCAAAGGGCACGCTGAACCAGGATACCGTCAGTTACGTCTTTGGTTTCGGGAGACGTATCTGTCCAGGTAAACACTTCGCTGATGCTTCCCTCTGGTCGTCCATCGCATCTGTGCTGGCGGTCTTCAAAATCGAGAAATGTGATACTCATTTTACAGAGTCGGAGTGGATTTCTGGCACTACGAGGTATGCTGGCTAACTTGTGACAGGACTCGTGATCGTCGCCTTGCTGACACCCATACCTAGTCGTCCCGCTCCGTTTCCGCTCCATATCACTCCTCGGGTTCCCGAACGCCTAGACGCTCTTGGTGTGGCAGGCATTTGAAAACGTTGTTCTGTCGGTATACGTGTACAATTTTTTTTTTCAAATTCACCATTCAATCCTACGACCTATGGCTGGTGTACTTTATCTCTCGCACCCATGTATTTCTGGAGGACGTAGTTATAAGTATATCTACAGCATATTAAGTACGCAAGGCCAGCGGCAAGCGTCCTCCCCAGTTTTCGCTTCCCGCTCTTCCATTCCCTCGCCGACCATGCAGCTCCAACCACCTCTCCCTTCGTCTCTCCTTTACGCAAACGACGAGCTCCCCTCTGCTTATATGCTTTAGTTTTCGTGCACGCTTGGTGTCTGCAGTGTTTTGTTTCTGACAGCAACAAGTGGGAAAGAAAAATGCCGAAGTTCTGCACTACCTCTGATAGGAGTCACCTAAGTTAGTAGACGCGACTGATCACGTGATAACTACTGTCCAGTACTTGCTGCCATTTACACGCTGGACAGAAATCATCATGCCTTCCCTTGCTGACCAGATCGACCACCTTGCGGCAACGGCTAAGGCAATCCGGGCGTCTGCGGTCGCTATCATTCCCAGCGAGGAAAACCCCGCACCACTTGCGATCCCGTTTACCCGCGCAGTTCTTGATACCTCCCTCGGTGACCTCATTCGCGACATCGACGCTTCAGAACTTGGCCTCTTCACGCTTGTTCCTGCACCAGATGCTGATGTACGCAAGCAACCAGAAAACGGCACGCGTCGAGCCGAGATCTCGCGTGTCGAATTTCCTGGTGCTACTCCGCTAAGAAAGCAGCCCACGAGACGGGATGGAATGTTTAAACCCAAAGAGTATGAGCCTGAGGTATATGCCCAGGCTGCACTCAAGTACTTGGATCGATAGTACGTGTGTCGCCTGCTCCCCATCTAAACACGTCTTAATCGTGGCTCTCTTAGTCAGTCAATACGACCAATGCCACGCGCTCGTTCTCAGGTAATCGCGCTCATCGAGCAGCTGGACGAAGCCCGGGAGAACATAAAAGAGCTGAACGAAACATTGCAAAAAGTGTGTCGTTGCTGTGCAAATAAGTCAAGCATCTGACGAGCACATTTATGAAGTTGACTAGCTCTGGACCCACTTCGGCCCCAACGTCCCAGACTTCTAGTGTTGCTGAAGAGGAGCGTCGGATCACTGATCTTCAGAATCGCCTCGCGGAGCTTCGCAACCAGGTACAGTCGCTCTTGGGTGTCCAGAACTTACCTGATACACCTCGTCAACAGAAAGATTTACTTCTTCGATCGAACGAACCTCAGCCAACTGGAAAGCCCAAAATAGCTCCTAAACCCATCTCAAACCCACCACCTGTGCATTCTCCGGAGATAGAAAGCCATGAAGATGCTTTTTGGTCGACTCCCGCAGCGTCCCCACGCAGATTACGGTTTACCGATAAACTTCTGGAAGAAGAGCCCGATTTTGGCGAAATAGCTGAGTTGTCGTTTGACAGCCCAGGCCCCGCACCCCCGAGATCCGTGTTTACAAGTTTGGTTCCTGGTGACAACCTGAGGGACAAGAGCTTTGGTGCTCAGACTGACGATAGCATATTCGGCGGAGTGGATGCTGAGGAAGAAGCCATTGAGAGCAATCAGCAAGACCAGTCCTTCCTTCCTGAACCTGAACCCTTAATTATTGAAGCCGTCGACGAAAGAGAACCCGAGGACGAACCAGGCGAGGAAGAGAAGACTGTTGTGCTCCAGAAAATCACCCCGTCAACAGCACCCCAAGAGGATCTACCGGCATCTCTGCTACCAACAAATGTTCAGCCTCCCATTATCACGCCTTTGGCTCACGCAAAACCACCTCCGGAGTCCTCATCTAAAACTCCCAAAGTACGAATGACTCCTGAATTGGAACGTATCGTGGCAAGTGTCGAGTTTCCCGTTTCCATTTATATTCTGAGAATACTGCAGACCAAGATATGGAGTACAGTCGGCGACATCATAATGCCGGGAAACCCATTCTCCAGTGGGACGAAGCCTCCTCGAGCAAAGGAGACCCTGTAAGCCTTGACAATTCAATTGTACCATTTCTCGAACATTAACAACGTGCACGACACATTGATCTTGCTAGTGCTCTCATACAATCGCTGGCCACTCAGTCACCTTCTTCCGTTTCTCCTACATCTTCGACCATTTCCTCATTGGCTCCGGTGAGCGCGGGCCCGACACCACACCAAGTGAACACCGCCCAGCTTCTTCACACACTGCTTACGGCGCCCAAGCATGCAATGCCACTCAATCAGCTAAAAGCCGCTATCGGAGGCACGAGGGCGCTTTATGCATGCGTGGCAAAGAAGCTTATCCGGATCGATAGGGGAGGCGGGGAGCAGGTGGTTCTATTTGATGCATGAGGTATGAACGTGTACAATGGAACGTGCTGAATCTGAATGATACGCATGTCGATTCTGAGAAGCTTTTCATGTCTGCTTTTGTTGACTTATCCAGGAGCGCCATGTACACACGCGGTTGTATGCTGGATGGAATCCTTCCACTGGCATCTTGGTGCACCTCGACACTTGTCCATCCTCGGCACATTTTGCCTCATCCCGAATCTCGCTACTATGCCGCAAATAATCTGCTCGTTCCTTGGCGTCCCAAATGCTATATGCACCTGCAAGAGTATCGTAGTAGTACTACCTTATCACCACTCTGAGCGCGCTGGCCGGATAAGACATGGCAACGACACCTAGTCAAGTTTACCTCAGCTAGAGTTTGGATTAACACATCGCACCCTTTAGGAATGATTCCATCGTCAACGGGCAGGAGCTCCCTGGCATTTCCTGTCCGCCACGAAAACCAGTCAACAACGCCCCCACCTACCCATTTGGCTCATCTTTCTTCCGCCCTGATCGCCAGAGCCACGTGAGTTCATTTCCTAATCTTGCCCCCCCCCCCCAAAGGTGCTGAAACTTTAGTGGTTAGCGCGGTTTGCTTTGACGGAAGTCCGCATGATTACCAAGCAGTTCCTAGAGCTGCTTACCGAATGCAGCCGCATCTCCAAATGACCGAACCCCGAAATGTTCGCTTAAGCAACGACTTCCTGACGGAGCAGTATCTGCGTTTGCGGTGTTCAATGCTGCCGTGCGTGCCATCGCCTGCAGGCTAGCACGCCCCCGCGCTGGGTGTATCCGGAGACCCTGTGTGTACATATCGGGGGACTTACGATAGGCTCTCGAAATTTGGTTAGCTGAAGGCGCAACTCCGGAATTCTGGAGACATCCACCGGAGGTGCGTGATGATAAGTTAACACGCCTCTTGCCTGAGTTTCACAGCAAGGAGTCCAGGTACCGGCAAATGGTCTCCGAGCACCAGGGCCGCCATCGCTCTGACGCATCACACTCACACACGGAGTAATGCGAACGAAGAAAAGTTACTGTCGTTTTCACGTGACTTGTCATTATGTAAAAAAGTTGTCCAAGAAACACCTCAACTTCGGTCATCTATATCTACTCAACAACTGCTCAGAATTCGTCGGTGATGGTACTGTTCGACTCGGATGGAGCAGGAGATCACCTTCCGAACTGACCGGTAACGAAAAAATCAGTTTCTGTAAATCCAAAATTCTTGGGGTGCTGGAATGCAACCGGGATTCTTTCTTGTGCGATGGAGACTCGTTAGCACGACAAATCGAAGTCCATTGAGGGTACTAATGATAGGATGATGATATGTAAGTACTGAGCTAAGAATCCCTAGGTAGAACCAACTGGCCAGCGCTTATGGCCCTCATGTCAGCTTCCACAGACTGGAAGATGAGTACTGCAGTTCCATACTCGATTCCCAACCACTGCTGGAGCATTTCGATTGGGATATAGTCGCGCGAGAGCTGAGAAATGCGAACAAACCCCTTGCGTTCAAGTATAGGTCCGAAATCACTAAATTTGATGCTAGGCAGGTTCTTCTCACGTTTCTCGAGAAGCTCAAACCAGGAAACGACATCTGGGATTGGCACCACGGATCCAAGGGAATTTGGCAGTGATGTAGCATCAGATGAAGGCACTATATTCACCCCATTATGTACCAAATTTGGGAATGTGACCAGGCGACCAATTTCGATATCATA
>KN819327.1:586228-596840 GCA_000827475.1 Paxillus involutus ATCC 200175
TTATCATATAGTCTCGGTACGCATCGTTCTAATGCCCTGTCCATAGGTTCTGTCCGGAAAACAGCCGTATGAGGGCGTCAGAGACATCCTGATCACTGCATCACATTTGAGGGGAAAACGGCCAGTGTTACCAGTTGACGACGAACGGATCTCTCTGCACCAGTCGTTAATCCAACGGTGCTGGACTCCCCAGGCGAACATGCGTCCTTCGGTCGAGGATATCATGACATCGTTGCAGGTATTGTCGGATGTCTGAAGGGTTCTACTACCAAGCGTGGCGTGCCGAGCATGTGACTACCTTTCTCCAGGCCAGGTTGCCCGGTTGTACTATTTATCATTCACAGGTCGTTATTCTTTCGGCTTATATTGCTTATGTATGACTCCCCGCAGTGCGTGGATATTTATTCAGATCCTGCCCCTTTATTTATCATGATACAATATGCTATTGTCCGTCATGACGCGGGCCTGTAACCTGTCTCCCTTACTTATACAACTTAATTATCTCGATACTTTCAAATCGTGCTTCATGGAACCGTAGGGTCCTGGCCCTAACGAACAGAGTGAAGGCACTGCCAGCGAAATGATACCAAGACCACAGTAGTATTTATCTGGCCACGGCGGTCTTGCATAGCAGGGTACGGTGAGAGAAGGTAAAGAGTAGGAAACAGAGGACGCGCTTGAAGTAGTAGTCCTCGAAGACTCGTACACTTCAACAGCCGTGGAGCCGAAATGTGGCTCATTAACATTATTGATATGACGAACGTGCATACCGAAAACATGTTCGTGAAGCACTTCATCGTGGTGTAGTCGTCTGCAGAACGCTTACCTCTTCGACCAGAGGTTGCTGCCGTTGTGCTATGACACGACTCGGACCTGTGGCGTTCGGCTGTCAGAGGTAGGACTGACTGGTCCCTATGCATCGCAGCTGTAGCCTTCACCACTGTATGTTGCTCGGTATCTTGAACCACCCCTTGGGCTTTTCGCTCCATGGGCCTTGCTGGCAAAGGACGTTGGCAGAGCTCTGTCCGAACCAGCTACACCGCAAATGATGTGAGAGCAGGACGAGCAGACTTGATCGTTTTATAGTCGACTTCTGTAGAGTACAAGAGACTGGACTCCTCCGACCCCTTGGCAATCTATCCAGCTACACTGCATGACCAAGATATAATCTTCGTTTTCCCACAAAGAAAGCGTGTTGCACCGCAGCAGCATGCCCATGCGAGCGGTGGATTGGGTTGTTATACCAGTCATGAAGGCGGAGAGGTAGTAAAGGAGGTCTGAAACTGTCCAGTCTATACTAGTACTTTCAATGTGTCGAGGATGATGCATGATATGAGCTTTGAAGCGAGTCGAAAGTTTCTTCCGTTTCACGCGCCACCCCCATTTGGAATCTGCTGACAAACCGTCACGGTAACGCGTACATAGCGCGACTCGACCGTGACTAATACTATGCTAATCGTAGCGGCGCGCGGAGGCGCCAATCCCCGACTCGTTGGAATTATAAGAGCAAAATGTCATTGTGTCCGATAGCGAGACTATGTGACGATTTAGCTACGAGTTACTATGTATACAACCATTCACTCAATACCGACGATGGCTTGAAGCTTGAGCTTGAAGTACCACACGTGGAAAGTTGCAAGTATTAGGTAAGATTTTCTCAACTATAAACATTAGCTAATACTTTCCCGCAAGTCCGTTTGCAGGAAATTTGTACGTTTCTGGCTGAGAAAACCCTCCCTCACTACGTGAGAGTCGGGGATACCAACTTTCACTAGAGTCTTTCAACGGTCTGTCTACTGAGGAGACCATCTTTCAGAGCCGTTCCCGCATCGGATACGCGGGCATGTTGCTCGAAGGCTGTTATGTGTCACTCACTGCACTGTCAGTGCCAAACCTGGCATGACTGCTTGATTGATGTTGAAGAGGGCTTGCAAGTAATTCCCTCTTCGAGTCCTCGGTGTCCGAGTCGTCTGATCAAGCAGCGAGAAGAGTCGCGTTTGGTGAGCATTCCTCAGTCCTCGACCAAAGTGCACCCTTATCATATATGACCTCGTTCAAGTGACTGGTGCAATTCTCTGATTTCCTGGTTTCGGTCGTGCCATGGCTGAAGGGGTAGAGGCGTTGTGTGTGGATTAGACTACGTAAACGTCACCTCGCCTCTGGGTGAGCGAAGAGCCACGATATTGATGTTTGGCTTCAAGGAGCAATTCAAGGATGCCTGGGAATTGAAGGGAGGTTCAAGCTCAAATGTCTGGACACGCAGCTTCGGCGAGGATCAACTTATCTCAAGGAAGCTATGTTTTATTTGTGGCTACGCTTAAGTACGTGCTTAGGGTTGAAGAACTACATATGTAAGGTCGGTTAATATCAATTAACTACCATGATCGTTCGTGACTCAATGATATTAATGAGTGCTGAACAGTGTACATCCGTGCTCATCTCTCATTGGCAGACCCTGACAGAAGTTCAACAAATTTGGTTCTCGGTGCCAGATTCCACTGCAATTGATTGCGGCCACTTGGCTAAAACGTTGCGTGCCGTACACGACCACCCCGAGAACGGGATGCGCTGGCACTCGTAGAAAGGCTAAGGTAAGTTAGCTAGAGGTATGTTTTGTCATATCTGGAACTCAATGATCAGGTCGAGTCCACCGTGACTCATCGAGTCGCTAGTACTCTCAACTTTCAAATTCAGAGTGACCTCGTTTCGCACACTGGCCATAATCAGCCCCTTCTTTTCAGGCGCCCATCATGAAGCGCCTCGCGCATAACACAGGTTGTTGACTATGCGAGGAAGCTCCACAGCTCACAGCTCACACGTTGGGCACTTTGCCTGCACCGGTAGCCTTCGCCATGCGCTTGGAAAGAAGCTTGATCGGACGTGATAGGATGCAGGGGCTGCACGGTTCCAGGATGGGTGAGGTGTGTATCTTTAATAGAGAGCGACTCGGAGCGCTGAAGAAAGCGTGTGTGTTGTTCCTTATCGAAACTCACCAAACAGTCCTCCGCATGCCTTATCATTACCACGCGTCAGGTACGAGGACACGACCTGGCGCGCTCTTCAGACTTCAAAGTTCAGAGATCGCCCTCTCAGAGTTGTTCTTTGCGCTTGTCCTCAAATTGCCTTCAACGGTGGGATATCCGTCGTCGGTCTGGCAGCTCCGAGGATTCCTCGTTCCCAATCAGGTTCACGGCTTCCAAGTGAGTTTGTCACGTCGTGGTATTGTGTCGCACGCTGAAGACGTGATGCGATAGATCCCCCTCTGACCTCCGCCCGTGACTTGAAGCAAACGACGTAAATGGCGGCAATCAGCCAGGTTTGTCGGTAATCACACATCTTGTCCGTCAATAAGCTTACTCCGCCGAAGCCGTCTCAGCCTCGGAATATCGTCTTCTTCGGAGAAATAGGGGCGGGCAAAAGCTCTTCCATCAATCTCATTGCTGGCTCTAGTGTCGCCGACACTAACAACGATACCGGGGCATGCACACGTGTTAGCGCATGCTACCAGACAACGATACGCAATGAACCATTCAACCTGTGGGATACGCGTGGTCTTTCCAGTGGGAGCTCCGAGCAACCATTTCGCTCCCTTGTTAAGGGAAGTTCCGAAGGAGATTTGAGGAAGTTCCTTCGGAAAAGATATCAAAAGCGCAAAATCGACCTCCTCGTTTACTGCATTCGCGGGTCTGGGGGAAACGAAGCACTGGTGAAAAACTATAACACATTCTGTGCCATAACTCGTCGGTTGGCAGCCCCAGTCGTCATCCTGGTGACAAACTCGGAGGGAGAGAAGAACATGGAAGACTGGTGGGAAAGAAACGGGTCTCGCCTACAAAGCCTCGGCATGGAATTCGATGGGCACGCGTGCATTACTGCCCTTTTAGATCATCGTCGAACAAACATGTCCAGGATGACGCTTCACGATCTGATTGCTAGGAACTATCCCTGGCAAGCGGAATGTGATGGATCTTATTTCGGCAGTCCCGTCCCGCGACGGCAAATGGTCTCCACCCCCGTTGTGACAGGATCATCAAGGGGGGCTCACGATGCGCGTTTTGGAGCAGTGCGTCTGCCCCTGGATACCACATACCCTGAAGCGCTCTCTAGTCCTGGTACATGGACCTACGGTGCGTTTGGTGTTAGGCCTAGTCCGTCTGGTAGTGATTCTCACCGCCACGCAGTTGATCCATCTCCCGTTCCCGCCCCATCAGCAAAGTGCGAAAGTCCCGAGCTCTTGAGGAAGGCCACGCAAAATTGGGGGGTCAGCCAAAGTCCTGTTAGCGAGCGTTCTAACAGCGGGGCCGATGGTCTAGTGTCGCAATCACGCACCCCAACATCTTCGATTTATTACAGTGCATATGATCGAACTCCTCCGGACTCACAACTGACGACGCCGGTCGACGGACCAGCCCCCCACATACAGGTCAGTCGTCCAATATTCTTTATCAGTGCATATAACGGAACCCCGTTCCATTGCAGCCCTCGAGTGAAGAATCAGACAGCGTAACATCTCATTCGGATTCCATGTTACGCGAAAGGTGCGGGACCATCATTATCCTCATACGTCTTGGCTCATAAGTCGTGCAAGCTCTGTTACTAGTTGTTCTTCGCGTTCTGAATTGCATCTACAGTCACTCATTGAAGATCACGGAGGTCTGCTTTTTTTCTAAGTCGCTCGTTCACGATGAGACTCAACTCTTCTTAATGACGTTAAGGGCGTCGCAGAGATTTAACTGACTTGGTCAAAAGAAGGACCGAGTATCCGATTGGAAATGGCGGCTTCGGAGATATCTGGGAGTGCGATTTGATGATAGGGGGAAAATCCCGAATGGTAAGTCCCATCAAAAAGTTGACTCCACCACTCGTTGATCGAAGCTATCAGGTCGCGGTGAAGGCGGTGAGGGCACAACGGACTGACGCCCAACGTCTGGACGATCAAAAGAAGGTAGTTGTTCGATCTGTAACCGTTGAATTTCTAACATGCGAACTATCCTCCCCAGAAGCTCAGCCGTGAGCTGAAAGTTTGGGAGAAACTACAACACGAAAATGTCGTAGAGCTGCTTGGTGTTGTGTCTGGCTTCGGAGTGCTGCCGAGCATGGTCAGTCCTTGGTTCAGCAACGGATCATTGACCAGTTACCTCTCCAAGCACAATGCGATGGACTTGTCCGTGAGGCAGGGTCTCGTAAGTTTGATTGTCTACATCGTAGATGATTTAGCACTGAAACACTCCACCAAAGCTTTCTGATATCGCCTCTGGCCTGCGTTATCGTGAGTTGGTACCCCATGACAGTCCATCCCAAAAGTTAACTACTATTGTGCGCTATAGTCCACAGTCAGGGTGTTGTCCACGGCGACGTACATGGGGTATGGCTCTTGCTTGGTCGTGTCAGGAAGATGATTGACTTTCCAACAGGGCAATGTTCTTGTTGATGAAAATGGAAGGGCTTGCCTCACAGACTTTGGTCTGTCGGTGATCACTCAAGACTTTCCGGGAACATCGTATCTTAAATCGGGCGTCTGCGGTGCCGTACGTTACGCAGATCCAGAGCTGGTTCGACAAGTACATGGCGACGGCAGGGTGGTGTATCCCACAGAGTCTTATGACGTATACTCGTTTGGAGGTCTGACTCTCTATGTCTGTACAGTTTGTTATGATATGCGATGGGCGTCCTTCTAATGCCTTGTCCATAGGTTTTGTCTGGGAAACAGCCATACGAGGGCATCAGAGATATCATGCTTTACGCCACAATTTTGCGTGGAGATCGGCCACCGTTACCAGTTAACGACGAGCGTCTTTCTCCCCTGCACGAGTCGTTGATCCAACGATGCTGGAGTCCCCAGGAGAGCACGCGTCCTTCGGCCGAGGAGATCATCACATTGTTACAGGTAACGTTTGTCTAGAAGGTTTCTACCAACCAAGCGTGGAGGGTGTGACCACGTTTGTCCGGGCCAGGTTGCTCCGTAGATTGACTCGGGTCGATATATCACTCATCACGTTATCCTTGCGGCTCGTATTTATCACGATAAGCTTATCGGATGGCACGATGTCTTGACTCTGCAATGCGTGAATATTTATTCAGATCTTGTCCTAAGTTACTAGTATGTGTAAGAACTATAGTACAAGTAGTATGTACTTTTACGATACTCATTTCCATATACTATTGTCCACAGGATCAGCGACTTGTAGCTTTAATTATGTTCCTGACTCGTATAACTTTCGAATCATCTCAATACTCCCTTGAAGTTGTGCTTCTCCGAACCGGTCCTGATCCTAAGGAAATTTGAAAAGAGAGTGAGCTCGTCGTGTTGCTTTGTGCGTGTTTTTACTAGGGCGGAGGAACTATGTATCAACTTTCAAGTTCATGAGTGGCCTCGCTTCCCACACTAACCATAATTAGCCTGCTCTTTGCAGACGCCCATGACGGTGAAGTGCCGCACTCGCGTATCATGAATTGGAACACGGGTCGTTCAACTCCGAGGAAGCTCCACAGCTCACACGTCCAGTGCCCGCTCTGCCAGCACTATTATGTAGTAGCTTTATGCCATGCGTTTGATCCGGCGCGATAGGATGCGGGGGGTGCATGGTTGTAGGATGGGTGAGGTGCGCTACAGAGAGCGAGCGCTGGAGAACCGCGTGTTGTTCATTATTGAAACCCGCGTAGACAGCTCTCCTCATGCACATGCTTCATCAATACCACGCATCAGGCCTTCAGGTACTGATACCGAGGGCACGACTGGCGCGCCTTTTCAGACTTCAAAGTCCAATCCTCTCAGCCTGCCCTCTCATACTTGTTCTTTCCTCTCGTCCTCATTGCCTTCAACGCTGGGATATCCGCCGTCATTTTGACTACTTTGACAATTGCTCGTTCTGAATCAGATTCACGACTTCCAAGTAAGTTTCTCATGTTGCAGTATTGTGGCAGATCGCATGCTGAAGGCGTGAGTCGGTAGATCCCCCCCTCTAGCCTTCGCCCGTGACTTGAAGCAAAGTGATGGCGGCAGTCACACAGGTTTGTCGGTAATCACATAGCTTGTCCGTCAATAAGCTCACTCCGCCAAAGTCGTCTCCCTCTCGCGATCGTCCTGTAAATATTGTCTTCTTCGGACAAACAGGGGCAGGCAAAAGCTCCACCATCAATCTCATTGCTGGCTCTAGTGTCGCCGGCACTGCCAACGATGCCCGAGCGCGCACACGTGTCAGCGCATGCTACAAGACAACGATACGCAATGAAGCATTCAACCTGTGGGATACGCTTGGCGTCGGGGGAGAATCTAAAGGTTTCTTTCGCTCCCTTCTTAGGGAAAGTTCCGAACCACAACTGAGGAAGTTCCTTGGGGAAAGATATCAAAAGCGCGAAATAGACCTCCTCGTTTACTGCATTCGCGGGTCTGCCAGTGTGGAAAATGAGGTACTGGTGAAGAACTACCACACATTCTGCCTCACAACTCGTCGATTGGCAGCTCCAGTCGTCATCGTGGTGACAAACTTGGAGAGAGAGAATAACATGGAAGACTGGTGGGAAAGAAACGGGTCTCGTCTGAAAAGCCTCGGCATGGAATTCGATGGGCACGCGTGCATTACTGCCCTTTCGGACCATCGTCGAACAAACATATCCAGGATGACGCTTCACGATCTGATTTCTAGGAACTATTCCTGGAAAGCGGAATGCGATGGATCTTATTTCGGTTCTCCCGTTCAGCAAGGGCAAAGAGCCCCCAGATCCACAGTGACGGGATCGAAAGGGGGGGCCTATAACAGTCCTCGTCCTGGACCGGCCCCTCCGCACACAAATACTACTCGTTCTGCAGGACAGTCTAGTCGTGGTACACTGACCTATGGTGCGCTTGGTGTTAAGTTTAGTTCGCCTGATAGCGGTATTGACGCCACCTGGTAGATTCACCTGCCGTTGCGCCGCCCTCAGGGAAGCGCCAATTTTTCGGGCTCTTAAGAGGTGTGCTACAACGGAGGTCACAGAGTCGTGCTGTCGAACGTTCTCACAGCGCGAGAGATAGTCTGGTGTCGCAACCACGCACCCCAACACCCTCCAGTTATCATACTGCATATGATCGAACTCCACAGGACTCACGACCTACGACGCCGGTCGACGGACCAGACCCGCACGTACAGGTCAACCACCCAGCATTGTCTATCAGTACAGACAGGGACATTGTTCCATTGCAGCCCTCATGTGAAGAATCAGACAGTACAACATTTCATTCGTATTCAATGTTTAGCGCAAGGTGCGGGACCATAGCTATCCCCAAACGTCTTGGCTCATAAGTCTTGCAAGCTCTGGTACTAGTTGTTCTTCGCGTTCTGATCCGCATCCACAACCACTCGTTGAAGATCACGGAGGTCTGCTTTTTTCTAAATCGCGTGTTCACGCTGAGACTCAACTTTTCCTAATAACGTTAAGGGCGCTACAGAGATCTGACTGCCGTGGTCAAAAGAAGGAAAGAGTACCCGATTCGAAGTGGCGGCTTTGGAGATATCTGGGAATGCGATTTGATGACAGGGGAAAACCCCCGAATAGTAAGTCGCATTAGAAAGTTGGGTCCACCGCTCATTGATCGAATCTACCAGGTCGCGGTGAAGGCAGTGAGGGCACAACGGACCGATACCCAAGATCCTGCCGCCCAAGAGAAGGTAGTTGTTCGATCTGTTATCGTTGGGTTTCTGACATGCGAACTATCCTCCGCAGAAGCTTCGCCGCGAGCTGAACGTTTGGGCGAAGCTACAGCACGAAAATGTCGTAGAGCTGCTTGGTGTTGTGTTTGGCTTCGGAGTGTTGCTAAGCATGGTCAGTCCTTGGTTCAGCAACGGATCATTGTCCGGCTACATCTCCAACCACTTGGCGATGGACTTGTCCGTCAAGCAGGCTCTCGTAAGTTTGATTATCTACCATCGCACTAGATGATGTAACGCTGATTCATTCGACCGAAGCTCCTTGATATCGCCTCTGGCCTGCGTTATCGTGAGTTGGTACCCCATGACAGTCCATCCCAAAAGTTAATCACCGCGTCGCACAGTCCACACCCAGGATGTTGTTCACGGGGATCTGCACAGCGTACGGCTCTTACTTGGTCATGTTAGGAAGATGATTGACTCCCCTAACAGAACAATGTTCTCGTTGATGAAAACGGAAGGGCTTGTCTCGCAGACTTTGGTCTGTCAGTGATCATTCAAGACATTCCGGGAACATCGTATCTTAAAATGAGCGCCTGCGATGCGTTACGTTACGCAGACCCAGAACTAGTCCGACAAGTACATGGCGACGGCAGGGTGGTGTATCCCACAAAGCCTAGTGATGTATACTCGTTTGGAGGTCTGACGCTCTATGTTTGTGCAGTTTGTCACGATCTACGATGCGCGTCGTTCTAATACCTTGTCAATAGATTCTGTCCGGGAGACAGCCATATGAGGGCGTCAGAGAAATCCTGGTCACCATCACAGTGTTGCGTGGAGATCGGCCACCATTACCAGTCGACGACGAGCGTCTTTCTCCCGAACAGGAGTCGTTAATCCAACGATGCTGGAGTCCCGAGGAGAGCACGCGTCCTTTAGCCGAGGATATCATAACATTATTGCAGATCTGAAATGATGTCGCTGAAGAATTCTACCACCAAACGTGGCCACTGCGCCAGCTGTTCAGTGATGTATTGATTATTTATTAGTTATTATTTATCCCTTTCGGTCGTACTTAACTTATCACGATGCGATGCTTATGTAACTTATTCTAGAAAACAGTTATTCAGACTCGTCTTTACCCTACTTACTATGCCTTACAGTGTACACACCAGTCGGCGGTCACAGGAATATCACGGATCGTCACAGAATGTCACAAATGCCGCATTCAGGTTCCACTCGGCACTTCCTTCCAGCCAATGGGAGTATGATGCTGGGCAAATGAATGCATTCGTACTACGTAGCTACGAGGTATTAGCGTAGCTGTAGTAGTAAATATACTGATGCTTTCCCACTGGCAGCATGCCGATCACTGAGCGTTTGGCAGGAAATCTAGTAGCAAATGTCCTGGTCAACATTGAATTTATGCAGGACCGAGAGGACTTACATTCCGGGCTTTGGCTGCAGCAATTTTGTTCTTGTATAGCCCACTTACAAGGCTCTGAATTACCGACTGTGTGTATACTGCACGACTCATGCCATGGGCCAACAGCGCGTCACTGCGAGTCGGCAGGTCACCAAAATGGCAATAAGAGACTTCAAACTCAGCTCTCGGCACCTTCGGCCAGGTGACACCGACGTGATTCTGCGGCGTGACACTGAGGTTTTTGACGATCTCACTCATTTCTACTGATTTTTTTTCCGTTCAAGCTCGCAGTGGATACTCTGACTAGTACTGTAGAGTATTATTGCTTGGGGACAAGCAAAAAAAGTTGTGGAAGTAGTGGATATTGCAAAACTGCCGACTGGTGTGTGCTGCCGAGTACACTGTAAGGCATAGTAGTACCTGGCGAATGACCACACGGTCGTGGTGGTAGCACACAACTGTGCCTTCAGAACGGCCTAGTCCGACGAGATTGGTCCGGACTACACGTAGCGAGAGGAGCTAGGCTGCATTAATGCCGCTGCAATGAATAGACTAACTT
>KN819327.1:635344-658349 GCA_000827475.1 Paxillus involutus ATCC 200175
GAACCCAACCATATAAGTGCAGTATGCTCCACAGCAGAGATGGAGGAAGAAATGACATCAATCGGCACCACAGCACAACGGTGACTTCAGAGATGTGCACCACACTTCGCGGAGGTGCATCCTAACTAGTCTGGTCACCAGACTACATCCTAACGCTGTGGAGCATTCAAGGTACCACTCCATCATGAAGAAGAAGCCGGTAGAAGTGCAAAGTGGTGATTGACAAGTTCAAGTTGGCCTCGTGGAAACGAGCGCGTCCGGATACATCTCTTGAATCCTTTCCTCTCCTCGCCTTTCATTCAGACAGGGCCTGGGGTCGTAGTCACCGTTGAGCTTTTCCACAGGATGTGGTTTTACGGGACAACGTATGTGCCGCATAATGTGCGTGTGGCTGTTGGATCATCTCAAACAGATTCAGACCAGTGTACACTGTACACAATGAATAACAAGAAACTTAACAATACATTTCGCAAGCAAAGGGCCAGCGGACGGTCCACTGCCTTTCTTACCGACGTATTGCCTTGCTACGCAGCATTCAGATCTGTATGCTTTCCCACTCACACGCAAGACATCGCCTCCTTGGAGTTCTCGAAATATCCATCGAAATTGACGCCAGTGGAAGCTATATTATTAACCTCTGCAACAACATGCTGTACAGGCCAGGAATCTTGATCGACCATATTTGCTATCTCATCAATCATGGCGTCGAGCTCATGTCCGGGTCTTCCTACGTCACAGAGCGGAGCCTTTGAGTGGGTGTTCCATCCCGTCTCTTGTGGAAACATGTATGAGCTTACATGGTGGTGACCAGTTCGCAAGAGCTCCTCCGTCAGATCCTACAAGCTGTCCAGGAATCCGCAGTCTCAGACCGTGCTGGGAAAGACACCCGCTCCCAGTTCTGGGCGACTTACAATCGAGAAGCTGGGGAATATGATGCCGAGTTCCTGGAGAAGTACAAGAGTGACATGGACATCGTCCTCATTTTCGTAAGCAGTACAATGTCCTTGCAATCGTCCTTCAACCAATGTCACCTCCAAAGGCTGGTTTATTTTCAGCCGTTAGCACATCCTTCATCGTAGGCATGGAGCCCAGTCTCTCGCCGAATCCTAGTGATACCACCAATGCTTTGTTGATGATGTTAATCCACGCCATCGATAATTCCACTTTCGGCGGGCAGGATGCCAATCTCGGACTCCCGCCATGGCACGGACCTGGTTCATCAATCATTTGGATTCAAACCCTCATGTATGCTAGCCTTTCTACCAGCCTCCTTGCAGCCTTGGGAGCAATGCTTGGCAAACAGTGGTTAAGTCACTTCCAGCGTTCCGGGCGCGGGACAGTCGGTGCTCGCGGTCGAAGGCGACAACAGAAGTTAGATGGTCTCCAGACCTGGCATTTTGACACTGTTCTGGAGGCGCTTCCTGCACTTCTTCAAATCTCCCTCCTCTTATTCGGCATCGCCCTTGCTGCAAATATCTGGGCACAGCAGCGTGTCGTTGCGTCGGTCATTGTCGGTACGACTGCTCTTGGGGTGCTCTTTTACATCTCGATCGTCGTCTCCTCGCTCACTACCATAAACTGTCCATTCCAAACGCCAGCCTCCAATATACTTCGCATGTCCGGCCGGGTGCTGCTCTGCTACTTCAACAAGCTTCAGAAACAACAGAGAAGTCTCAGAGCAACCTGCACGTGGTACCTTCTCTACATACCTGTTGCCATCCTTCACACATTGGACTCGCTCTTGTCCAAACTTTCGTCACACACTCTATCACCTGGACAAACCAGCTCACCTGAACAGCTCGATGCTCCATCAATTCGATGGCTACTGGAGACCTCCACAGATCCTGACGTAGTCACCACTGCAGCATATCTAGTGCCCGAAGTGGAGTGGCCTCCATCTCTTGAAGTTTCTGCCATACTCGTGCAGCTTCGGGATACTTTCCTCAGTTGCTTTGAAGACACTCAGTATGGCCAACCGACGTTGGTCAAATTTGGCCGCGAACGTGCCATGGCGTGCGGCAAAGCATTTGTTCACTTGTACATCGAGCGGCGGTCCTTTGACGAGCGACCAATTCCACGGCACGATATCACAGAGCCCATTTTGTCAGCACCGTCCCCATCCCGCGTGCACGACATACAGCGGTTACTCGCGCTGCAAGGCAATGATACCGAGTTATCGTTCATATGTAGCTTAATCTTGGAGGTCACGTTCGATGATGGAATCATGGCACCGATATCCTTACGCGCATCCCAAATACTGAATTCTTTCCTTCCATGGATGTCCCATTGCCTCCCTCACTGCTTGCTCCAACCTGACTGCTCGAGATTCTGGAGCCGTCGGGCTCTTGATGCCGTAACAAGGCTGCTTGTCAACCCTCTACCGCCTAGTAACATTCTGGCAAATTGTTTGATGGCAGCGAGTCTCCTGCTGGATCACGAGATCGACTCATGGGAGTTTGTAGTTGTCGACAAAAGGTGAGTAATGCCTTGCAACCCTAATCTTGAATCGTGGCTCACATTAAATCTCAGCCCATCCGTCCGGTCATTATTCATCTCCGTTTTGGAACGGATGCAGCAGTCAACAGACAACCAGGCTATTCGGCTTGGCCTCCGCGACCGCTCCGCCATCTATACCCTCAAGCTCCTTGAGCCAGTCACGGCTGTTCTGGAGGTTGAAAATTTTCGTCAAATTGCGTTTGGCCACGGTATTGCAGAATGGGGACTCCAGCTCTGTCAGAGGTTGGTGCAATCCATTACCCATCAGCCAGAGCTCGGCAGCCATGACGCTCAGGATCGAGTCTGGAAAGATGCACGAGCTGCTCTTCATTTGAGCATTGTTACTGCATGTGCTAGGGACCACGAGCTAGGCGATGAAAGGACTCCATTCAGTCCACTGGCTGCTCAGCTCCGCGGGAAGTCTGTGGCTGATTGCAGTTGGCTCGTCGACTGTGCTGTCCACCATCACCAAAACTTTGATGAATCAGCTCTCATCGACGTTCTGTTAGCAACGAGCGAGATGAATGAGCTGGGAAGCTCAGCGGAGGTCACCTCCTACCTTGAGACCATCGTGTTTGCGATGGGATCAGATAAATCACCCCGACTTCGCGACGCTGCCTTACGAGCAGTCCATTCTTCAAAGAAGGCTTTGGGGTCATTAGCCGAAGAGTTCTTCTCGCCCACACTGCGTCTCATGTTCTCGCGCGCCCTCAAAGCGACTGTCAGCCCCGACACCTCGCTGGGACGCGACATCAGCGATGACAGAGCTCGCGACGAGGCAACGGCCAAACAAAACCTACGTTATCTACAAATACTGTTGTCGTTGGCTGAGGATTATTCGTGGGTCTGCCAGCTTCGAATGGACGGGCATCTCGACATTTGCCTCGCCATCGCGAATGAAATCGAGCTTCTCAAGATCTTCCCCCTCAAAGATCAACTCGCACTATACACCGTCCTCACACTTTCTAGCCTTGTCGGAAAGGAAGATAGTCACAAACTCCCCGACGGCCTGTACACCTCGCTTCTCGATCGTGCATGGTATTTTGCGGCACTGCGCTCAAACGTTGCCCTCGGCCATCCAGATAATCAAATTGATGATATATTACGGCCGCTCACTGAAGTTACGATGACGCACTTTGGACAAGACGCAGGTTTTGTCGCAGATACCCTCGAGCCACAAGTCAAACGAACTCTCGAGCACCTCGCTGAACACAACGCAGCCACCTCGGTCATGTCTCTCGGAGAGAACATACGAAAGCTCATGCAAGCTCCCAGCTTGAGTTCACAGCCTGGACAAGTGGACGCTCTCTTCCACGTCTATAGGCCAAGTATCGACACGACAGCCGGGTCCAACGAGAACCCATGAAGTTTCACCTTGGCTTTTATACCAGTGGGCCTCCGAATCATTGTCCAAGCCTTGGCACCCTTTGATGCCAAGTACTTGGACGCTGTTTATTCAAGTTGGACTTGTTCGTTGGATGAAGTGGAAACGTGATTCGACGCAACATCAAGAGGTTAGACTTAACTTATAAACTCGAAGGAGTAGGGAAAGTAGCTAGTGTTGTATTTAAGTCTCGTATTATTAATTGCCTTATGGACTACATGAGTACTAGTATCGCTACAATCGATTATCGGAATATCTCCAACATTGTTTTCTTGCAGTATCTGTTGAACTCACATCCCAGCGCGGTGGGAATACTGAGCACAGGACCCGCGAATGCTTGTGAACATCAAACAAACAGGTTGTACTCTTATCTTGACAAACAGTAGACTACGCATGGAATCATGTGTATATATAACCGTCACGTACATGCAAGGCGGTGGTGGTGAGAGCGACTTTGTGCAGCTCGGCCATGACCATGGAAAAGCCTACTGCGAAGTCCAGAGCGACAGGGTCCAACCAAAGCATTTTTCATAGAAGAAAAAGCGACGACGCAGAACAGAACTTTGTTCTGGTTATCCATGGTGGAGCTGGCACGATGGACCGGGAAGGCTCAACACCCGAAAAACGGGCCCTGTATAGAGCTGCGTTGGGTCGTGCGCTCAAGGCCGGTCACGAAGTCCTCGAGAGCGGAGGAGAAGCCATGGACGCTGCGGTTGCGGCTGTCACGGTCATGGAAGGTACGTCGACCACGTCCAAAGTATCATGACTTATCTTATCTTGAAAAGATTGCCCCCTGTTTAACGCTGCAAAGGGTGCAGTCTTTAACGTGGCTGGAAAGGTCAGATCTCTGCACTTCAACAGAAAGGTCTTCCCGAGAATTCAGCGTTGATGTGTGGCTACAGAATGAGCTGGAAACATCAATCATGCTCTCCAAACCCCCGGCTGCACACCCTGCTATGCCGACTTCACGCCGTGGCACTTCACTCACACTTCTCACGCGTACCAAAAATCCTTCTCAGCTCGTCCGAGCACTGTATCTTGCACCCGAACTCGCACCCCACCCAATGCTTTCTGGTGCTACAGCAGAAGCCATCGGTTCCGAACTCGGTATTGAGACTGTCGATTCTTCATACTTCTGGACTGAGTGGAGGTGGAGGGAGCACAGACGCGGTCTGGGCCTCCCTGAGGAACCAGTTGAATATCCCAATACCCCTGACTCTGACTCAGATACCGTGACAGAAGTTAGTACGCCTACGAGCGAGAAGTTCGATCCACTTGACTTGATGCCGACTGGCACTGTTGGTGCCGTTGCGTTGGATGTCCGGGGGTGTATCGTCGCTGTCACTTCAACCGGTGGGAGAACCAATAAATTGGTCGGACGTATTGGAGACACTCCTGTGATGGGCAGTGGCTTCTGGGCCGAGGAGTGGAAGCGCGAAGGCGGTGTTCTTAAGAGAACCTGGGACCGTTTGAGAGGAAAATCAACCTGCGAAGGTGTTGGAGTCTCTGGCACTGGTGACGGTGACGTACGACGAACATGCTTGCATATCATCGAAGCATGTCTGAATTGTGTTTCCAGTACTATATCCGCCAGAATGTCGCATCGACGATTGCACGTCGCATGCAATACCTCGAGGAGCCCGTTAGCCAAGCAGCCCAACAAGTTGTAGAGGACTTGTTCAAAGATGGCGGCATGGGTGGCATCATTGCTCTTGACAGGAACGGAAACGGTGAATGCTGTTCTCTGCTTCATTTATTATCGGTTGGAAACTCACCATGCCAAACCACTCGATGATACAGTTGCTCTTCCACTCAACTGCAGTGGCATGTACCGTGGCGTTATTCGTCCCGACGGCGTGCCTATGACTGCTATCTTCTCTGATGAAGAGCTGTCTGAGCTTTGAGATTTCCGATATGCTGCCTTGACAGTGTTCTCTTGAGTTTACATCACATTGAGTGCTGGACACCGCATGGGTCGAATACTACGCTGTCTAGGTGGCTCAGGAGTCAAAGAGCTATAGTCAGAAACGGAGCATCGAGGTGAATATCGATTAGGAGAGGTGTATCTATCCATGACCTTGGTTGCATAGAATTCTTGGTGGAAGGACCGACCTTTCTCTAGCATCTTCGAGCAGAGGTCTTGTGGACCCTCTTCTGTGCATTACTTTAGCGTGATTCACCCCAATGGCGTACCTATGACCGCTATCTCTCCAGGATGGTCATCTCTCCAGGATTTGATCATTTTAATCGGATACCTTTGACTGCTTCTGGTGAATGGCCAATATGAGTTTGCTTGGAATTATCGGAAAAGGGACTTTCGATCAAAGAATGTGGACACTAGTGGGTCTCAACCGTGCGCGTGTTACAGAACCCTGATATGAATGATGTGTGTTATACGCGGCACTCGGATAATCCTAGGGCATAAATCGGCGAATACTGTAACCCAGACATGCTTATCAACATACGGATAGCTTCATATCACGACCCTCTCTGTGCAGTCCGAAGAACAGACCGTGCCAGGTTGACATACTCTTCGGCGCCCTTGCCATCGACATCGTGTTCCCTCTTTTCCCAATGTGTGATGCTGCTTCCAACGAGTGA
The DNA here is from genome assembly GCA_000827475.1 of Paxillus involutus ATCC 200175. Classification (NCBI taxonomy): domain Eukaryota; kingdom Fungi; phylum Basidiomycota; class Agaricomycetes; order Boletales; family Paxillaceae; genus Paxillus; species Paxillus involutus. Next base: position 641,826 of record KN819327.1, read on the forward strand.
CCAAGCCTCCTGTGGCGAGTGTTCGTCGATCCAGCGCACATACTCTGCTTCTTGCCATCCATGAAGCGTGTGTGGCAGCGGTACTGGTGATCGTACGAGGATGTGGTGGAGCACGACGAGCGGTGGGAGACCAGCGGTGCGCTCGGGCGAGGCCAAGTATGCGTTGTCGAGGAATAAAAGTGGTCTATGAAGATATGATATCGCGCGTTGTCAGTACCTGACCAATTCGGTCGTGGCGATGATTCTTACCGCATTGCTCTCAAGGTCTTGTATTCTTCGCCAATGCTCTCCAGATTGCCGCCGCGCTTGCTCTGGGGACCATCGGCCAAGAACCCACTGAGAGAAAACTCCAGCTCTGTCATATCCGTCGTAAGCTGCAGTTTACCGCCCTCTCCGAGGGGTCTTGCAATCGACGCATGCAAAACAAAGATTCGGATGACATATTTCACGATAGTGGGGGTCCTATTGAAACCAAAATCAATAATTGCTTGCATGTCGATAAGCAAAGGGCGGCTACCAAGTTCGTGTGACCTCGGGCGCAAAATTGCTCAGTATACCCGTCTTGACGAAGTTCAGCTTGTCAACCAGATCTTTCATGTAGAGACTTGTTCCTGCCATTCCCGCCATTGGGTCTATCGCTTTCTGTAAATCTAGCCTGTGGAGCCTTGACACGATGGCCGCGAGCTCTCTCTTGATAGCAGTCATCAGGGGATCAACGACTTGCTCGTATCCTGCTCGAATTTTCTGATGATAGATCGTGAGCGGAGAGTGACGGAGGATACTACTGCAGAATACCACGTACGTTGATGCTGGGTCTGATGGCAGTGGAGACACTATCAGTATGCTCTTCCACAAGTTTCTCCAGCTTGGTCCAGCAATGATACAAGCAAGTGGCGACCTGGCCGTTCAGGACTTGTTGTGGCGTAGCCATTGGGCCTAAGAGCGACACAGCAGAACGGTCCATTACGATCTGCGACAACTGGCGTTAGTTACTTTCGCCAATGCACCTACGCAGGGCAGGGTCTCACCAATCCATCAGCCTTGGATAATATGCCCTCCAAGCTCGTTGCAGCGTTCCTGGCGACCGCACGCACCAACAACGGGTCGAAACGGGCAGAATCAAGTTCGTTTGTTACTGTCCACACGATATTGATGGCTTCGTTTGCACCCGGAGGAGCACGAGAGCCACCGGAAAATGCTTGAGCAACAGCCTCGTTCAACCTGGTGGAGGAACGAGAAACATAAAGTGCTTCGAAAGTGGAGACGGAGCGAAGAACGAGAATCGTTTCTGGACTTGATCGTTGTGAATAGGTGTGAGGAATGAGCTGCCCAGGATGTGAGAAGAAACTCACGATTGATACGATTGAGTGTACACAGTATCTGTATGGACAGCAATGCTAGCGAAGAACTCGTGAAGGAGTCGTAAGAGCTTCGGGTACCCTGAGCTCAGAGTCTGCTGCAGGAAAGTGGAACCTAGATTGATATCAGATCGTCTCGACAGCACCAGAATTGATATGACCCGACTTTTGGCAGCATCGCGAGCGAATTTTTCCAAAGACTTTCCTAGCGAGGCCCAGAAGGCAGAGCTTGGTTTATTTTCCAAAGCCTAAAACCTTGTTTAGTTAAGCGACTACGGTAACATGGATGATGATACCAACGGTCATGGACTCGTCGAGGAATGATACCCCAGTCAATGGGTCCTTCTTGACATTCAGTACTTTCTCGAGCGTATACACCTTAGTTTTCATTCGGGAACAAAGGTCAACTCGTGAACAACCAAGGCCATATGCATGTCCTACCTTGATACAGCACCCCGCCATCTCCTCGACCAGAGACTCAAGTCGCGACCATAACGCAGCCGCAAATTGAGGCGCAGTGATATTTGTTGGCTCTGTCCGCACGCGCGACTTGTAAAGTAAGCCCTGCGAAGGTTGTTGATGTTGTTCTGCGATGAAGAGGAGAGGATACGTCTTCAGACCACCAGCTGCCGGCCCGTGAACAAGACAACCCACCTTTTGTCACGATCTCCTTCGATATACGGGAAAGATCGAAGGCGTTCTGGATGCGTTCTTCCACGGCTTCACTTAAATCGCGCACAAGACGTTGTACGAGAGTTGGCAGGACACGTAGGTTGTAAGCTGTCTGTAATGACGAGGCGAGTAGTGATTGATCCTTCCAACAGCGTCAATTTATGTCGGCTGTGTCAGAGACGAGACTCACCAGTGAGGTCAGACCCTGGACCACCATAGCTTGCATTTCTTCCGTGACTTTCTTTCGAGCATTTGTGATGAAAGGAATGTGTGCGGCAGCTGCGTTGACAGAACGAAGTGGAATACTATTCGTGTTCGCTGGCAACATGGACTCCGCATCTGTGTGAGACAGTGCTCCTTCTTGATCCTCGTCGGGCCCATCAAGTAACGCACCTACAAGTCGTCAGAAACCTACGCCACCCAAACATAGCCATTGATACTCACTCAATTCTGCAATGCTCAGTGCGGCTTTGGCAACCGTTCTCTCCTTCTCCTCTTGGTGGTCCGCAGAAGGCTCGTCCGTGGTGGCGGCCTGCTTCTCCTTTGCGCTACTTGCCCCTTCATAGCTAGCCAACTCACTCATCTGAGTCTCCAGTCGTTTAACGAGGACAGCGAACCGCGCAGTACGTCGAAGGGCATCGTTTGCTTGTTGTATGCGCTGAAGACGGGTTACGTTCGTCTGTAGAGCCTGGTAAGGCACACGAATTTTCTGACGAAGCCTTTGGGGCGTCTTAACGCTGCACCGCAATGACCCAACACCCAACACTCACTTTTCGACGGAGAACTCTACATCATCCAGACCTCGTCGCACGGACGACAATGACCCTGAGAGCTGGCTCACATTCGAGGCGTGCTGCAACAAGTCTTCATGGTGTGCTGTGACCTGCATTCGCTCATGTTAGTGCGTGCTCCCCGAGTACACGTACCCGGAACGCACCAACGCTTTGATCTGTTTGCTGATGTCCTCGATGCCAAGGTCAAGCTTGGAAATAGCGACTGAAATGTCCTCTTTGGCTGGTTCCAAGATCGAGACGGTGGTCCTTGGCTTGGACTGTATCTGCTGGGTGGATGAAGTTGGAGGGTATGGGTCACCGGCTAGTACGGCGTTGGCATACTCATTAGCGTCGAACTCTGGGATGGAGAAGACGGAATAGTCTGCGTTGGATACAGCTCCTAGTGAGTGATCATTTTGGTCAATGAGGCTTAAACGTAGAATACCTGCCATGTCATTTGGTAAGCCTCAAATTCAAAGTTATAAACCGACTCTGAATCAAACTGTAGTCCCGCTTATCGCTGTTCGCATGTCCCGAGTTATCACAACCAGTTAATGCCTTTCAATCCGGGGAATGAATGCACAGATATTGAACTGAAGCTTGAGTACTTTAGAATACACGATCAATGCTTTTGATCAAGTCGCAAGTCAAGGTTATGGCAGTGTTTGGTGACAATGGGTCACACGCACGGGATATGTCACACCGCGTTTGTCACTGACGCGTCGCGTCATTAATACTCCCCCTGAATTCACTTCCCCAACGAACGCAGTGTCATAGCCACCCCAATCAGCCAATACAACTAGTAGTAATTCCAAGAAAGTGTGACGACGGTAATCCTAACTCCCTACATCTTCAACAACATTATGGTACAAATCCTCCCTGGCATCCCCACCATCCAAGTACAAACCTAACGCAAAGCAAACCGATAGCAGTGTGGACACAAACGGTGGTGGAGAGTGACTCTCACAGATACACATATATGTGAAATGTAATAAAAGAAGAGAGAGAAGAAATAAGAAAATGAATCGAGAAGACCTTCGTTATAATACAACCTTCAATCATGATATACCTACGTGTACTCTGTGGTACAAATGTGTTGTGACGACTCCATGCAATGCAAATGCCATCCAAACAGTGACTGTGTACATTTTGAGATCGAGAAACGTGTTGTTTCCAATGCGATGTGTGCGTGATGCCGATGCCGTTCCTGATACTGTCGGGGTACATGTTGGGGCGTCAATCAGCGTCGACGAGCCTTTGGCCTCGATCGCGCCTTAGGCCGCGCCTGCGCGGTCGTCTTCGTCTTCCCTTCGTCTGCAGTAGCTTCTACCTTGTTATTCACAGGCGCTCTCGCTCGAGAGCCACCTTTGGCTCTCCGGCGGGCAGTTCGAGCCCTCTTCGCAGCGGGCTCGACCACCTCTTCTTCTACCATTTCTTCATCCTCAACTACCTCCACAAGCTTGGCAGCCTCAGGTCTGGGCCCCTCTTCATCATACAAGCTGACAGCGGTGCTCGACCCAGACTCCGCTCCTCCGATAGACTCGGGGGTGACCGATGAGGACGATTCACGGGACAGTGTCTGTGCCTGGGATGGTGCCTGAGACAGGCCCCGAGCCAGAACAGGCGGGGTAAGCGTTGAGGCAATAGATGCAGGCGACGCAGTGCTGGCTGCTTTCGCCTTGCGCTCTCGCTGACGCAAGCTCTTGCGCAGCTCGGGCGCCTCCTCTTCCACATCAGGCAGCTCAGGCTGAACTGACTCATCCTGAGCGGACACGACGGCTAGAAGAGCAGGAGACTCGATCCTCTCACGCTTCGCAGCTTTGGTCACAGTTACTGTTGGTGCAGGCGGTGGCGCATCATCGTGCATCAGCAAAAGTGCAGAGTCGTGCGCCACGGGCGCTTCGGGAGCATCGCCTCGCTGGGGCTCGTCGTCTCCAGCTTCTTCATGAGCCTTGGCCCTCGCTTGAGCTGCGTCCCTTGAACGGGTAGCACCCGATTTACGCGTCCTGGCACGCTTGCGAGGTGGAGACGGCGTCGCTCTCTCGTCTTCGTCCACAGTTTCGTCTCCACTTGCTCCATTGGTTGCTGATGGGAGGATAGCGGGGGCTTTGCGCTTCCGGAGGTTCATTCGGCTGTCTGGTTCGGCTAGGTTATATGCCGCATACCAAGGAATAGAAGCGAGTGCAGGTGCATAAGCGAGCTGCATGCTCTTGAGAATCCAGAGGTTCTCTGGAACGTCGATCCATCCAATCGGCGAAAGAATAGGCGTTGGCGTGGTATCTTGGAGAGAATTGTCAATACGAGGAAGACCATGACAACCAAGATCGGAATGGAAGGCGGGTCGGGAGGTCGGCGCACTCCTGGAGACATGACAACGATTTGACACAAAGAACTCACCCAGAACAGATTGTATCATCGTCGCAGTGGCCCTTTTCTGTTCTTTATTCCAGAAAGCCCAATGTGCAGGATGAAGAGGATGGTAGAACACGGAGAGCGCAACGAGCGCCAGGACCCGCTGGTCCGTGGGGAGTGGTGGGCACTCGGGTGGGGCGATGGCTGCAGCGTCAAGGAAATTCCGCACAGATGGCAATTTAGCTGTTAGAACGCCATCTGCGAGTACTCCAGGTGCCACCGAAGGTGCTGGTACGGTGGTAGGGTATGACCGGGACGTGGGTGGTGGGGGCTGGGAGAGTATGTGGAGTGGATCGTGCCGTGGATATATCGGTTTTGGAGGGTGTGCAGGTGGATTTGCACTGCAGTTTTGAGGTGCATCTGGGCGAACTGAGGATATGGGGAATCTAGAGGCGGACGGGGCGGGTATGTCATACTCGAGCGACGTGGCCTGGTCACGAGAGCGGGGATAGGTCATTGGTTGACGGGAGTACAAAGACGACCGGAATGGGTCAGATTGCGCTTGGCTCAGAATGCCTATCATGATGGACGAGTACTGAGAGCTGGTAATTGAGTGGCGGTTTAACAAGACGGGCTAACGGTGCGCGGTGGAAGTAATTACTCACGCAATTCCTGGGTAATGGCAGTAATCTGTGTACAAGGATGTAGATGTGTATGGATAATAGATATAGTGAGGAGCGGGCAGGAAATGGCGAGGACGATAAATGAGATGATGATCACGGGTGGAAAGAAAGCGTTGTGTCTGAGTGTTGCAGGCTCAGCGCGCCGGCTTGGAAGGCGAGGCAGGGCACGCTCTAACCAATTCCCGATTCAGCACATACCGAATTCGGCTACCTCTCTCCCAACACGTGGTATTCGCGTAAACTCGTTTCATAGTCAAAGCAAACAAAGGGAAGAAGAAGAAAAAAGGACGTTGCTAAACGGTCTGTATTCTTCCTCGTTGTCCTCGACCATTGTACTACAGGCCCAGCCATCACTATGGTCTGCGCTCTTGCAGATCGGCGGCACGACCGGAACGACTACGGAACGATAACGAAACTAATTTGGGCAGGAGTCAGTTTCGCTTAGCTATCGAACATCTAATCTTATCGTTCATCGACATCCACTCCACCTTGATGAAATCATACCACATCGGTCCTTGTGACCCTTCAATTCCGAACCAAAGTAAACTTGACAGTTAGGTACACACTTGATACTCCAACATCTCACAGATACATGATCAGATACGTCGAGGATGCAGCATGGGCTCCACACCTCAAGGCCTCACTGTCAGTAAACAGACAAGTAGATGCGATTCAGATCAGTGAGAGAACGAACGACACACGTATTTAGCCACAACCTCGTCGGGTAAATGCACGTCACAAGGAAATATCCCTGCACGCACGTCATATCAACCAACCGATGAGAGTGCTAGAAGGGCCCGTCGGCTCGTCTGCCTAAAGAACCATCACACGACATTTTGGGCGTGCGGGACTCGTCATGATTGGCGATGCGGCTATCCCCACAACCCAAACGACAATTTCTCGCCTGCACACTGTCAGACAGGGTATGGCGTGGAAGGCAGTTCCGCCATTTCGGCGAGTACGCCTCGCAGTTTCGTGGTGTTAAAATCCTTGGCCGATGCGACAATCACCGCACGCATCACAACTGAGGGATCAATCTCAGGTGGCGGTAAGTAGGCTGGAAGCATGGGGATAGGCAACTGGGACTGGACAGTAGCGAGTGGGAGCGTGTCATATCAATCCAACTGAGCACAGCTACGACTGGGATGACTTACATCGGCCCGCTCCAGGTGCCCAACGACCCACACATAGCCCTTCCGCTCTAGGGCCCAGTGGTGGTTAACAATCCGGTCTTTGGGTTCCTTGGTCGCGCTTTGCACGGAAAGGATAACGTCGGCGTCGACACAGAGACTCACGTCGACCAGCAATGCGCTGGATGCATCGTGTAGCAATACAAGTGCAGTTTCAGCATCATATGTGAGCATCCTATACCGTGATGGAAAAGTGGTTCGGGTTTGTTACGGACACGACATCAAGTAAATGTAATGAGAGGCGCACCTTCCTGCAACACGCAATTTCCGCCCAATGTCATCTTCAGTGATGCAATCTAGCATGATGACCGTCGCACTGTCTACTTGCTGGGGCATTCCAGGCTATCAAACTCCTCGAATATTGCACTGGAGTATCCACCGACACGCCTCTCGGAAAGAATGGAGCTCCTGAGACCTTTGAAATTCAAACCAGTGTTTATCACGTTCCAAGAAGAGAAGTGGGGCGAGAAGAGCAACAGGAAGGCACGACCCTTCTGCGTCTGACCACAGGATCTGCTGGCTTCCATTCTGGGAGGCTTGTTTGCCAGAAGCTTCTGATCCTAACACATACAAGCAAAGAATAATAGGAAACGTTGCCGAGTTTCTTTTATGTCTACCAAAGCCAATAATACGCCATTTGCGGTGCACCAAGTTACTCAGGTTACTCGGTCGAATTCACAAACCTGTTCTCGTTGAAACCCCCAAGTCTCGTGCGACAGGCGCCCGCCACTCGTTCCTCATCATTGACAGCACGTCCTAACCCTTTCTGGACTGGACTTACCAACATTTCGGCTTATCCCTGTTGCGTACTTGTCAGCGATCCCAACATGAATCATATCCATAACGCGCTTCACTTTCGCAGTATCTTGACTGATGAGCACCCTTGATTCCTCTAGCTCTCATAGTGCACCCTACCTTGGCCTTCCTCAACTTTCTCCACAGTTCGTGATAGCACTGTGAGAAAGCTAGGTACACTAAGTGCTGGATGGTATATTATTTACAGTTCTCTTCGAACTGGGTAACGGATAGTATATGTTTGAGGGAGGATGCCGACCTCGAAGTCTCGGACCTCCAAACGCCTAGATATGATTTCCCATCGATCATGATCGCACCAGACGAAGCGATCAACAACGCGAACTCCATTGACCCACTCCTCCGATCGTTTCGCCTTACCTGTGGGGACATCCACTTGATGCACCCATGCTACCTCACTTTACTGCTCGACATTATACACTCGATTGTTGTTATGATTGTTTGCGCTCCTTCCAAGGTAATGTTTGTGTCAACGCCACGACATCAAACTTCCCCGGTTCTAAAACAAAGGAAGCTCGTCTATCTTTACAGTACTTCCCACACAAAGTCCTAGGACCATACAACCGCCCCCGCGGACTCTCCAACCCAACAGACTCGATCATTAATGTCCAATGTCCAATATCAGGATTCGCCGCCCGTCAAGGCAGGCCGAAAGGCGTTGATTTAAGGCCGCCACACTAGACCCCATAGGACCTGCATCATGCGTAAAGGTGTCCAACTCCTTTACTCACGTACTTATGAACGACCCCCCGTTCCTTGACATCGCGTTCCCACACTCAAGATTCGCCGAATGGAACATTTGGAATTATGGAAGCGCCAGAAGCAACGTACGGCCTGCGATTTAGGCACCGAACTGGGTCCCGTCCCCCAACGTTTTTCGGTTGCGAGCGAGCAGTTTCGCAAGTACTGGCGGATCGCGGTTAGCGTACAGATGAGACAATCGCGGTGAAACTCTCGTACACAGCACCAGATCTGGTAACTTTGATGCCGAGCCCGACTCATTCACATTCTCAAATGGGACTGTGGCGTTCTACATATTTATAAGGTGTGTCTTGTGCATTCCACCAGTGCTACTAACAACAGATAATTACCGACCATCCTGTATCGCGACACAGGACCTTTAAACGCTGATGCCATGCAGTGTAGACAAGGTGTTGATGGGCGCTACACGATCCCTTGGAACGTTTACACAGCTACGGCTACCATGTATTGGCTTAAAATGCACACAGGATCATTTGCTCCCGGCGTCCCGAAATACCACTGAGACACATGGTGCATGACCACCCAATACGGCAGGGGGAAACTTCTAAGTTATGCGCACGTACATGCATCCCCTTTTTACACTGGGACGTTGCGGACCTTCCTACTATTGAACCTAGCGTAGTTTTGGCCTCCGCTTAGATCATTTCCAAGTGTGAGTGGCGCGGCGCGACACGAGAGGAGCCCCAAGTTTGGCCCAAGGTGGCATGTTTGGAAAGTTGATACGAAATTGTGGAAAGTTAGGCTACTCGGGAATTAGACCCCATTGGATCGTGTCAAACAATTTATGTCACAATGCATCCAGTACCACTTACTCGTGATCGGGTAACTGCGATGCCGGTCCCTGGATCGTCCTACTTGCCGCGGGAGGTGTCGAAATCAGACCAGAACAGAAATAGCCCATCTATTGCCCATGGACTTGCGAAGATTGTCCCGTCCCTCTTGTAGTATCCGCTTTAACGAGCACGACGGTGCACGACCCGTGACGAAGAGGGTGGCGCAGAGTCTCCGTACAAGGAACAGAGACTGACATTGACAGGTGCTGGTGAGGGTTGAACGTTGATGCGGATCTCCGTGGTCCAGGGGGCCATAGGTGGGTGACCGGCGAAACTGGAGAAATCCGGCCGGGAGTTTTCAATTTCGCTTGAACCGGAATAGTGGCGATGATAAGTTTTGCCGCCGATCAGTATTTGGGCTCCTTCGAAGGCGGGACCTGGGACACTAGGCGTTGGGGAAACATATGCTCCCCGCCCAGCGATTGAGCCAACATGGTTAGGTTTGGATGAATGGCAAGTGGCTCTCGTGCACGCATTGCAAGGGTGGAGTTAAATGATGGCAAATTTGGATTGGATATAATGAAACTTATCAGGGTGACGTACCTGGAAGGAGACCAATTTGGACCTTGACAAAACGTGCGGACATTACACCATGTGTCACAATGCGAGACATGTGAGAACATGTCCCAACAACTAGAGGAGCCATTTGGGTGGTAGCCATCTACTGACAGCTGTGTGTGTTCGAACATTGAGACTATCTGCACGGTAGGTGTTTATATGCAATTGGAGAAGGGAAGGAGATCTCAAACCTTAAGAAGGAGGGCCGTGAAGGGCATGGCATGTGTGACGAAGATAGGCGTGATGGAAAGCTAACTTGGAACGTTCATTCCAATATTGGTTCGAATGCACGAATGGTTCTGGCCTTTTGGAAGGTGTTGACCCGAAAGGCGGTAAAGTTGGAGGACTGAGCTCATCAGGCGAGAAATGCGAAATAAAAGGGCGAACGGAATCCAACCAAATGCGTCAAATGCTTCATCGTTGCCGGCCGAGCTGTTAGAACGTGTTATACCTTGTTATACCCACTTTGTTGTGTCTCAGAGCTTATCGCCCTCAACGTTCAACGTTCAACGTTTGTGAGATACTGCTAATAAGCGGGCTGACAACGGCCGCCCTCGGCCGGACAACACCTTCACACTCTGGAGGGTCGCTCCACTGGCCACCAGGGATGCAGGGAGTAGAGAATCTTGGAGGTGATCCGATATACCAAGCACTACGATATTGGGGGTTGTACGTACACATATGGCCGTAAGGGCATGGCGCTCGCCCTGCCAACGATGCGAGCGGGGATGCAGTGTGAAACAAGATTCCCCGACAGTCTCGCTCTCCAACCCGGTGGATCGGTGCCAAGCTTGAATAATACCTTGTAGAATAATAATAATAATAATTCAAGAACATTGGGGGTTTGTGGTATTTTTTTTTGTATGTGGAAGGCTATTACTTGTTGCTGTAAGCGCTGTAACCGGCAAGGCACTATACTACCTGTTTGACCAAATTCTGCTTCCGCCTACTGGTCCTCACAACTCCTCCAGTCATTGTTGTGGTGGCCACTACTTCCTCTCTTACTACTACCACCATCCTCAAAAATGTCTGGTCAGCCGTCCTCCTCCTCCTCAACGTCCTCAGTCAACCCCAAACTCAAGAAACGGTTAGTTCTCCCTCTTCTCACCACCCACCCACGTTCTCACCCTTCGTCATCCTGTCTCTTAACAGGAAATGGACGCGCGAGCAGCTCCTCAAGAGTCTAGAGGTCATCATACCGCTCAAGTACACAGAATCAACACATGTTCCTGACAATTTTCCCTATATTTCCAGATCTTAGGCCCATTGGTAGCCCCGCTGCCACCAGACCTACCCCCATCTCCTCCCTCGTCCCGGTCAAACTCCCCTGCGCCTTCCGCTCCCAAGCGCAAGCACGATCCGTCTCAAGATTCAGATGCCACAAAGCGGCCACGCATCAGCAATGCGTCAGACAATTCCTCACAACAACACCACCACCACCACTATCATCCGCCGCCTCCCCCTTCCCTCCACAGGTCTTCTAATCAACCTCCCAACTTCAATCTGCGTTCTGAACCATCTGAAGACGGTGAAGTCAGAGAGGAAATGGGATCAATCACCTCTCGTGCACCGGCGCTTTCTGTACTACCATCATTCGTACCTGTCCGTCGCCCAAGGAGAGGCAAGATATTATCTCTCCAGGACTTTGACGCAATACACCACAAGTACCACCAGGCAGGTCGTCTGCTCAAGTTCTCTGGTGACGCCCGATTTTGGTCAACATACCCTGCCTCTCACAAGGAATATCGGCCACTATCACATCCCCCTCCGCCAAACTCCAAATATCATAAATACGGTGCTATAATTGCACGATTGGAACTCGTCGATGCCCTAGTTTGCTTCGCCTATTCGTTATGGGTCAAGGACTATAGCAAGAAGTCCTGCTTCCGAGAGACTTGGGTAACCATCGAAGCATTCTTGGGGTGGTGTAAAAACAAATGGACCACTGAGGATACATTTGGTGAACGCGAAAAAGCCTTACTAGGCTTGATGTAAGCGTTTGACTTACATTCTCTGGTTTCACTCACGCATTACTCTCCTACACAGCTGGATGATCGAAGGCTTCATCCGCGCACGCAAGTTCTATTATGCAGCTAAACTGACAGTGGACCCTGAACTGGATCGCACATGGGGAAAGATGAAGTCTGAGATGGCAACGCTGAGCCGGGAGGCGGAGAAAACGGAGATGAATGGCGCTGCGGGAAGTGCAAGCCAACTCTCCCTGACCTCCCAAGCGACGCCTCAGATGCTTCCTTCCCCCGCTAGCATCGCTCCCGCCAACAGTGCCAACTCGACACCCATCACAAGCAGTTCAGGAGGAACACCAAACACAAACAGTTCAAGCGCCACATTGGTGGCTTCCCAATCATCCAACCTACCACGTTCCGCACATAGTGGTCCTGTCGCACTGCCGCCGCATTTGGTTGTTCACGTGCCTAACGGTTCTGATGGGCGTGCACCCTCAGCCGGCATGATTGCGGCGGCCGCGAAGGCAACTGCCTCATTCGGTCCAACCTTCACGTTCACGCTGAAAGAGCAATCGAACGGTATCGTCTCAGCAGGCTATTGCATGGATCACGCCCAAAAGTATCTGACGCTTCCGCTCCTGGCCCGCCACTATCCCACAACGTTTGCGCGCATGGTGGGAACAAGCCTCTCAGCGCATGAAGAGCATGAACCAGATATCGAGGATGAAGAAGGCGAGCTGTTTTGGCCTGGTCAATGTGTCACTGGCGAGGGCCTCGGTTGGGTTTGCCTCATGGGAAAGGCCATGGTCAAAGAAATCGGCCGAGACTTTGGGTACATCGGTCTCATCGGTGTCGTGCCCAAACCTGAAGCTCCTTCCGGAGCCTCTCCAGCAGATCCCTTGCGACAATCCGTTCATCGGTGATAGGCTTGGCAACCATCTTTAATTTCTTGCTGGCATCAACAACTTAAGGTCCGGACACATGATGGATTCGCGCGCAGCGCAGTCTTCTGGATCAAACTTCTATTGGATTTTTTGGGGACTAAGGGAATGGATTTTGGCACACAACTCATCGGCAGGTATTCGCAGCTTACAACTACCCCCGCCCACCGAACCACCTCGCTTCATAGCGACCATGGAACTCGATCACGACAGCCATGGTGATACCTGGCTCGCGATCTTCCTACGAGATCTCCAACCACTACCCCTCGCAGCACATGATAGCTGTGCGACCCACACCGGAGCCAAGCACTTCCCACCACCTGCAACACGAATTTGTATTATTACTCATATCCGTCTGGAGCAATTCCACCCCGAGCTTTTCGTACTCCATTACAATGGTTTCCATGACGCTCTCGATCTAGACCGGCTCCGACGCTACCGTGTCCCCCTTTCTTTCTTTCTTTCTTTTTTTTTTCCGAATTAATTGTCCTGGCCCATTCCCTATTTGCCTCGTCCCTTTATTTATGCCGATCTATCAGCTCCGCTCACAGGCACTCGCGCGCCTGGTGCAGCCGTCCCTCCGACCAGCATCCTCGTTCATTCTCTTGTTTCTGGTTCTTCATCCGGCTATTAGCGAAAAGAATGATGGAACGTCGACCGTACATTTGTACATTGTAGTAATATTTATCTCGCTCTAAAGTAGCTAGATAGCGAGAGTCGGTCGAAACGGGTCAAAAGGCGCCAGATGTCTGGCACTGCACTGGTCGCTGGCAGAGCACCAGTTAACTAGTATGTGCGGTATGGAGATCTGTATCCAGTCTAGACCAATCTTTTATAGATGCCATCGTCATCAATGAATCACGTTGGGCTGGTGCTTGGTGGGCTTCTCGATTCTCGATCCTTCTACCTGGACTTGAACTTTTGTAGTTCGTGACTTGGCGCGCGGAGTGTCGCCACTTCTATGCTTGATCTGGCGTTCTCTGACTTGCTCCTTTCTGGGTGCAACGGTCACCATATAACAGCATAGCAAATTCATTTCCATATCGAGGGTTATGAGAGCGGCATGATCGTCGCAAGTTATATCAAGCGCGAGTGTCAAGACGGTTATCAACGAGTAACGTTGCCCAAGGCTATCTTGGGCGGCGCAGGATCCAACCAAGAAGTGTTCCTTACAATGGTTCCTTTTCATGAAGTTAAATTCTCGCAGGCTAGTCCCTCTTCGTCCACGGGAGGCCGCCCGCCACTAACCGCGCAATGGACTCAATTATGGAGGACGCACATGGGGTGGCGCAGCGCCACGCGTGCTTGATAGCCACCATTTTCCATAGTCAATGGAAAAAATATCATCATGTGTTTGCAATGTTGCATGGATAAATGTCATCGAGGATACGATACATGGATAAAAGCATGGGGGTTGCATTCATGGGGGGCTAACCGTTTGGAAATGGAAATGCAAGCGCGAAAACGGGAGAAGATATCGATGAAAAGCCCAGATATAGCAGCCATACTTGTACCGCGACGCCAGTCCTCTCGTGTAAGTGAGAGGTTTTTTCACCGGTTGGACTTGGCGACACGTTCGAGCTCGTCCTTTTTCTGTGTTGGGGAAAGATTGCGTTGGTAAGTGATGGATAGTTGTGGGTACGGAACTACGGACCTTGATGGCATACGAGTTCGAGGAACCCTTGGCGGCGTTGATGAGCTCATCAGCAAGGCACTCGGCGACTGATTTTACGTTGCGGAATGCAGACTCGCGGGTCTATGAAGGCGTTAAGGGAAGCCATATATTGAAGTAAACAGCCTTTCTTACACCAATGGTGAGGAGCGCAATGGCCTGGTTCACTCTCCGCAGAGGTGACACATCAACAGCCTGGCGACGGACGGTACCTTGCGAACCGATACGGGTGGAGTCTTCTCGGGGACCAGTGTTAACGATGGCATCAACGAGAACCTAGTGGCCAGAAAGTGAATAAATGCCGGCGATTCACGACCCGGATAGCACCAACCTGGATGGGGTTCTGGTCCGTGAGGAGGTGGATGATCTCGAAAGCGTGTGCGACGATGCGCACGGCCATGAGCTTCTTGCCGTTGTTGCGGCCCTTCATCATCAAGCTAATGTCCCGGAAAATGCTCAGATACCTTTCCTCCGCAATCCGATTACACCGTGCATGCATACCTGTCAACAAGACGCTCGACAATGGGCATTTGAGCCTTCTTGAATTGTTTCTTTGCATAACGGCCTGCAGTGTGTGGGAGGTAGACAGCGTGTCGGACCTGGATGTAATCAGTCAAGGATATGTCCTTGACCTCTACACTAGAGTCATGATCATCATGTCAATCACAAGCTCCTCCAAGAATATATGTTCCGGCGTACTCTTGTGTGTCCCATTTGCCAAAGAGCTTGATGTCCTGGCCAAGCTTCGAGACGTCCTTTGGGAGAGTTTGGACCGAGGCCATTTTGATATTATCTTGAGGTCTTGAGAGGGGTGGATTCTGCCTTGATCCTTTTGCGCGACAACGAGCTCACTGTTTGGCCCTGTTGCCCGCCAACATTGCTAAAGTTAAGGTTTGGCGGCGTGTCGGCTGTTTCCGAAACTGTATAGTTCCCCGTTCAAGACACATCCCTATCACCAGTGCACGCATGTACATAAATTGAATTACGATGGAAGTATGATAGTAGTGATCTATTGGAAGTAAAAAATCCTTATGTGACACTATGTAGAAGCATTCCGCTGGATGTCCACCCTCACACGTGCGCTCGCTGTAGCTTACTGATCGCGGATACCAAAAAGGTTCACGAGATCTAAAACAAACTTTTAGCTGTTGACGGCAGGAGGATAGCAATCACCACACCGACCTTGCAATCTTGCCTCCCTCTTCTCTCTCTGAGTTTCTGTCCGTTTGACTCCGGAGAATGCCTATCAAGAAGAGTCGACGCCAACTGAGAGGATAGCGAGAACACGGGGGAAGACATACATGCTGGATTAGCTGTTTCTTCTTATCCTGTATCTCAATGACCTGGAAGGGATGTCGACGTTAGGGGGTTTGATGTGATAGGATAGGAAAGGATCTTGCCTTGGATTCGACAGTGTTTTCGGCGATCAATTGGTATACGTGAACGGGTTTCTTCTGTCCAATGCTAGAGGAACGTTGGCCCCTATCAACTTGGCGAGACATGACAATCGACTTACCGATTGCATCTATCAATGGCTTGACTCTCGATACCTTCCTATAAAAACGTTGAGCGGAAAAGATGCCACAAGGCAATTGGTCACAATACCTGCCACCACCTGAACAAGTAGTGAACACCCGATACCGATCAGCACAAGAATCAGAGCATAACACGGGTTACTTACGGATCCATCCTGAAGTATAGTTAGCACGCAGCAGGGAAGCAGGATAAACATGGTATGCTCACATGAAGACGTTGTTCGCAACAGTGAGGTTAAGACCCAAAGCACCCGCTTTGAGCGAGATCAACATCACCTTCGGGATCTCGCCGTCGAAAGCAGAGCCATCAAACTTGGCACTAGCTGGAGTCGCTCTTGCCTTGCCCTTTCCTTTCGCTTTTTTCGCTTTGCCGTTACTCTCTGTACCCGGGCTCGAAATGTCATCTTCGAAGTCG
>KN819327.1:671249-681350 GCA_000827475.1 Paxillus involutus ATCC 200175
TCTCAGACGGTCAGACCCCCTCTGAGATCCAGGAAACCGCCAGCAACTCCACGACAACGACAACTACTGGCGGAGCCGCCACTCTTTCTGTCAGCAGCCTCAACGTCGGTGCTGCAATGCTAGTCGCTGTTTTCTCCGCATTTACTATCTTCGCTTGAGAAGGGAGGGAGTATTTGCATGATACAATCTCAAGGGATATTCTTACATGACGGAGGATCGGACATACTGCTACATGGTCGGATTGTATTAATGTACTGACGGACACTTGCTGCCACAATCCACGAACTTTTTCATTACCACAATTATTGTTTGAGCTCGTCTAGTCCATTACGTCAGCACCAGACCAGGGTGGATGCCGCAGTGGAGGAGTCGCAAGACTACTAGTAGGGACTCGTAAGACTAGTTTCACTGACACTCCTTGTAATAGTACCGCTTCTCCAATCCCCGACTAGCTTATAAGGTATTAGGGAACGACCATTGCCCCCAGTAATGTCGGCTGCGTCCACACCGCGTTCCCCACGATTCGATCTACCCCCTGCCCCAGTCTACACACGTTCCACTACAACTGACAACGGGCTCGCAGAATGGACGAGTAGGATCAAGGCTATGCAACGCCAAGTCGATGCCGATGATGAGGCTGAACAGCGTCGTTTGGAGGAGGAGATTGTGAGAGCAAGGCTTGCGAGGACGAGGAGGAGCAAAACCGGGCAGAGCGGTGATTTCGGTGTCGGAATGCATGGGATTGATCTGTGTAGGTGATCTATCCTGTGTGGAGCATCGTCGTCTTACTCGACGTGTTGCAGCTAAGCTCCAGGAAGGGCCACCGATTTCCCATACTCCACGGACTGATAACGGTGCATTCCCGTCTGAGAAGCAGTCAGCGTCTACCGTCTCGATGCCAAAACCTGCGATCAGGTCGGCGTCGTCTTCTGGAGACAAATCGGCTCCGATATCGCTCGCAGCATTCATGGGTGGCACGGCATCTGGTCCCCGACTCAAACGGCATGAGCCACAGCTAGATGCTAGCCTGGCTTATGATGGTCGCACCGAGCATGGTTCCGTACATCCGATCTTTGGTCGAGCTGGTGTTGCGATGCCAGGCATGGCCGGACGTGGAGGTGCCGGTGCTCCACCCACGCCATCGGCACCAGCTCCCACTCCGCTGGCTGCTGTATCCAATCTTGCGCCACAGACTCCTCTAGCGGCAGTATCTGAGCTCTCTCGCTCACGTACCACGAGCACGTCGAACGTCGCTCGGAGGTACGTCGAGAAGCTCGAGGAGCAGGGACCCACGAAATCCCAAACTCCCAAGCTCTCCAGTGTCGGGCTCCGCGAGCGCCGTATCAGCACACCTTCTTCGCGCGTTTCTGGAGAGCTCAAAGTTAGCACACCCGCAACGCTTTCGCGCCCACTATCTCAGAATATCAGAGGGAGGACACCCTCCCCAGATACTAGGGTTAAAAGTCCGATCGCAGAAACGCGCCCTAAAACACCGATTGCCGCTGCAGAAATACGTCCGAAGACGCCGACAGCCTCTGAGGTGCGCCCTAAGACTCCAGTGGCGGAACCTCGACCAAAGGCCCCTGTCGTGATAGAGCCGCGCTCACAGACACCCGCCACCGAGTTCCGCACCAAGACCCCTGTCGCTGAGCCGCGTGGCAGAACACCAGGCGCAGACACCACGCGAGCAAAGACCCCCGTCCAGTCCAGCCCAACGCACACAAGTTTCCCCAGTGCCGCTCCGTGGCAGACCCCTCGGCACCAACCTTCCACTAACTTACCGTCTGTTTCGCTGTCTGACAATACCGTCCCGCTGAGATCTGCTGGACCTCCTTCGCCTGTTCGTGCTACACATGCGCCACAGCCACATCGCGGCGTGTCGCCTGGATTCTTGCGTTTACCGATGGCGTCCTCTGCGAAGGATCCCACGCCTAGTATTAGCAGACTGCAAGGGCGTGGGTTCGTGCACAGTATAGTGCGGGCCAGTGATCGACTCGGCGGTGATGCACAAGGGAGCCCTCCCACTAGCGTCAAACAAATCTTCCCCTCGCCTTCTCCAACACCTGTACAGGGTAGCGAGGTCAGAGAGAAGAGCCCAAGGAGAGCCTCGGTGCTGGATCGATGGCAGCCCGTCATGAACAGCTCCAGCAAAAGCAGCACCCCATCTCCGCCTCCTCAAGCGTCCAAGACCTCGACTCCGGCGAGATCACACGTGGTTAATTTTAGTGCGAAACCGGGACAGGGACAGGATGTCGCTGTTGTGAAGACACACGATACGGGACGTTCCGTGCGGAGTGCGGTATCGCTGCCTGCGATACCCAAGACGCCGCTCAAGAAACCAGAGGGGCTTTCTGCTCAAGACACCCTAGAGAAGCTCGGATCCTCGAGCACGATGATATCGTACATAAAACCTACCAAGACTGGCGACGACCCTGTCGTACCCGACGTCGACGAGTTGGGTGTCAGGGCATCAGAGGGAGGGGGAGCAATGGGAGGGGCAGGAATGACAAATCACGGAGCTGGAAGAGGGGTCGGGGCCAGTGCAGTCCCAGCAAAGACGAAGACGCCCAGAGTGTCGGGATCACCTCTGCCTTCATCGCCTGGCAAACCACTGAGTCATGTGCGTCCTCTTTGGTGACACTGAGTGGAATCGATGGTTGATGGATAACCTTTTTTTGATCTTTTTAATGCTATGCGTCACGTCGATTAATGGTGTAAATGCTGCCCCGCCCTTTTTTTAATGGGATATTTTCTTGGCGGACGTTCTTTTTCTTTGGCTGCTACTTTTGGTCCGTTGTATAGCCTACGAAGGATAGGGCGAAGAAGCCACGTAAAGCAAGGTTCGAAGAAGGCCCGTTGGCACCTGCAGAAGCAGCTGAGGTGCTGTCGAGCAGTCCTCCAACCCTGGGCACAGAAGTAGCCAAACCAACACAATCACCCGCTTCGGCCTCGGTGCCTTCTCCAGCCACGGCTCCATCAGATGCCCGCGCCTCAGTGGACGCACCGACCCGCTCTCAATCTGAACCCGCACATCAACTCAAAATCACCCCACCGAGCACCACAGGGCGTGTCGCAGACCGATGGACAGAGCCCACTTTGATTGGCATGAAGCCTCCTCCTTCGCCTTTGGCGAACAAGCCCCCTCCCAGCCCCAAGCCAATGGGCGTCACTGGTATGGTTGGACGCCGGGCCCTTCCTGGTCTCGCCAACCCTGCGGTCGCTACAGCAATCGAGAAAGATGACAAGCCCACCTCCAAGGACAAAGCAGAACGTACCGTCCCTCCGTCACCCACGAAACACACGCGGATCCCGAGCACGGGTAACCGCGCGCTCGTCATGGAAGTCGCGCAGACCTTCAACACGGTACAGCAGGGCCAGCAACAGCCCTCGGATACCCCAGCCAGCCGTCCACCTCCGACCCCTGCCAGTGGAGCGAGCGTAGAGAAGCGAAAATCGAGCTACGAGCGCTATTCGTCTATCGCGATGCCGCCTTTGAAAGAGGAACGGACGCCTGTGGCTTCGCCGGCGAATACCATGTCTAGGACCGCAGCGGAGAAGTTTTTTGGCGGGAACGTCGTCAGCGAGAGTCCTATGAGTAGCTTGCGAGCTGGTTCTAGTGCACCTGACCAGCCCCCCGCGAGACCCACAGAGTCTTCGAAGCTTCACATTGGTAAGTTGCAGTTTCGTCACAGTCGACGTCGATGAGTACATGCCAAAGTTGATATCAATAGATCACGTCGATGAGCCATTGCCCGATGTAGACGTCGGAGCCCTCTTGTCCGACAGCCCCATAGATTTCACGCCCGACCCCGACGTGCGGACCATCTCCGTCGAAGTGATGTCCGTCATACAATCAAGCATTACGCCTGTTCAACGTGAGACCAATATATTTTACGATGCCGAGGTCCTGGTTATCGTGCACCGCGCCAAGTCTCGCGGGAGCGGGCTTGTAGCTACCAAGCTATGGTGCTGGAAGGGGAAGAAGTGTCACTACGGCGAACGGGAGGAGAAGAAGATAGGGGAGCTTGCGAGGCGGTATGGCACGTCAGCTGTGAGGGGCTTTCAAACTTACCGTGGACAAGTTTTTGAATGACAATGCTATTTTCAGGAGCCGGTGTCTCAGCAACATGAGCCCTCAGAGCTCGTTCACGTTCTTGGAGGACAACTTGCAATACGTCAGGTAAAAGCGATGATGACATGGTCACGTTTGGCGTGGGCTGACTCTTGCTAGGGCGCGAGGGCTCATTGGTCGTCCGAGAACACCACAATGCACGTCGTGAGATCAAGCAACGGCCATACGTTGGTCGATGAAGTAGATCTGGTTCGTCCCCTCGTTATACGTTAGAATTTATCTCATCCACCTTTCGCCGGCAGAACATCCGAAACCTGTGTTCCGGATACAGCTACTGCGTCTCCATTCTGGACAACATCTATGTATGGCGTGGTCGTGGTTCAGTGGTAGCCGAACGTACCGCAGCACTCGAGTATGCACGAGGTATGGCAGTCAAGGGAACGTCTGTCGTAGAACTCACCGAGGGCGAGAACGATGCGGACGACGAGATGTTCTGGATGGTCGTCGGTGACTCTGATTCGTATGCCAAGGCTGACTATTGGAAGTGGAGGAGCACCACGGTGCCGTCCGAACCTCGTTGCTGGGCTGTGGATGTGGCAAATTCAGACGCTCCGGTGAATACTGCCCATCGATTTGATATGATCCTGCTGAGTGCTGACCCACTCTAATAGATCCGCCTGGTCCCGGTGGTGTCTGCTGAGACTGTGCTTCAAGAGTCGGTACACATCATAGATTGTTCCTGGGAGTTCTTTATTTTGGTGGGCAAGCATGCTCGGGCGAAGCGACGCGACATCACTCTAGCCATTAACACAGCGAGGGTGAGTTCGTGGCGCATGTTCTGTTGATGCCCTCTCACGCGCCAGGAAAGGCCATGACGGATCTTCTGGCTACCTCGAAGCCGTTTCTGCCTACTGTCCATGTATTGATTATCCCAACACAACTACCCTTGGATATGCGACATGCATTCCGCGATCTAGACGAATCTACTCTGGTCAGTCTTCGCAATTGTTGTGAAAGCGATTCACTAACAGCACCTGTGCTTCACGAACAGAACGGCGGATTCATTCCGGACCATATGAACATCCTATCAACGACAGAGGCAATTGAACATGTGCGTGATCATCCATGTTACACGCTAGCATTCGCTGACAGCTGATAAAAACAGCTACGAACGTCTTCTTGGGATGGCGAATTTTGTAGACGCCGTCTCTCTGCTCTCCAGGTATCCCATCTCCTACTTAGTACACACGTTTTGTGAAGACATCAGTCATTCGCACCCTACACAGATTGCTCATCGGTCTGTCAGTACGACATTAGCAAGTATGCAACCATTTCCCCCCCAACGGCCACGATCATCGTCAGGTTGGTGCGAGAATACACCTAAGGATGGAGGCAGTCATTCGGATGTTATTTGGTGCTCAGCAGTACGTCCTATTCGCAAGCAGCAGTAGTCCAGACTCGTCCCTTGAATACCAAGCTTCATGCGGGCACTCCACCTTCGCGTCGTCGTCAGCCCGTCGTCAGCACTAAACGAAGTCACTTTTGCTGCGTGCTGCGGACACCAGAATACAATCAGGTACACGGTTCCGAGTGGCCGACGAGCGGCTCTTGTGGAAGCTAGATGTCATCCTAATTACATTCATTGAAATGGATTATAAATGTCGAGATACAGCATCGGGGTGAAGAGTCCAAGCAAGATAACGTCAAGGTAGTGGGACGTGGGAGGAATCAAGACCCAATGGAAGCATAGTATGGTCCTTCAGCGCTGATTTGTTCTTTCGACACCGCTGGCGACATTCTGGGAAACGAACGGTTGTATGTCCATTTGAGACAGCTTGGAGACTGAGGAAACTGAAACCTCTCCTGGGGGAAAGCTGTTCCACATTGACATACACCTCCTCCGGGTCAAGGAAGATACACAGTCGGATACCTCGTTTGTCGACGTTCTTCTGAGTCATAGGAATCGTGGTCGTACTAGTAGTCACGAATGGCTTGATCGTTTTACAGGTGACAATTTTAATCTTGTCTCACTATGATGAACGTGATACTGTTGAATCGGCGGCGAGAGACTCTCTGGTTGTGAGTCGTCAGTATCGTCTGTGCGCGTCAAGAATATTATGGGTCAGCGCACTGTTAACGCGAAGAGTGGTGTCCGACTTGTTAGTAGCACCGCCGTTATGGCACGTTCGTCAACGGAGTACTAGGGTATAAACATAGCATGGTGGGCGTCTAACCGGCTTCGTCTCGACCATACGTGCATAGGAGGGCCTGGATGCCCAGTTCCTGAAAGCACGACTAGTTGACGTCGATCGACGTCTCTGGTTGATCGTCAAGGTGCCACAAATACGGTACATATATAGACATTGATCAAGGCACATTCGTTGGTCATCTGCAAGTACTCGACTAACTCAAGGTCAGCTCATCGAGGCAATCTCGCCTTCTCCTCTGTACCGCAACGAGCCCAGTGGCATGTCTCTCAGCACCAACCGATTCGCTCTCATGAAAGACGCGTCCTATCGTCATCTCACCCAGGGCTCTTACAGAAAACGCAAAAGATCTGTGTCGCGAGATCGAGGAACGTGTCGTACAGCCGACGACCCAACGCATTCACGCGTCTCTGTCCGCGAGCGTGGCCGTACCACCAGTATTCCCCCTTATTCTGAACGCACACTGCACCACCATGATTCTCACTGGGACGACCCCGAGCACGCCAACCATCCTGCCACTTTAGATTATCCATGCACAGATGACGCTCGTTCCAGATACCTTGGAGGGAGAGATGCAGCCTCGCATTCACGAAGACACACCGAGGGGTCTCAGCTCAAACCGCTTTCTTTGGGTACCCATACCCTGGGTCAGAGAGCGGGCAGCGCTCTTCGAGTGGCACCAGTTCCTGTTACCCAGCCAGCCTCGGAGTCGTCCTCTACAAGTAACAAGCTCCCGTCAGCCAAGACGCGACATGCAGATGAAAGAGATGGGCTTCCAAAGGTGGTGGCCTTGCCCCCAACGCCGGTCTCCCTAGCCCTTCCACCCCTGCGCCTCCCAACGTTACCCACAGAGAATACCCGCGACATTCCACCGACAAATCCAACGAGCCATGCGCACCAAGTCAGCCTCGTCCACCGAGGTCATTCCTTCACTTATGACTTGTCTGTACTCCCGGACGATCCATCAGGCCCTCTCGTCCTTCTGTCCACAACCCAAAGCGATCCAGGCGCATACATCCTAATCAGCGCCCACTACCGGCGTACCCGGCGTCCCAGAGCAGCGTGTTGTGTCCTCAGAGCTCTGCTCGCTATCCAGGGCAGTATCCCGAACGGAAAGAAAGACAGTAGGTCATACTTTCATTCCAATAGATTTGTCACACAAAGTGTCTCTAGCACTCCCCCCTGGTTCAGAAAGCGCTCCTTCGACCACAGAGGCCTCCACCTCTTCCTTGCCCCAGCAAATTGACATGGACAAGTCCGCATTCCAAACTGCTGCTATCCGTCCAGCGTTGCTCCTACTGGCAGCTTGTGAGCTAGACATCAGCCGGGATGAACCTGCAGATCCAGAAAGCGCTACCCACGTATCCACAGCCCACGATCTCTTCCGCGCAGTCTACGGCAACGTTAACGACGCCGTCATCGCTGGTCCAGAACGACCCAAGTGCGGAAATGCACTAGGCCTCGACTTTCTGAGCAATGCACAGTGTTCGTCTTCATCGTCATCCCAATCGCATTCCAAGGCATCGAGTGTTCCGACGTCCGTTCTGCCTGCTTCCGCGGACATGTCAGCACGCATTCAGGCTCTCGAAAGACAATTACACAATGCACGCGAGACACAGAAATGGTTACGAGGAAAACTCACAGATGCTGATCATCGTCTCGAACGTGCCGAGTCTCGAACGCGGTCTGTGGAGTCTCGTTCTCGAAACATTCTGCTCCAGCTTGATGTTGCAAGAGACGGGAACCGGTCATTGCGACGACGGCTCGCTGAGGCAGAACAGAGGGCGAGAGACCTGGAGAGCGGTGCTGCTACTGCTGAGACCCGGGTATGGGGACGGCTCAAGGATTTGTTGTTTGATCGGTTGGAAGAGGGTATGAGTGGTGAGTAGGGGCGGTTGCGCATGAGTATGATGGTAAATTTCGCTCTCGTTTTTCGTTTTCGTGCGCTGTTGCGCACCTGCATCTGGCGTCCGAGTTTTCGCATTCGTCGACCTGTTTCTGTCTTTCATTCCTGCATCGCACATGGCACTCTGCATAGTTTTCTGTATGACAAGTTTACAACATGGACAACACACTCCGCATAGTACCTTAAATGTTTGTACGTATGATCAACACTAGTTCCCTCGTCATTATCGCACTTGTAGCACAGTTTCTTAGTACATGTAGGAAATTTCTTCCTTTGTTACGGCCAATCAAGAGATCAAGAACTTGTACCCTGGTAGACCCTAAAACCGTAACCCTATTCAGACCCTAAATCCCAGATATTCAACAGCTAGCAGTTATCTGGATACATTGACCTCGAACAGTAGCTCTGTGAGAGGTATGGTCTCGAGCCTCCAGTATTTGCAACCATGCGTGTTAAGCACAGTGTCCATGAAAGTTGTCGCTTACGAACGATGGTATTGACCTTGATATAGTGATACAGCTCAGAGCGCAGGGGGAATACCTCGAAAGGCGTGTCATACACCTGCATCTACGCCCCAAAGTACACTCGATGTAGTCGGTAAAGTAAAATGTCCTTAGCGGTCTGTATCATGAATTGAACTGCGAAACCAAGGTTAATACCGCCTTAATCGTAGAGCGACTGTGGCACTTACTGCGGTCAGGTAAGACTCTGCTACCGTGCGTGCCCGAGCGTTCAGACTGAGCTTCATTTCGCTTATTTCCCTGTCGACTTCCTCCATAAATCTGAGGAAAAGACGTGTTACACCAGAGCACCACACATTCCAGGTGAAGAGACCACGTACTGAATGATGAAATCGACGACTTTATGCTTAAGCATCGTCTCCGAATGAACATTAGTGATCAAAAACGAGATATCGTATCCCTGCGAACCCATGAACAACCTCTCGATCTCTTTCACACCGTCGATACGACTTACCGGCACCGGTTTCCGACGGAGCACCACAAAGCTCTCTGCCCGCTGCATCATGAACCGCGTGAACTTGTGGCACAGGATCCGTTCGATTTCGTCCGCTTGTTTGATCTTGATGCTCATCCGTATCGAGTTGACAGAGGGCTCGATCAACACCCGTTCGTTTTCGTTGCGCGATATCGTCAGTGGATTGAGGAGCACCTCCTTTGAGCCTCTGTATTATTATCATGCGCGCGCCGCTTGGGATCAACGGACAGATCAACGTGAGGCTGGGACGCACCGTGCTTCGACCTCGGGTTTGTTGTGTCGCTCGACGACCTGTACGTGTCCGTCAATCACCATGATTCGATCGCGCAGTTGAGTGAATTATGTACTTGTGACGAGAAGCTTTCCAGCGTGAGGGCTGCGGTCAGCGTCGATCTAACCGCTGAGAGATACGGTCTCAGTACATTCGACTGTTGGGATACACGTTTTATTGTCAGCTTCCTACAACGAAAATCGATGTTCCCACTGACCATCACGACGAGTATTAGTAGTAGGAGCAGTAGTACCAGTCCAAGATTAACTGCGGAGTCTGAATTGGGGTGAACCGTCGAGTGTCGTTCGCGTTTCTCGCTTTTCGGAGAGCCTTGGAACTCGACGCGACTGCTACTTTTCGAATCCTCGATCCCCAAAAAAAACTGTTGTTGGAATCTATTCACGATGGCCGTCGCTATTGCACCGTGGTACGTGTGTCTGTTCGTCTCTGGGGTGGCTTTCTTGACTGTGTCTTGCAGGAGTATCGTTATTAACCCAGGCAAAGAAGAGGTCATTGTCCCCCAGGGCGACCTCCAAATAAAAAATGCCGCTCTCCCCGACGTACTAACAGATGGCTCCGGAAGGACGACCGTCAAGCTCACCTACCTGAACCTCGCTTCTCCGGACACTGACGATGAGGACGAAGAAGA
>KN819327.1:682700-710437 GCA_000827475.1 Paxillus involutus ATCC 200175
ACCTCCAAATAAAAAATGCCGCTCTCCCCGACGTACTAACAGATGGCTCCGGAAGGACGACCGTCAAGCTCACCTACCTGAACCTCGCTTCTCCGGACACTGACGATGAGGACGAAGAAGATGAGGATGCACACCCTGAAGGCGACGCGGTGACCACCGTCCTTTGTTCACTCACTCCCGGCAAAGTGAGTCCCGCGTCCCGTCTTTTTCTTTCCTTTTCCGCGTTTCAGAGACACCTCTCACACGGATAAAAACAATAATGATAGATCGAGCAATCTTCTTGCGAGATTATCCTCGAGCAGGACAACGAGTACATCCTCGAGGTCGTCGGTAAAAAGTGAGTCGTCGGACTCTCTCATGTTTAACGGTGGTATTGACTACCCGTGACCCCCTCCACAGCCCGATCCACCTGTATGGCAACTACATTGGTATACTGCGACCCACTCTCCAGTTATTGCTCCTTCTAATGCAAAACGTTGTCATCAGACCAGGCCCCCGTTGACCAACCACCCATGGGATCTGACATGGACTCCGACTCTGAAGACGAGGAGGAGGCCTTCAGGCTTGGTGAAGTCAGCTCAGACGTCGAAGTCGAAGTCGACGAGCATGAGCTTGACCTCGAAGATGATGCCGAGTGAGTGAACTAATGCCTGGCGTGTATTGAAAACATCGTGTGATTTACTTTGGATAGCCGCTTCGAAGAGGTACAGGACGAAGAGGAACCCAAGGAACCCTCGGCCAAAAATCTCAAGCGTCCTCGTGAGGACGCTATGGAGACCGACGAGGGTGATGACAAACTCTCCAAGTCACAAAAGAAGAAACTCGCAAAGAAATTGAAGGGTGCAGACGGTAGTGCTATCCCTGCTCCTACCGAGGAGAAGGAGAAGAAGGCAGAGGAGAAAAAGGACAAGAAGAAAGACAAGAAGGAGAAGAAGGAAAAGGGTGAGAAGAAAGAAGGTGAGAAGGATACCAAGGAAGCAGAAAAGAAGAGCGAGATCCGCACGCTGGAGGGCGGCGTCAAAGTTCGTGACAGCAAGGTGGGCACAGGCAAGATGGCCAAGAAGGGTGACAAGGTCGACATGCGGTATATTGGCAAGTTCCCGAACGGCAAAATATTTGACAAGAATGTCAAAGGAAAGCCAGTAAGCCACTTTTCGTTGAGTATATTTCGAAGTGGCACTCAGACGCTCTGTAGTTCACCTTCACACTGGGAAGGGGTGATGTCATCAAAGGCAAGTCGAGTCGACTTGATAGTCAAGCTTTTACTCACTGTAATATCAGGTTGGGACGTGGGTATCGCCGGCATGCAGATTGGAGGAGAGCGCGAGGTTACAGTCCCACCATCGATGGGCTACGGAAACAAGAAGCTAGATGATATCCCTGCCGGTTCCACGTTGATCTTTGGTGCGTCACGCCGATTTTCCGGGGAACAGTGTGACTGATCGCGTCTGCTATCAGAGGTCAAACTTCTTGAGATCAAGTAGAACGGTCACCGGTCACCGGTTCCTCCTGTCTTGGAAAAGGAAACAGTCTTTCCGCCACATGAAAAGTAGTAGTTGTAGTTCCGTATATGTAGGCATCCATCAATCAAATTCATCGTCACTGCACAGGTTTTTGCGCACGTTTTCGACCCTGCGTTTGGCGGGCGTGTTCCTGCCATGTTTGATGAATGAGTGCACCGCATGCACGAACTACCACAGACCACAGACCACAGGAGGGGACCTGTAGGCGCGACGTTAGGCAGAAGCCAAAGTTGGCGTGAAGATTGCAAAGGAAGACGTCAATCAGAGGTACTGGGAGTCGTGGTGCTCGAAGATAATAGGGCACAGCGGCACAACGCTGAAGAGCGGACGGAGCTCCGGGTGGGAGGGATGTCCCACCCAAGTGAACACTAAGCAGGGACCTTCCCCCGTTCCGCTCGCGACACAGAAGCTCGTTTAAGTGTTGGTTGCGACTCGCAGTATGGATCGATGTGGAGTAGACAGCCAGAATGAAGACAGTCAGATCGGCCGAGCAACGTACGGGCAACATGTACATAATTTAATGAACCGTACAGCGTGTTCTGTGTGCTTCTTGACAGGAGAACGTGCAGTATAATATTGCATGCTGCTGCAACATCGTCGCATCGAGATGAGCTGTGACTCGCGCCGACATTTCGCCTTGCACGGAATAGGCAGATGGAGACCTCGATTCTGTTCCCGAGTACCGCACTGAGCTATGAGCTCGTGTCGTAGAAGTCACCGTCCATTCCATCATTGTGCGGTGGTTAAAAGGAGGTACATATGCGCCAGCCATTCTCCTGGGTCATCCAGGACTCGGACCCACTGTGTTTTCCCTTGAGCTGGGCATGCGTGAGCCCAGGTGAGCCCCCGAAGGTGATCGAAGGTGGGAGCATTAGCCTGAGTTCAAAATCTAACGCATGTAAAACTGCCGAACCCACGTATCTCTTGATTGTGTGAACCAGGAAGCCGCAAGGAAGCCCGAGGGCATGGTGACAGGAAATCAATGAAATAATTAGCAGATCAGAGAAGATCAGAAACTAACGCAAAAGTCGGAGTGAGAGTGAGAGTCGCCGAGGCATCCAAGGCGTCCAACATTAATAAGGGACCTGGGCCAGTTGCTAGTGCACGGCAAGCAGCCGCGTCAAATGTAGACGATTGGATAACCCTGCCGAAACGTGGCGTTGAGTGCACACCAGCGTCTTTGCGTGGCGCGAAGGACATACCGTCTCCGTCAAAAAATCTAGTCATGCGGTGGAGGAATTGAGTATCAGTAGCTTCTGCCAGCCCAGGTTCTACTGCTAACACAGTCGACAAAATTTACACTTCTTGAGCCCAGCAAGCCGCTTGAGTAGTGTCAATTGTGCTCCAGTATCCACGTAGCCACCGCTAGACAGACAAAAAAGAATGGGGCCGGAACAGATTCAAAATAAATCCCTTGATAACTGCGAAGGAGGTGCTTGCACCACACGTTTCCCATGTAGCTCAAGTAGCTGGCCCCCCAAGGCCCCCCTTGCGCAAATTGTCCGTCAAGGTGACAGGCTCGATCATGTCTATATGTCACAATAAAAAAAGGGTTGATTCTGCGTAGACGCCAAGCTCGGTAAAGCAACTCGTACCTCAGTCCAAGCACTATCGTAGATCATCATTGATGAAGGGAGGTGATACACGAGGTCACCCGCCAGAGGAATGGACTCTTGCGGTTAAGATCATAGCGGCCGTGTGTGGTGTCTCGGTGTTTCGCCTCACGATCGAAAAAAAATTGAGAGCAGAAGTGGACGGAAAGTTTCCGATTGATCCAGGTTTGCTGTGCTACAGACCAAACTTCGTCCAACTGCCGGGACGGACGGCATGCCATGGAAAAGAGGGCAGATGTTAGACAATAAGTGAAGCAGATTTCTCCTGTGGCGCAAGGTGGCACTTGCGGAAACATAGCTATTGCCTTTCGTGCGACCCACCATATGAAAGTCCGAATTAACCTCAGAGAACTGCAAACTCAGATAGAAAGGAAATTACCCATCCGAGGGATGTTGCCCTCCATGACTGACAAACAGATAACTGCAATTTTCGGAGCAGCTGGTGCCACTCTGGTACCTTGGCTCGGGGCCCATAATGCAACGTTTTTCACTAGCACAGCACGGTAATGACGGTCGACAATGGGATCGCACGTCACTGATCTGTGACGAGATAAATTTTCTGTGGACAAAACAACCGTTCAGATGGTACCGATATGTCAAAGACACGATTTGCCGAAATGCCTCACCAACATTCTGCTCCATCGTGCATCACCACGATGGGGGCTGATAAACCCACCCACAACACGCCACCGTGCTGCAAATCAACCTCAGTTTGGGGCCCAGAAGACGAGATTTGAACCTTGGGGACAGCAGCCTCAAAATCTATAAAATGCCACCGACGAGCGAGCATTAGTAACTGGAACCACTCCCCCTCTGATGTAACCCGCTCAACTCCCGCATTTTGCCTGGACACCGAAGGCAAGCGCTGCACGGTTACACCCCTCGTGACTTGCTCGCGACTAGAGTCCACAACGACCAGATCTGGTACGCTCCTCCTCTATCCTAAACGTCTTTGGGCTATGGGGAGTAGATGCTCGGTGCCGTTGCCGTCGGTGTAAGCCTCCGTGGATGCCTGTGTTCTCCTGGATGCCTACATTTGCTGCTCCATGGTCTGAGGCTCTTCTTTCCCATTGTACTGAAGGCCTATGCCACCATTCACTGGCTACTGTCCCAGTACATACCATGGGAATGGAAGAAGCTCGGACCATGCCCAGCAGGTGCCTGCACCGCAGGACCAGTGGTCTTGGACGATACACGGTGGTTTTTCCCCCCGAGGAACATTTAGAAAAAGTTAACATGGCTTACCTCCATGTCATTGTCCGTCACTGTTTGGGGAGTCTGAAGGACTTCTTGGTGGTACAGTGACCACGAACGCTGCTGATTACCCTTGAAATCGCTATGCGCTGTTGACAGGTCTGTCAGAGGCCTCTAGGTCAGAACATTGCACGACCCTACTACATTCTCTTTGCTTTGCAATAAACTTACGCAGATTGTTGCAGGAAATCCTGTAACCATCGCAAAAGGAAAGCTTGGAGGTTTGAAGCGAACCGTTGCAATGCGGTTCCCAATTCAAATTTGATTGGTCGGCAAACTACCACTGGCAGCGTGGCGAAAACTCGGCGTCATCATGATGGCGGCCTTGCAATACATACGCATCTCGATTTCCTATCTTTTGTCCTAGGAGTACGCTTGAATGACTCGGAGGTTTGACGGTCACGATGAGGATCGGAGGGTTGGCAAGGCGGTCATGACTCGGATGGGAGCGGTTTCGGCAATTTGCACTCCATATTATAACGTACGTCCATTTAACATCGCAAGCGGATATGATACCTCAGCGTTTTTCATCCCCACATACTCCTAGGACCCAAATTCAACGCTTTGACCAACCAAGACAGGAACACTAGCAGTGGACGGGGAATATTGTCTATCTTGAATTATCATGGCTCGAGCTGAAATGTCCAATCACTGACAATTCCGAGTCCGAAGTCCCAACTTCAAACCAAGTTCTACACATGCCCCGCAAATGCACCATTAACTCTGCATCTTTCTTGTCGGCATCGTCAGGAAGGAGGTCAATCTTGGAGGTTTTGTTGTGCGGGACTTTTCACCGTGAGCCCGCCACATCCTACCGGGCGCGAACCAGGCGCTACTGAAGCCAATTGCAGTGATAAGCTGATCTAGTACACACCATAGGATACGGTCGGGTACCTTGTCTTGCCCGTGTAACGAGCAACGCCCCTGAAACTCGCCATAATCTCCAACGCCTTACATTCCAAACAGATAAGACCAACAGCTCTGGTGAGTTTCCCGGCTTTGGAAACCTCCATGTTTCGATTTACGATGCTCGATACCTCAGTGGGATACTGACCAGATGCTGCAGCGATCAAGCGTTGGAGGGTCGTTCCCTTTTGTCTCAAGCAGTGTCGGAACGCGCGCTGGTGATGCCCAGCTGGCTGTCGCCGACCACACCTCGTCCGACGCAAGCTTCACCCCTCCTACATTCCTATCATGTCACTCGATTTGGAAGAGTCTCTACCGTCAACTCCGCGATAGTGTCCGCTTAGCATACTAAATACGGCTTCCTTTAGACGGAGTCAACCGAGTTCTGACACAGAACCTCACAGAACTAGAGAGTACTACAGACTGCCAGTACTACAGACTGTCGTGCTCTCCAGTTCATGGTAGTAGATCCTGGCCATGTTAATACAGCTCCGTTGATGATACGGATCTCTCCGAGACATGCACGTCTCGAACCTCGTTGAGGTATCATGCGGAAGTAAAGGTTCCTCATTTCTATAGTCAGTTGACAGATCGATAAGGCTTTTTCAGTGACTCCGTGATCTCATAAATAGAGAAATAGAATTTGTGAGAAACGGCCCTCCATAATGGGGCATCTAGTTTGCGATAATGCCTATTGCACTCAACGGCAGGGTGGTCATATAAACATTCTCGAAGATGCGAATAGAAAACAGAAAACGTTGCCGTTCTTGACAGACCACTGGCAGATCCGAGAACTAGACTCCTGTACACGAAGAGACGTGCAGCTGCGCTCTAAGCCTTGCAGAGTTTCCGGAACTCATGACCTGAAGCTTGCCGGGCAATCGGGCGTAATCAGCTATGTTCCGAACTTTCGTTCAAGTCCGCGTATAGAACATGTCTGTATTGGGCCCAGGGCAGTGCGGCAACGGGGATGGATTCCAGATATTAAGCTATCTTTGACCAAAAACTCATGGATGACTCGCACTATTTATTCCTTTCAAGCATTACAATCCTTGTGAGGACATGTAGAAAAGGAAGCCACGGTACTGAAACCACTGCAAATTAGAGCTAAGCTCCACGAATCAAAACAAAACAAAAACATTAAAACATACGTGAGACTCCACCCATAACGAGCTTGCCATCGATGGCTTGTAATATGGATGTGGTGCTGCTGTGAGCTCGGAGAGGTCCGTAAATTGTCAATTCAAGAAAAGAGCATGAAGTTATCATGAGCGGTACTTTTATGCGGAAGGATCTAGAAACATACGGTTACTTCGACAGGGAGACGGTTGGGTCTTGGTAGGTCGGCCGTTGGATCCTTTTTTTTTGTGCGCAAGTCTTTTAGGCTGGCTAACGCCACGGTACTTGTGACCTTCGGGGTGTGAATTGTCGGGTTGCAAGGGGTAAGATGGCTCTGAGTTGGAGGCTGTGAGGGGTCTTGCACGCGTTCATGCTGCATAGTTTCAAAAAGTTCGCCAGCGTTCTGGAGCGCGTTTTGCGGCGTCGTGGCTTCCTTTGGACACATGCCAATAGATTGGAGAAGTTGTCACTTGCTTCCGCACCATTCTGCCGCACTAAACAAAAACAAATACGGACCCGTTGGACTCCCGTTGGTCTGGGCAAGAAGTGTCAGGAGACAACCAACCTAGGACCTACCGTTGGAAATCCCCAAAAGACGAGGCTCTACGATCTGTGGCGAATGAATCGCGCGAGTGATCAGCGAGGCAGAGAAGCTCGACATTCAGGTTACTCCGTGACCACAGGACCTGAGGAACAAACATGAACACTAATGTGACCGCAACTGCCACATCGCTGAAAGAGAGCTGCCAGTGTCATGCAGCACGTCTCGATATACTTCCACATCACCTAGTCCATCGGAATCTATCGGACCTTGACCAGGTTTGTTCGACGTGCGCAAGGGCACTTCCCGTCTGGCGTTCATAACCCTTCAACCTTCCAATGAGCGTCACATTTCTGTGGAAACCGAAACTCCAATCAGGGCGTAGATGAACGTCAGGGCTATTCTTGCACCTCGAGGACGTTCCCTTTATGGAGACTGCTTTGGTAGTCCTGCTGCCCTGTACGTCCCAAATGAAAGCCGACTGCAAGAGCTTCTATACGTGGGATCCCGAACACCATGTTCAGCTAGATTGAGTAGGTACGTTCACCACGACGCAAGGTCAGCCGAGGGACGTGCTTACTTTCATTTGTAGTAACTTCTCGGCTGAACGGTGTATGGACCTAATCGCAACGGTGAATCTGATGACCCGAGGATCTGTGGAGTTTGGCAAGCTAGGGACCGTCCCGTCAGTTCCCTTCTATTAAAAGGACGGAAGAAAGCACGAATAGCCCATCCTACCGGCCACAGCGCAGGATCAACTGCGCAGTGGTCAGGCCCTTTTTCATCCCATTTGTACTGCTAGGTCGACTCCTGCAAATATAGAGGAATAACCCCCAGTACATACCATGGGAATGGAAGAGGGGTTTGACCATTGTGAAGCTGTTCCTCCCCTGCTCATACCTGATCATCCATGTTGTCCTACTTCTCAATTATTTCGAGACCTGTGATGAACAAAACTACTCACCTTTCCGACCCAGATGCTAGACAGGAAGACACCCCTCAGGCCCTATCGCCCCGAGATCAAGTTGCGGCGTTCAGAGCATAGGAGAATTGACGATGCGGAACTACGACGTGGTTTGCTGTGAGCGGCCGTCCAGGTGCGTACTTGATTATTAACCTTGATTATTTCCCGTGTCTACCATGTATAATCCATGAACATCTAGGTCGCCCTGCCGCGTAGTGCTCTGAGAGTCGCTGACAGGAGTATCGGCAAACTACTAGAGCGCGTTTCGTGCAAGCGATGTAGCATCGACCGACCATCCGTCGGGGTGTCGGTAATGTACGAGTGGAAGGCAGGAAGTAGTTGTCGTGGAGGTTCGTCGGTGAGAGAGAAGGTCTGTAGACGCTTCCACCTATTACGGAAATCATTAATACTGATGCATTACTGTCTTAGTACCAGCCACATCTACCACGGGACCGTCACGCGTTAGCTGTCACCTGGGACTCCAGCCTGGACTCTTTTTCTCTTCTTTGTTCTTTGCTATATCTCCGCGACATTTTGACGGAGGGACGGCCACGGTGGAGGCGAGCAGGAGAACGAGATGGTTCTCGGAAGAAACCAGTGGCTAGTAGATTCCAGAAGAGTCACGGGACAGGATGACGTCCTAGAGTCGTGGGGTGCGCAATTCCATTATACTGGCTAGGAGATCTATGTCGCAGGATTTTTACTTGAAAAGTACAACGGCAAGACATTCTTCAATTTAATCCTTTCCAAAGACTGGTTAAGACAGCGTGACAGGGCACGCAGAACGGTCTCTCAGTTCTTAGTCTCACACCTGCTGGTACTAGTACTGTGGTGACCGTTACAGTGGGGTTCCATGAGCACCCTAACATCGTTAGATTCCACGACTGTTACTTGGAAGATGATGACAACGTCTGCTCAACTCTCCATCTCTGTCACAGCAGCCCATGTACATGCTCCGTCGTCGCCGTAGGTTCACAGAACCTGAGGCTCGCTTCTTCCTCGACTGCTGCAGGGTCCGGACTTGACCTCCCCCATTTACTTCAAGCGAAACCAGTTCCAGAATATCATTTCTAGTGATCTCGGTCCCGACAAGTTGCAGTCTTGGTCCCAAACTCCGCGAGGCAAGAGGTCGCGGAGTAAGCGCTCCCATAAACGTCAACTTGAAACCATTTTACAAGCGCTACTTAAAGTACGACAAACAATAACCCCACGAGCAGAGCGCTCAGGCCCAATGACCAGGCATCACAGGGTGAGAAGCCGATAACCCACCATCAACAGCGATATTCTGTCCGTTGACATAACTGGACTCGTCTTCAAAACAAGCAGGTC
Organism: Paxillus involutus ATCC 200175; assembly: GCA_000827475.1. Lineage (NCBI taxonomy): Eukaryota > Fungi > Basidiomycota > Agaricomycetes > Boletales > Paxillaceae > Paxillus > Paxillus involutus. Next base: position 691,950 of record KN819327.1, read on the forward strand.
AGTCTCTCAACTGCAGCAGCACATCCAGAGCCTCACCAGATGCTAAGAATAGTGCCATTTGCGCGATTTCTTCACGTCGCGTGGTCAGCTCGTGGATGCAGGGTGCAAGACACCAGTACAAAATACGTACCCTGTGCGACACCGTACCGACCCATTGGATTCAATTGCCCGATCTTGCCGTTGCTGCCTCGTTGACGAGCGGTATCGAACATTTTCTTCGTCATGTTTGTCTCGATCAGGCCAGGGCAGATCGAGTTTACGCGAACGTCGGTCTTCTGTAGTTGATATACACTCGTCTTTGCGATCGAGTTGACGCTATACTAGGGGTGAGATCGTCTGATGAGGGGAAAGCCGGAGCAACCTCACGCAGCTTTACTTGCACTGTCTGAACTTCTCGTCAGCATCGTATATGCAGGGTTCAAAAAGGAGGGCTAACAGTCAATCGTGCCAGCGCCTGAGCGGAGCCCAGCGACTAAGACAAGTTCAGAGACAGAAATAAATGAAAAAGATTAAGCGTGGGACAGACCCGAAGCAGTCAGTATGATGCTACCCCTGCTCAGCATTTTTCCGTTCGACGAATTGACCCGCATCATCGCTTCTGAGCCATATTTGACGGCCAAAAAGCAGCTGAAGGATGATTGTCAATTGAAGGACGGTGGCGTGCGTTTCTCCACTCACGAAAGTGTATTAACTCGCAAGGTCTTCAAGAAAATCTCCGAGGTCGTGTCTTGAAGCCCTTTATCATTCAGGATACCAGCCTAAGGTGACGTCAGCGCCGACTTATACGCAGAGAGATGTGTCGGTAATAGAAACTAACGTTCGCAAAGAAGACGTCCAGCTGGCCTTCCTCCTCTACAGCCCGCTTGCATATAGCAGCTATCGCTGCGTCATCCGCAGCATCAGCTTGAATTGTGGTGACCTTCACAACTTCGTAAGCTAGTGTTCTTGTAGGTGCAACTCGTACCCAACCTTGACGTCTGGGTACGACTGTTGAATGGTAGACTTGAGATCCGGCAAATTCTGAGGAGCGAAATCCATAAGATAAAGGTGTTGTGCGCCTAGCACCAATCCTCGTGAGTAATAGGATAGGCTACGAGGGGACGAATCCGCACCTTCATGTGCAAATAAGAGGGCAGAGGCACGACTGAGTGGTCATTGGCGCCAGATGACATTATGAACATGAGCAAAAAGCAGCCTTCAATAACATTGGACATTACCCGATGCCATGCAGCGACCCTACACCGGTGATAATACAGACCTTGCCCTTGAGTCGCTGGCTGCGAGGAGAGTTCTTCAAGTGTGACTGGATCTGTTCAATGCGAGCAAGTGTGCGCTGGTGGTGCTCCTCAGCGTTGGGCTTGGATCCGGTGAGGACATAAGGGCTCCCTTTTGACATGGTTGAATTCACCAGAGGGCTTGATGTTTCATCCCTTGTGAATCTGGGGATAGTATTAGTATTGCTGAGCCTCCGACTCGGATCCTGTCGGGTCAACCGGTTTCCGGTTACCCATATAGCCGAAGTAACAAAAGCTGCATTTAACACACATTAGAAAAGGACTACATGCGTTGGTATCCACAGTGAAACCGAGATACAATGATATAACAGAGAACAAGCATGTCTGGTCTAAGTCCAAACAGCGCCAAAATACTACTAGGCAGACAGGAAAAAACAACGGAATTCAAGCATTGGCCAGCCAGACTACGATTCCAGGAATTCCCTCGAGTCGTAAGCAGTGGAGGCTCTAGCATCTGCTAGGAGGATATGGATAACCATTGATATCGGAGTGAGGGTCGATATATTGCACAGAATAATCTATGGGGTAACCATAGGAATCATGGTGTGCAACAGTGGGTTGTGTGTATGGGTGGCTGTCAAAATACATCTGTGTGTGGGCTTGTTGTGTGTAGTCTGCCACTTGTACCGCGCTAAACTCGGTGGCGCCGGTGGGGGATTGATCCGATGGGGCCGGGGAAGAGGATGAGGTACACGACACGGGCGAGTCATAGAAATCAGGCGAAGTCGAGATCATATCGTTCATGTCTGTGCTTGGGTTAGGGGGATACAACGGCGTCGGCTGTCCAATGGAGGGACACCCTGCGAAGATTTGATTTGTTGCTGACCAGTGCTTGTGGTAGCAGATTTCGGTACTAGATGCAAAGGCAAATGATTTGGACGCGTTCAGGTGGCGGAGTGCCAAATCGACTGCTTGGCTATGAGACATCATCACCTTGACCTCACTAACTGGCCTGCCATCATTACTGATATGCCTGGCTGACCACTGCTCAGCTTTCATTCCTATCTGGCTGCGACCCCACCGCTACGGCAGCAGGCTGTCGCGTTTTTATCTGTGGAGCGTGCTGCCAACTCCACATCATGGACACCGAAAAGACTACTGGTCAGTCTCTTAAATATCGCCGTGACTAAATGGCTCTTCAGGTCAATAAAGTCCCTTCAGCTTTGGAGAGCTGTAGCAAGTGTCCTAGCCTCCATTCAAACCGCCTCCTCGTACCATCATGTCTCGCGCACACCAAATTCCCAGTCCCATGAACAATCTTCAAGGTTCAGTTGCAGATGCCACATACCATCGCAGAGATGTCCCCGCCGTAAGACCATATCAGTGGGTTTTGGCTCTCGTTCTAAAATTTTCTTCCATGATAGAAATCAAGACCGATGAAACCTCTTCTTACCCGCGAACCCCTCCCTCAAGCTCAAGATAGGGTAAAGAAGCAGCCCGCCCAGCCTGCCAAAAAGCGCAAGCGCGCTGAGCCTACGAAACCTCCCTTTTCTTTTCCTCCAAGGGACAGCGGCGTTCCGTCCGGAAGACAGGACCCTCCTCTCTCTTCGCCCACATTCTCTAGACCACCCGCTTCTGAGTCTTCGACGAGCTCTTTTGATGAGCCGCCGGCGGTTCCTTCGTCTGATCACGAAATTCGTGATCAATCTTGCGACCCACAACACGGACATGACGCACACAAACGGCCTCGTGTACTACTAGTAGAACGTTTCCAACGTTCAGACATCTAATTACCTCAAGTATCCATCATGTCGTCTAGTATAGAACTGATCAACCCAAAAGCTGAGAGCGTTCGTCGCGCTGCGGCACTGCAGGTAATTTCATCTTCTCCTGCCATCTATCTGCTGTTCGCATCCCTCCTACCAGGTCAATACAACAGGTGCGATGGGACTCGCCAATGTGGTGAAGGGCAATCTCGGTAGGCATTATGCATTACATCTTGCCTCCGAAATTCTCGATCGAACCTGCCTCAGGTCCAAGAGGAACCCTCAAGATGCTCGTGGACGGTTCGGGTCAGATCAAGATGACCAAGGACGGGAAAGTGCTGTTGTCCGAGATGCAAATACAGAATCCGACGGCTGCAATGATCGCCCGTACTGCGGTTGCCCAAGACGATCAAGTCGGCGATGGCACCACATCTGTGGTTCTCCTTGTTGGGGAGTTGCTGAAACAAGCAGATCGCTACATCTCAGAAGGGGTTCACCCTACCGTCATAGGGGAGGGCTTTGATCTCGCGAAGAAAGAGGCTCTAGCGGTCTGTTCCCGAGGCTTGCGCTTCTTTGCCTAGTCCTGACTCAGGCTGCACAGTTTCTCGACACGTTTAAGCAGCCATCGAAGTTGGATCGGCCTACCCTGATTAATGTCGCACACACTTCGCTTGCGACCAAGCTGCACGCCTCGCTAGCAAAGCAGCTTGCAGCTGACGTTGTAGACGCTGTGCTTACCATCAGGCCACCACCGCCCCCCAAAGGCACGCATTTAATCTAACAGTCAGGGTTTCCACGCTAAAAGCTTACTGCAGGGGCCAAAGATCAATGGAGGGACCCCATTGATCTTCACATGGTCGAAATTATGAAAATGCAGCACCGCACAGCGTCTGAAACTCAGCTTGTGCGTGGTTTAGTCATGGATCATGGTGCAAGACACCCGGATATGCCAAAACGCGTCGAGAATGCGTACATTCTGACGTTGAATGTCAGCCTCGAATACGAAAAGACGTACGTCGCCTTGCACTGCTTTACGCAACTCTAAAGTCACAAACGCTTAGGGAGGTTAATTCTGGCTTCTTCTATTCTTCGGCCGAGCAACGCGAGAAGCTCATCGAGTCTGAGCGACGCTTCGTTGACGCAAAGGTCAAAAAAATCGTAGATCTCAAGAACCTCGTCTGTGACCAAGCTGTCGGTGGCAACGAGAAGCCGAAAAACTTCGTCGTGATTAACCAAAAAGGCATTGATCCTCTCAGTCTCGATATTCTAGCAAAAAATGGAATCTTAGCCCTGCGGCGTGCCAAGCGGCGCAACATGGAACGGTACGACTCCGAGAACACGTAATATCATAGGCACTGATTAGTGTCTTATCACAGGCTGCAACTCATTTGTGGGGGCGTAGCACAAAACTCCGTTGATGACCTCACTCCAGACATTCTTGGTTGGGCTGGCCTCGTTTATGAGCACACTTTGGGAGAGGAGAAGTATACATTCATCGAGGAAGTCAAGGCTCCCAAGAGTGTCACACTTCTGATGAAAGGTCCCAATGCCCACACAATCCAACAAATTCAGGATGCTCTTCGGGACGGACTTCGTGCTGTAAAGAATGCTCTAGAAGACGAAAGTCTTATCCCTGGGGCTGGGGCGTTCGAAGTCGCATGTGCTGCTCATCTTAGTGGCCCTGTCAAGAAAACCGCAAAAGGACGAGTTAAAATGGGTGTGCAGGCGTTTGCAGATGCGCTTCTGATTATCCCCAAAACGCTCGCACAGAATGGTGGTTTCGACGTTCAGGACGTCGTGGTGGCCCTGCAGGTTCGTGCTTCTGATTGCAGTGGCTTAATACTTCCCAAATGCATACATCATTTATCAGGACGAGCAATCGGAGGGCAACATCGTTGGCCTCGACCTGCAGTCTGGAGAGCCGTTCGATCCTACCGTGGAGGGTATCTGGGACAATTACAGGGTGAAGAGGCAGATGTTGCACTCGTGGTGAGTCCGGCACCATCCGCATGAAACGTGTTTTGTGCTCATCTAGGTACGCAGTTCCGTGATCGCCGTGAATTTGCTGTCCACAGATGAAATCCTGCGCGCCGGTCGGAGCTCGCTCAAGCCAGACGGACAGTCGTAATAGATAGCAGGGGGTAAATGAGTTGCACATACTGTTATCGTCACCTAATTCCATTCGATCATAGTAGTGAAGGAGTCGAACAGCATTCGTGACTGGTCGTATGCACAACATTAACAGCTATTGGTACGATATAAGCATATGAAACAGACTGCTTGCAACGGGAAAGCCATAAACTATTACGACGATGCAGTTCGCAGTTGAGAGTTCGGCAAAGGAACGACAGGTTGCGAGCGGAATAAATTACACCATAGGACTCCTTGGATACTGAGTGTGAGGTCAATCGGAAAGTACATCTGATGCAGAGTCCCACCCGGCATGAACAAGATGCGTCGGCGACGCCAACTCATCGCCTCGAAAAGAAGCCGACTTTTTCAGGTAATGGGACATGGGTGTTGCTTGAGCGTTTTTCCATGGCACAACTGCTGGGAGCTCCGCCGTATATGTAACGCGGAGATGAGAAAGGGGATCTTCATTTGCAGATACTTCATGCGTCTCTGGCGTTTGTGTGAGGAGTCCCTCGACGACGCGATCGTCATCGGAGTTTGTACTATCAAATGATTCCTCACCATGAAACGCTGTGGGACGTCTCGAGGTGTAGGCTGAGATGTCCTCCAGCTGCGAAGTACTTCAATTCTATGATATTAAACAACTTGAGAATCCGTACGTACATTTTCAGATGCTGCTTCCGAGACTGTGCGAGGGGCAGGGTTGGTTTCCGTGGATTTCTGCAGTGACACCGATCTACCAGCAAGTATTGTCCGTGTACTCAGTGCGGATGGTACGTGAGAATGAGAGGGAGCTAAAGATAAATTATCCTCGCCAGGAAGCGAGGATCTCGGTCGTAGCCTCTGGCTGCGACGGGTCCCGGACCCTAATTCTAGTGGGGACTTTATGGTCGAAGACCATCGTCGCCTGGCAAAATTAACGGGAGATGGTTTGAAAGTCAGGATGGTGGAAATGCCATGTGCAAGAGGTCGTGGCATGGGGCGGTGTGGAGCAACGTCTTCATGTTTAATGTCGACAGGCTTCTCTTTGAACAGAAACTGGTCTACGCCGAGGATTGGTAGTGGGGTGTGATCTTCAGGAGTCACAGGTCCGTTGCTTTCGCTCTCCAACGTGCGAAGGGAGCTCTCGGCATCCTCGTCCTCTGGAGATGAATCCTCGCCGAAGGGAGGGGCCCACGTTCTCCGGGCAAAATTAGTCGGATTAGGGCGACATAGGAGGCTCCCATTTATCCCCTTAAACCTTGATGAAGATGAACCACTGGGGTTGGGCGGGACCGGGTCTTCATCACCGTCCCCTAGATGAAGACCGCTTCGAAGCTTTTTGCTTGGGCGGGGTGAATCGTCGGGTACGATGGAGGTCCTACGCTTTCCGTTCGCGAGGGGAGTGGGGCCCTTAGCAGTGTCGCCCAACCAGCGTTTGACCTTCGTCCTCTGCAGAGCTCTCTGCGTTCGCGTTGCACTGCTTCGGATGGTATTGACTTTCTTCCTCACAAATCTGCCATTAGTATTGGCCTTCTTTCCGAAGCGACCATTGGAATCCCTCGGCTGAAGCTGCACAGCCAACGACTTTGGCTTGAGATGGCCTCGTGAGGACGACGGGCTCGCTGGGTCGCGCCTTGACCTCGCAGGCGACGATGTGCGGGGTGTCACGACCTTGATGACAGGAGTAGCGGCTCGTGGCTTTGGGGGTGGTGGGCGCGGAGGTGATGTTTTACGGGGTCTGCCTCGTTTGCGTTTAGGAGCCTCCTCCTCCGGCAAGGGATATTTGCGGGGACGGCCTCGCTTCCTTTTTGGAGGCATCAAAAGCTCTTTGGCTTTGGCTGACATCTCCACCACAGGCGCCTGCTCAATCTTCCGCCTCTTCGCTGGGCGTTCCTCACCTCCAGAGGCATGTTTCTGTTCAACAGCAGGCAAACTCTTCTGAGCAGGCCGTCGAGAAGAAGTTTCTAGGTCATCTCGAGTGACAGGACCGACGGCCTGGCTCGCTAAACGGGCAGGCCACTGTTGGGCATAAATAGCAAAGTGGCGCATACATCTGGCGCAAAGCGGGATCGTCACATAAACGTGAGATAAGATTCATCTTCAGAGTGAAAAGCAAATTCGACATACCGAGGACATTCTTGTAGTTCCTTGCGCTTCTTGCCTCGCCGTGGCGTCGTGTCAATATTAAGACCCCAAACTACTTTATTGTCGACGGAGATCATTGGCAGAACATTGTAGCATGTTACGCAGCTAGGCAGCGGTTGTCCGTCCGGCCCAACCGGAGTAAACTGTTTGGTCTGGCTCGAAGACTCGTTCTTATCGACATGCAATGAGGGACGCGTGCGCAGGATTCGTGCTTCTGGCTCCTCTTTGATCGGGGCACATTCCTTCTCCTTGCCTTTATTATTGATAGGAGTAGACAACCTGCTTGCACTTGCCCTAGCACTACGAGAAGGCAGATGTACAGGGTCCGATGGCCCGGGTGTAAGTGATTTCGTGGAGACTTCAGGCGTAGCAGTCGCTGAATCAGACATTTTCTGTCGCCGCGTGGAGATGGTGGATTTAAATGACCTTGTCCTACCAGACGGCTCAGAGTCATGGCCGCCAGGTGGGACAGAGCTGCTGGAAATGAAGAAGGGTCAAGAAGAGAACCACAATCGAAATGTTGCTGACCAACCTGGAGGCTGATCTACGGGAAGCTGATGGGATGGCGAACGACGTTGATTCCCCTCCTACCTCCAAGTCAAACTCGCCGACGTCCGATGCGTTTGCGAGTGGCTTGTTGGCTTCTTTTTCCTCATCATCGCTTTCATCCGAATCGTCATCTTGTTCTTGAACGATAGCATACACTCCGCGGCGAGTCCTGCGCTCGTTCACGTTGCCCACGGCACTCGCGGCAGGCTCAGAATCGCTGAGATCATCATCCGATGCTCCGGCATCCGATTCACAGCCGGCAGTCTCGACTTCTAGTCCGTAGCCTCCTCGGCCATTCGTCTCACACGTTTCGCAGAGGCAGTATCGATTCCTGCTGCCGACTGGATGAACAAATCAGATGTGGCGCAGGGCAGAAACTTAGTTTGGACTGACAGTAACCATCACCATAATGCGCTGTTATTTCTTCGCCGATGGTGATAGGCCGGACCACGCGGAAAGTGATGTACTTGCCTTCCCGAAACAGCTCACAGTTGTTCTCGCAGTCATGCTATTTGGAACGAGAGAGAAAAGTGCCATTAGTACACCCGACGAAAGGCAAAGAGGAGGCCATCGTGACTTACATTCACAAATCGGGCGGGACCCAAAAATAGATGGTTCTTTTTCATCTGGCGGGAATGGATCACACTAAAATCCCGTCTGATGTCGAGGTTTTTCAGGTCGGTCCGTTTGAGCTCCCGATCCTCCTCCTTGGACAAGTGTGCCATCGAACCCTTCAGCTCGGCGATTACCATCCCAGGCGTGAGGGGACGCGTTGCAAGAATACACAATTCCGACTTTCCCGTCTTGTGAGAGTATCTGGACGTGTGAGCTATCTCGATACAGCCTCCAGGGTGGTACAACTCGAAATATCGCGAAGCATGTCTGTGGCGAAGCGAATATGAAGCGTTGTTAGCGTAACAGCAGGGTAGTACACACGTGGCGAATGCATTAATCTGCTTTTGCGTGTATGGCTTGAGGTAGTGACGGACAGACTGAAGACTAGAAATGTGTGACTCTTGAGAAACCGTGCTCGGACCGTAGGAACAGAAAGACACCAACAGGAGAAGTTCATCCACCGCTTGACGGACACCGTTCTGAGGAGCACCCTTGCTTTCAACCAGCTAGATATGTGGGACACAACACCCGAAGTTAATTATACGCCAAAGATAGAGGGTGAATGGCACAGCATGAGGCAGGGGGGAGTAACTCACGCGTCTAACAACTGCCAAAAGATCAGATGCAGGGACTTTTGGAAGTCTTCGGGACGAGTCCATCTTATGCACACAGAGTGGCACATTTCCAGTACCAAGCTTCTCTACCAGAAGATGACTGAGAAAGTCATCATCCCTGGAGAGGTCGCGCATGTTCATGATTTTGGTGGGGCGCCATGTCAGTGGGGCTCCTTGTGCCAGGGAAGTGCTACCTGTCACCGACGTCGGGGGCATCAAGCTCGACAACGACGAGGATGGCGAGGGCGCGTTCTATGAGAGATTAGGAGGAAGGTACTGTTTGACTTGAAAATAATAGGAAGAATGACGCGAAAAGGGAGAGCAAGAGGAACAAGACAACTGTCCCTGCGCCAGTGACCCGGTTACGGCATTAGCCTGGTTCACCCCGATTATATAATCTTATTTGATACATTCCGACTCACGGTTTATCTTGGTCGATAAAGAAAATCGATTCCACACGCGCAAGCAGCGAACAATGCGAGGACATGGCTTACATTGGTCATGTGGCATATGGTAAAAAAACAGTACGAGTCGCATGTACTAAAGCAATAAGGAGTTCCTGACGTTTTTCGGTTGCCATGTCCCTCTTGAACCCAAATGCTCAGGTATCACGACCGAACAGGTCAACGGCGGCGAGTGAGGAAAATAATCATCAACGGATCTTATGCGTTGTGCGCATGCTTTTGCTTGCCAGACCGCAGCTTCCTGATGTAGAACTACATCATTGACGTGAGCACCGCAACGGCGATCCAGTTCACTATATTAGCACTTACCTCGAGCTCCTTGCCCTCGAGGATATAGCCGTCAGCGCGGCCAGACTGTCCTGGTCTACTGGAGAGGGCAGCGTATAGACGACCAGCAACGAATTGCTGCTCCAAGAGGGGGTCGACTTTGGCATCTAAATGAACCGTAAGCAATGCCTAGGGATCATGCCGGTGCCAGGTTACCTTTCTTTCTCTCCTCCAAGACGCGCTGCACATGGTTAGATTTTTTAACGGGTTCCTCGGTGGCAACGGCTTGTGCCTTGGCGCCCTTCTTGGTGATGGGCTGGGCGTACTGCAGTCACCAGAATTGTCAGTCATTCCACATGTCATACAGGATACTTTCTACTCACGTGAGCCTCGTACCACTGTCTGAAAGGAGTAGCATCGATTTGGATGATGGCGCCTTTTACCAGTGTGTTTGTACGGACCAACTCGTTGTTGGAGGCATTATAGACCTAAGTCCCATCACATAATCAACACCTTCGAATGCCAGTACCGTTAGACCAGTGATTCCTGTACTCACAACACCGATAATACGGGTCTTCCTGGTGGTGTGCTCAGAAGCCCATGCGAAATTGCCTGATTCGAGACGAAGAGCGCGGTACTTGAGGTTGCCACCACGGACGCGCACAGTGTGGATACGCTTGGGGCCAAGCTTAGTGCTGGCGGCTTGACGACCGAGCTCGAACTTTCTCTTCTTGCGATAGTGAGCGCGCTGAGCACCGGTTGCGGAGCGCTTGTGCCGGGACGAACGTGAAATACCTGACAGATTGGTAGATCAAGGCATCCAAAGTGGTCAGAAACGTTTCCCAATGTTGATTATATGGCCGAGCAGCACTTACCCATGTCGAGGAGTCTTGAGGATGGAGTCTTGAAGCCACGCTAAGGTTTTGATGATAGCACCGAAAATCAAGGTTTGTAAAATTCAGGCTCAGACGGGAATTGCCGATGAAGTTTGTGGCTGTCTCTCCTCAAACCGACAGCGAGCAGACTCAGCAGAGCAAATAATAATCCAACTGCGTGTTGTAAGTCATTCTACATCTTCATGAGGTGTACATACCCCCAGTTGACACCGTCCCGACCAAAAGTTGAACATTCTTCCTATCTCACTTCTGGCATTGTTCCAACGGTGCTCTTACAGCATGCACCCACCCGCCAAAGATCCATGTGCACATTGAGATGTCATGGTCCGTAAACACTCGCCCACAGTGACTTGGGGCGTGGTCTGGGAATAATTGAGGGTTCGCCAAACCCGATATCGCCTCGAGGCGAGGTCGCAATCACGATTTGTCGTCCATATCCGCCTCCATCTCAGCTCAAACGGCTGGCGTTGCCGCTGTCACTTGATCTAAGTAGGTTTCTCGTTTACCTTGCTGCTCTGATGATGGCATGAATATGACGACGCGCGAGAGGTTAAACTAGTGATGTCTCATGATTTTGTGCCCTCCATCCTGCATGCTACATTCCGCAAGATAAACACGCGTTATCTGACACCGTCCTGTTCCATCCGTGCGTACGAAAACAGGGATCGGATGGGCATCCGAACAGGACACGTTGGCTTCCTTTCCAAGTAAACCTCGTCGTTGCTTGCTATTTCTGCATCTTATCCCCCCTTTACAACCTCTTTACACATCCAACAGAGCTGTCTGAATGAACGTCCTCACCATAGATGCGTGTTTGTTCAGTCAGATAAATGCTGGTAGACGTGTCATCTCCGTGTTCTATCTTCCTTCTCACTTCCTGTACTATCTTCTGGCACTGGTTTCCGAGCGTTGAATCATGACTTTATTCGAGACACCAAGTTTCCGTAGCCTTCACAGGCGTAAAAACCCTAGGAGCAACGACCCCTCCACAATGTCGAAAACCACGCGAAGCGAGCTCAACCGGCTCGTTCATACCGCGGAGGCAGTTGTGCGAAAGGTGCGTCGCTTTATTCATTTTGGCCGTGCGTTCGCGTATTCACGGGATATTGAATGACGCCCAAAAATAATGTCCTCATCCTGTGTACGCTCCGCCTCACAGGGGTTCAATACAGAAATGCAAGCGTTCTTCAAACTTCACGCTCGTTACCTCGCGGAAAAGGATAACCGAGAGAAATTGTACGTGCGGTGTTTTCTCCCTGTCTTTGGGTGTTGTCGTCTTACTCGTGTTGTGGCTATGGCAGGGCCTGGGATCGGATCCACACACCCGGCGAAGATCAGATTATACCCTATAGCCAGCTCCCCGAAATGACTGATCCGACGGCACTGTCTAAACTGGCGATACTCAAGGTCAATGGCGGTCTTGGGACTTCAATGGGTTTGTACATATTTCGCCATGTACCTGATGAAAGCGAATGACCAAAAAAAATACGCACAGGCATGTCGGGCGCGAAAAGTGCCCTCGAAGTCAAAGACGGAATGACCTTTCTCGATCTCACAGTGAAACAGGTCGAGCATCTCAACACGACACACCAAGTCGACGTCCCGCTGATTCTCATGACGTCTTTCAACACGTATGACGATACGATACGTATCATTAAGAAATACGTCAGCCAGCGAATCAAGATAATAACCTTTAACCAGTCAAGGTACCCGCGTATTTGGAAGGACAACTTACAGCCGTGCCCGCGCAACGCGGGGGACGATAAGAAGCACTGGTACCCGCCTGGTCACGGAGACTTATATCAGTCTCTCGTGCACAGCGGTGTTTTGGACCGGCTTTTGGCGGATGGAAAGGAGTACTTGTTTGTATCGAACTCCGATAATTTGGGTGCCGTGTAAGCTACGACTTCTTTGCAGTGTAAAACTGAATGTCTGATGCATTCCTTTCAGAGTGGATCAGAATATTCTGCAGCATATGGTCGATACTGGAGCGGATTTCCTGATGGAGGCCACAGCTAAGACTAAAGGAGACGTCAAGGTGGGCTTGTTGCAAGCTTCTCATCTTATCGCCGATAATGATACGTTGGGTAGGGAGGGACCCTCGTTTCTTATGATGGCTCGATGCGTCTGTTGGAGATCGCCCAAGTTCCCTCAGAGCACATAGACGATTTCAAGTCCGGTGAGCGAAATCTCACTCATTCGGATAGGGAAGGTTGTAGTGACGACTTCTAGTGCGCAAGTTCAACATCTTCAACACGAACAATTTGTGGATCAACCTCGGAGGTACAGCACATTTTAAACAAGTTTTTAGTTCTCACCTCGCTTCTCAGCTCTCAAAAAAATCATGGAAGACGGGGGCATGGATCTTGACATCATCGTCAATCCCAAAGTCACAGACGACGGGCAACCTGTCATCCAGGTACGCTCCGTTTATAAGTCAGATGGATGTAACCTTAGGTTTGCATGACAATTCAGTTGGAGACAGCTGCCGGTGCGGCTATCAAGCACTTCAAGAATGCTCACGGAATCAACGTCCCCCGTTCACGCTTCCTCCCCGTCAAGTCCTGCTCTGACCTCCTTCTCATCAAGAGTGACATATATTCGCTGAAAGATGGGCGGCTGATTATGAACGAGAACAGAATGTTCGGCAGGGTTCCAGTGATTACTCTTGGGGATCATTTCAAGAAAGTAGTATCCTGTCACCATCTAATAAAGTCCATGCCAGCCCATAATGTCCATAACAGATCCAAGACTTTCAGGCGCGCTTCAAGAATATGCCGACGATCATCGACTTGGATCATCTCACAGTCTCTGGCGACGTGCGTTTCGGCCGAGGAGTGACACTCCGCGGGACTGTTATCGGTGCGTGAACGAGTCCATCGTCACGCTCTACTTCCGCCAATCCTCATGCTTGCTCCTTCTAGTTGTAGCAAACGAAGGTCAGAGGATAGACATACCTGATGGGTGTGTGGTGGAAAACCGTAAGATATGTCTTCCGAGAACCACTCAGAACCTAACTACGGGATTTTCAGGGTTACTCTCTGGAAACCTTAATATGATTGTGTGGCTTAGTCCATTTCCAATGCTTTTGTTCTTTCGTTGATGCTTGATTTTCTAGGATCTATGATGACCTGGATGGGCATAGATTTAAGAAGATCTGTTTGGATGCTTGGATTCGCATAAGCGCATGGGTGACCAGACGCAACTAACAATCACTTTTATATTAAAGAATCGTTCATAGGTAGCAGCATATATGTATCTGTACCGTGGATCTGTGTTAATGTTCCTTCAATGATCAATTTTCGGACACGAGGCTTTGAGGTTCGAAGTGACAACAAACAAAACCAAACAACGCCGTTCTTGTGAACACTCATCATGGCAGGCGCAAGTCATCGTACGCAGTTCATAATGACTTGCCAGTGTTCCAGAACTAATCTCCTACTAAACGACAGCCTCAGGGTTCAACCCTCATCTCCCTGGGTTCAGATACCAATTTCTTTCGAAAGTTCTTGGTGCAACCATGTGGTTCTTCATTTTCTACAGAGCGCGGTGAGTCTCGCTTCCACCACCTCCTGCCTTTTTGCTGTCAGTCTAATGGTTGGTCCCATCAATGTTCTAGTGAGGATGGTCCGAAGCTTCTGGTATGTCTTTTGGAAGACGTTGGCCGCTGTCACATAATTTAACTAACACCACCTTCTCCAGGGCTTGCGGCATCCCTGGGAGGGGCACGGCCATGGACACCATGAAGAGCATTCGGAACATCACTAATTAGAGAAATGGAAGGACCCTTTCATCATTGTGTACACCGTGTTCCTGCCTTGCAAACGCGAACGCCTAAAGCTAGCTGAAGTGAGTGCGAGAACTCTTGGCTTCCGATCCTGTCGCACTGTCAGGGAAAGGTCGTAAATTACTGCTGTGATGGGAATTACATTCCGCCCATGCCCCTGCGATAAGCATACTGCTCGAGTCCTCGAGCCTCGAATGTTGGCCGTTCTCGATCTGGATGCGAGTGACATTCCATCTCCCTGTACTGATTTCCAGTATGTATGTCCGTGAAATACTCTGAAATGTACGACTGTAAGTATTGCTGGTTCGTCTACGCCGACGTCTGGCCCGACACGTTCGCGATCAGGACTCGGACTGATTAGGGTGCTCTTGGGTCCAATATTAATTTGGAACAATTACACATCAGTTCCGTCATCCCTGCATATACAATGCGTTCCGTCGACGTGCATACATAGCGCTATTATTGTAGGACTTCATGATAATCAGTGCTCGAATGTTTTGGGTTCGCTGTCAGCGGGCCCCTGACTCGTCCGCGTCAGTTGACCATCGGCTGCTCGTTGAAAACTTGACCGTGTGATCTTTCCCTCGGGCTACTTTCCACCATGACTATGTCCTTGAACACACACCGCAGGCCTGGTCAGCTGCGCAATGTGCTACGCGCCGTGTGGATCCTGGCGGTCATCTGGCTGGAACTTGGCACGTTTCACTTCGCCTTACAGGACTGTCACTGGCCCGACACACATCAGGTGTGCACAGCGTCACATTCTAGTACTCACCCAAGCATACTGACCGATGGCGCGACGGTTCCCTAGGTTCAAGTCCCCAATTCACGCATCGCGCGGATACTAGTCATAGCAGACCCACAGATAATCGACCGCCATTCATATCCTGAGCGAGGACCGCTGCTATCTGTCCTCAGCCAAATCATGGTCGACCTTAACCTCCGGAAGAGCTGGAATTCGGCATTCCGCCGTCTTAGGCCCAATGCTGTGGTTGTTCTCGGTGAGTCTCCAAACGAACAAGTATGGATCATTTATTGAACCCGGGTTCTCCAGGTGATATGATGGACAATGGCCGATTATCTATGGGGAATAGCGAGTACGTCGTTCAGAACATATGCCTCTAAGGTAAACTTTCACGTGTCAATTGAGACTACTTTCTCTGCAGATATGAAGCCTATTATGCACGATACCAAAGTATCTTTAGCATGGGAGATGCTCCGGTGCCTACATTTTACCTACCAGGCAATCATGATATAGGGTTCGTCACTCAGCGTGTGTGAAGAATTTGCATTATCTCATCTACCGACTCTTCTAGCCTCGGTCGTGCTACGTCGTTTTCACTTGAAGCTGACACGCGTTATACCGCTCACTTCGGACCTCGGAATTATCGTCGCACCGTCGGAAACCACACGCTCATGTTTATCGACGCACCTGCCCTCGTCGAAGAAGACTTTCTGCTTGCTGAACGTGGGCATGATTATGACAGCTGGCCTCCTGTCGCACATGGACCTGTCGAGTTCGTGAAGCAAAGCACGTCGATTGGGAATCAACGCCCCGCCGTGCTCTTCACACACATACCTCTTGCTCGCCCTTTAGACGCCTTCTGTGGTCCGCTACGTGAGAGAGGGTCAATACGACAAGGCTATGGTTTCGGTTACCAAAACACGCTTACAGCCGGGGCAACAAAATTTTTGCTCGAGTCGGTCCAGCCATCTCTGATTATGAGGTTTGTCAGTTGTCTATGTGCAGAACAGTAAGTTGAAAGGATAGCAGCGGCGACGACCATGATTATTGTGAATACGAACATACCATTCCATCGTCTGGCGAAAAGGTTAAAGAGGTCACCGTCAAGTCGATCTCAATCGCAATGGGAATCCGTCGGCCTGGCTTCCAACTGCTCTCCCTCACTTCGATCGTGCCTTCCCCAGACCACCTCACCCAAATACCAGTACCTCCACCTCGCGATGCCCCTTGCTTATTGCCAGATCAACTGGGCATCTACCTGTATGTCTACATTCCGCTTGTAGTGCTCTCTCTTTTCCTCGTCCTCGCGTCTAATGTCATGCGTGTGAATGCGGGCTCGACGGGCGAAACATGGAGCAGGAAGCACAGCCGTCGAGACAGCTCAGAAAGCCCATACCAGCTGTCCCGCCGCAATGGCTCGTCGCACGACGCCAACACAGATACCTTTCTCCCACTCCCATCGGTTGAATCCCACGAACACAACCACTCTCCTCGTCCCCGAGGCCGCTCTTTCTCGTCCGCTTGGACATGGACGTTCATGCTTGGAGGACAACGGCGGCGTATCACTTTGCCCAACCCCTGCGAGAACTGGCGCTCGCGGGTGGAGCATGGAGCTCCACAACACGAGGTGGGGCTGCTTCGTGGGTTCTTCGGGGATGTCTTGGCGGTAACGTGGCCTCCTATCTGTGTGTTTGTTGTTGCAGCGTGGTGGGTTATGCGTTGGTAGGATTAGGGAATTGGCCCAAGGGTAGTGCTGGTGTGCGACTGGACTACTAGCTCTACAGGTTGTCCGCAGGGCTATCAATAGTCACATGCACGGCGACCTAGGCCGCTCACTGGTTAGGGGATCTGTTTCTCTTTTGCCCTGTTCATACCGCCACTCGCTCTGACAGGGACGGGATCCGTTCACCTTGCGTCGTTGACAACTTGCTCACACACCTCTACCTTTCCTTGGCGTTTCATCGAGTCATTTCTTATCCAGAATGCCTACACTTCGGTAGATATTACATATGCATCCTACTCGGCGCTCAGCGCCTAATATTCGCTCAATAATCATTATCTTGTAGCTCGGGTTTCCGGCCATCAGTGCCTCTTCACTGACATCGATGACACCGACACACCTTGGCATTCCCGTAATCTCCACGGAACGGTCTGGAACGGTCGACAAAGTGACATCGAAATTAGTGTGGACGAGAGTTACATGACGGAACGGAGATCATTCGATCATATCTTCAAACTTGGACCTGTTTCGTTTCATCAATGATTGTCAACCTCGTACTAATCTTCAAGGGCCACTTGGCATCACACCCCCTTGCTCTGACATCCACACCGCATCTCTTGTCACACAAGCGAAAAAGCCCCTGAACCGGGCCCAGCCCCGCCCTGGCCCATCCACGGTTCCGCCATGATGAAGCATGTGCATGATGCCCGCGACAACACGGATCTACAGTCGAACATGGATTATACAGCTACCGCTGTAATTCAGAGACCCCGTCGGGCTACCTTGATGACGATCATTCCGCCTCAGTTCTAGACACGTGAAGACATGCCAGCGGAGCGACCTCTCGTGCACGACAGCCAATAGACAGCTTCTGCGTGTGCTGTCCAAAGGTTTCTGTTAGGGCTAAATATGGGAACTAATGTTGACGGGACAAGCCAGGAACCAGATTTCAGATAGCCCTGGTATGGCAGAGGCACGATCTTCAAGTTGGTCTGGCCAATGGCCAAACGTTTGCAGACGCCCAGCGGTCAAGGCTTAAGCGTCATCCTAGGCGGTGACAAACTGGTCAAGTCATTGGGAGAGAACAAGACAGAGTCTCTCCACTTCTCAGGTTATTGGTCTCTAAAACGTTGAATGGCAAAATAACAGAAGTCAAGTCAATACCAAGAAAGCTAGCAACAACCAGCGAACTATCCTTGACGGTATTTACGCAAGCCCTGGGAGCCATTGGGACGATGATTTGGACAATGGCTTTCCGAGGTGAGCGAGGGTGAGTGGTAAGCCTGGGGAGATTAACGGACTGGATCCTGATGTTTGCCTCGTTGAGCAGATTGGGCGCCGCAGGGGTCTGCTGACGAAATTTACTAGTACCATTGGGCGTCCTCGTGTTGTCATATTACGAGATTTTACGACAGTGATTCGGGAGCACTCCGCAGCTATCGCAATTATTGATTCAACGTCTTCGCTTGACGAGGTCGTTGCCAGAGAATCGCAGAAGACCGGTTGGGACCACAGGCTCGCGTTCGGATGGGATAGGGAATTCGGGACTCCGTTGCATGTAGTAGGAGAT
>KN819327.1:710554-724644 GCA_000827475.1 Paxillus involutus ATCC 200175
GACGAAATTTACTAGTACCATTGGGCGTCCTCGTGTTGTCATATTACGAGAATTTACGACAGTGATTCGGGAGCACTCCGCAGCTATCGCAATTATTGATTCAACGTCTTCGCTTGACGAGGTCGTTGCCAGAGAATCGCAGAAGACCGGTTGGGACCACAGGCTCGCGTTCGGATGGGATAGGAATTCGGAACTCCTTGCATGTAGTAGGAGATAAACGTCCGAGTCGGATGAGTTCGGGTGGACGAACTTGAAACATTTAGAAGAAACCCTCGAAGATTAATGGTGGTGAACTTGAATTGGCCCCTCACACTGCCCATATGGATAAGGGTACGAACCGTAAATATACCAAGCGAACCATGGGACAAACTCGGAGGATAGACTACTGATGGAATCGGATCCGATGTGCTGCCATAGTAGTCTAGACGCAAGGCGCCCCAATATGTACAAGGACGCTGGAAAGTTGGCTGTAGTGGTTTATAAAAGCAAATGAAGAAGTGTAAAAAACGTTATCCCCTTGGCTTACAGCAGCTGGCAGCCTGGGGGAATTTGGTGACAAGGAAGCTTTATCGATTTTATGCAAGCACGTTCGTCTTGTCAGCCCACCCCCTTTGGCACCAGTTATAACCATTCGAACCGTCGACGCAGTTACCCACTCCCATTCGTAGGACTTACTCCTCGACCACAATTACCGTCCCTTGGTGCTGCACGTTCCGCATCACCGCCCACACCCTCCTCACCCCTAGCGCGGTATTCAACAACTAGTAGTACCGACAGCAACAGCGGACGTGCTACGCGGGAGTCGAACGAACAGCGGCGAAAATCGTTTTGTGAACTCATTCCGGAGGAACTCGTTGGCCTGAGCTCGGACTTGTCCGCAACTCTTCACAATCATATTGATCTCAGCTTAGAGCTTCTTAAGCGTCACCACAAACCAAGAAGTACTCTCATTCGAACGGCTTCTGACCCTCAAATACTATCCACCAACACTACCCAGCCAGTCCATATACACAAGTCACAGTAGCTCATATATTTCCTTCCGCCGTACTCCTCGTTGCTAACTTTTCCTCAGAACCATGGCTACTCTTGCTCCTCGCACCGAGTCGTTCAATGCCCGCATTCGTGGCAGCAGCCACATCGACTTCAAGACTGCTACCACTGGTGTCGCAGCCAAGGCCATGCGCAACGAGATCAGTCACCTCGTTAGCACTGTCGAGGACCCGGCGACAAAGAAGGTTTGTCCCATCACAATCACCTCACCTCCAGCATGCTGATGGAGCACCTCCAGGCGTTTGACACCGAGATGCAATCCTTTTTCTATCTCTTCACTCGCTATCTCTCAGAACGCGCAAAGAGCGTGGACCTGTACGTATTTCCTTTTTCCCCAAACGGGCCTTAGGTCCTCATAACGCCATTGGAATTTCAGTGATTGGGATCGCATCAAATCTCCTGCAGAGGACCAAATCGTGCCCTATGACAGGCTTACGGCACCAACCGATCACAGTAATCTCAACAAGCTCGCCGTGCTAAAGGTCAATGGTGGTCTCGGAACTTCCATGGGTAAGCTGTCGGTTTCTGGGTTGCCTTCGCTGTTCCTGATGATGCGTACCCAGGGATGACTGGTGCGAAGAGTGCGCTCGAGGTCAAGGATGACATGACCTTCCTCGATCTTACTGTCCGCCAAATCGAGCACCTCAACACGACCAACCGTGTCGATGTCCCTCTCATCCTCATGACGTCGTTCAACACACACGAGGACACCCTTCGCATCATCAAGAAATATGCAAACCAGCAGCTCCGCATTACGACGTTCAACCAGTCGCGGTACCCCCGTATCTTCAAGGAGACCCTCCTCCCTTGCCCCAAGAGTGCAGGCGATGACAAAAAGCATTGGTACCCTCCCGGTCACGGTGACTTGTACAACGCACTCCTCCACTCGGGAGTATTGGATCAACTTATTGCCGAAGGCAAGGAATACCTCTTTGTGTCCAACTCCGATAACTTGGGTGCCGTGTAAGTCTTTTAAAGGGTATGTATACCTTGTAGGTGCTCACCGAGGAATTTCAGTGTGGACGAGAAGATCTTGAAGCATATGATTGACACTCAAGCCGAGTTCTTGATGGAGGTTACTGACAAGACGAAGGCCGACATCAAGGGTGGAACGCTGATCGACTACGAGGGCTCCATTCGTCTCCTTGAGATTGCTCAAGTACCATCAGAACACGTCGAGGACTTTAAGTCAGTGCGTAAGTTCAAGATCTTCAACACCAACAACCTCTGGATCAACCTTAAGTGTGAGTCACTTTGGTTGTTATGTGTTGCTTTCATCGCTGACTGTTTCTGTAGCGCTGAAGAGGATCATGGAGACTGAAGGCCTGGAGCTCGAGATCATTATCAACCCCAAGACGACTGATGAAGGCCATGCTGTTATCCAGGTGTGTTCATCCAACGTCACCACTTCGCCGCGCCCTATACTAATACCGGAACTCAGCTGGAGACTGCGGCCGGTGCTGCCATTAAGCACTTCAAAAACAGCCACGGTATCAACGTCCCTCGCTCTCGCTTCCTCCCTGTGAAGTCCTGCTCCGACCTGCTCCTCATCAAGAGTGACATCTACTCCCTGCGTCACGGCCAGCTCGTCCTCAACGAGAGTCGGATGTTCGAGACGACGCCTGTGATCAAGTTGGGTGATCACTTCAAGAAGATCCAGCAGTTCCAGAAGCGGTTCAAGAAGATTCCTAAGATCATTGAGCTTGATCATCTTACGGTCACTGGTGACGTGTACTTTGGAAGGAACGTCACATTGAGGGGGACGGTTATCGTTGTTGCGAACGAGGGGCAACGGATCGACATCCCTGATGGGTGTATCTTGGAGAACCGTGCGTAATTTTCTGGACATTCTCTCCTTCCATTGTTGACGTCAGGATCTAGGCCTTTTGTCTGGAAACCTCAACATGACTGTACGTTCGTTTCCTTCCCACAGTCTGTATGGGGCTAATGTTCATCAACAGGAGTTGTAACTTCACACCATTTGACTTTCGGTTGCGTTCAGAGATCACGAACCTTAACTTACATTCACCATTGATTCGTCTTCAAAGATGAAAACTGTGCATCGCATCGTGGACTTCAAAACACCTTTACCTAGAGGAACATTTCCCCCCTCTACTACTTAATTCTGCTTCTCCGTGTCGCTGACGTGTTTATACGGTGCACGCTTGGTTTCTTTTCTTCTTTCAAATTGCAAGCTGTTTCATGATGCAACCTGGCTGGTGTGACGACTTGATTGACACGATTGGTTGCTACATATTGATTACCCACTACATTACCTTGCGGCCCGTGGTTGCTCTGCACTTGAGTCCTTCGTAACATAGAGATTTTTGCCTCATGGCTGCTCGACACCAATGAGAATTTTGTGCTTCGATGCACGAGGATGGATCACGTGCACGGTTGCCATATTTCGTCCACTGCAAACACCATTTGAGAGCTTGCGTTTCGCTCGCACCCAACGATGTCTACGGGAAACAAGGGAACACTGGACGCCATTGATAATGACCTACCAAGAATCACCTACCACGCTGAACAGCGCACATTTGACAGATTATTCAAAGGTGAAACTAATCCATCTCCACACGACACGTAGAAAATGGCGCGTTAAACCCGTTTCTCTTGTAGAGCAATCTCTCGAAGAGACAAAAGACGTTGTGCGGCGGAAACTTGGGCTCCCCAGTGGGTGTATTGTGAAGCTTCGGCAGATTAGAGGTGCCAAGTTCATTGATTTGGAGGATGGTGAGAACACAATTTCTCGCAATCAAGGTGTAACGGGAGGAAGCTGAACTACGCCGATTCATTGCAGATGACGATTTTGACGCGTTTCGTGCACTCGCGAGGTATTCGACCACTGTCGATGTCCAAGTGACTGTCGAGGACTCTCCAGGCTCCCCTGCGGGACCTGCTGTAAGTAAAGTCATCTTGAGCCCTCCTGATGATATTTTTTCATACTGTTCACAGCAGGTCCCAGAGGAGCCATCACCAATACCTTTGGGGAAAGAGAAGCCTCCACCAAAGTCATCCAAAAAACCATCAGATAAACCCTCTGAGAAGCCCGCTACACAGTCGACACCTAGGCAACCTGAGCTCGACCTCGATCGCACGGTTGGCGACGTCATCGACAGTCCCCACCAACCCTCAACTTCGAAGACTCCAGATATAACCAAGAGGAAGCGCAAGGTGTCTTTCAACGAGGCAACCATTGAGGATTCTTCGAAGGCGCCTGGAGAGACTCCCACCGTCAAGCGAGCGACGAAGAAGCGGAAAACTGAGACCGAGAAGCAAGCGGATTCATCCACTTTACCTCCTACCGCCACTCCAGCTGCGTCCAGCGGGACCACAGAGTCGGCCCCCACTCCACACCTTGCTGAGCAGAAGGCTGCTTCTGAGCCCAAGAAGAAGAAGCAAAAAATAGAGGTCGAGAAGCAAGCGGATTCATCTACTTCACTTGCTACTGCCACTCCAGCTGCGTCCAACGGGATCATAGAATCGGCCCCGACTCCAGACCTCACTGAGCAGACGGCTGTTGCTGAGCCCAAGAAGAAGAAGCAGAAGATAGAGAAGGCCAAGGATGTCCAATCTGCCGAAAGCGGCGAGCCCTTGGGAAAAAAAGCTCCTAGAAAGACAAAGAAAGCAGTGGCTTCAGCTACCAAGGAAAAGGTAAAGTCGTTCATATATGCCTCTTGACCTGAGACTGGAAATCTACCTTTTAGGCGGATACGAGCGCAACCGCCGGGGCCGGGGAACCTGTGAAAAAGCAAAGGAAATCTGCAAAGAAGGATGAGAAGGCTGTGGACTCGAAGAAGCCCTCAGAACGTGGGTGCTAGCTCACTGAACTTGGTCGCAATCTTACACCTGTGATCAATAACAGCTACTAGCCACAACGGTACTCAATTTGTTGAAAGTTCGTTTGTGCGGTCACCCATTTTACAGCGCTGCGTTTGTCAATGATCACAGGGGAAGAGGTTGGCACAAGTAATCAGGCCACCAGTGAAGCAAATGAGAGCTTGCCGCATGCTTCTCAGCTAGGTAAAATCAGCAATTCCAGGACCAGATCAACGTGTCTAATATTAGTAAAGCACCCAAGGAGTCCGCAAAAACTAGCGCAGAAGCTGATGGATCAAAGGGTACGCCTTATTCCAATCGAATGTGATATTTACAAACCTCTCGAACGCCAGATAGTGTTGCAAAGAGCAAAAAGCGCAAGGCCGTAGCGAAACCACTAGCTGGTGCTGGTAAGCGGCCTCTGCCTGCCACGCACTACAGGCTAACGGATGCTAGCATAGATATTCCCCCGACGAGCAAAAGTTTTAGTTTGATGAATGAGGTGGTGGCAGCAATTTGCTCAGGTTTATCGAGAGATAAGTCGAATGAAACCGTGCAGCCTGCATCCTCCACAAGTAAGGAAGTGGAGAGGAAGAAAGCGAGAAAGTCTGCCGTTCACCCTATCGCGCTATCGACAGAAGTCACGCCAGTCTCGGATGCTCCTGCTAACGAGGAGACACCAAGTGTCCCATCACAAGCTACGGTTGAGCATGTCGGTGCATCGAGTTGGAAAGCACTACCACAGACCCCAATTTCGACTGGGCCGCTGTGCCCCATATGCCTGCAACGGCCGTTCCACATCCGCTTCTATTGTCCGACGGTCTTGAAGGGGCCCGAAGCCATACGGGAACGATTGGACGAGCTGAAGAGGACGTATGCTGGCAGCCAACAATCGTTGATCAAAGAATTAGAGGGCCTTCTCCGCCGATCAGATCGTGTCAAATCTCGTGATTTCCCTGAGTCCCGACCAGAGGTTGAACCTGCACCGTCTGCTTCCGCTATCTTACTCAGCGTGCCGTCGACATATTCTCCTGCAGAGGCTGCCCCATCTCCAGAGTCTTCACCGTCGCCCGACGTCTCTCTTTCCCGAACGCCTGTCATACCTAGCAATTCATACATGTCTGAGGTGACGGTGGAAGGCAGAGACGAAGGCAGCAGCTCGGAGAGTTCCGAAGACGACGACGAGGACGAGGAGTCAGCCGTCGCCCAGGAGCGGAACACTCCAGATGAACAGCGTTCTCTCGCTGAGGGTGACCTCGAAGCCGTCATCCGCGGCCCAGCACCAAGGCGACAGAGCATCCTGAAATTACTTGACAAGGTTGCTGGTGACAAGGATAGCGCAGATGAGTCGGAGGATGACGAAGGCGAGCTGGAAGAAGACGAAGAGGACAAAATAGTCGATCGTTCTAGACGGCGGTTGTCCAGGCACCTGGCAGGTTCTTCAGACGAGGGGGAAGAGGAGGAGTCTCGGTCGCCCTCGCTTGAGGCAGTGGCAGCGGTGACTGCGAACGGCCCCGCCGTACAAGAACAGGACGAGTCCGTCGAGAAACCCACAGAGGCCCAGGGCAGCGACATCGTCATGACAGACGTTATGATCGATCCTTCAACTCCAGACAAACAGATCGAAGATAGCGGCGAAGACACGCAGGTTGAACTTGAGGAATCCATGGCTGTTGACCACGAGTTAGGAAATCTGGAGAAAGGAAACAATGCCGCTGTGGTGGTCACGGCCGCTCCGCAACCCTCAGACGTTCCCGATGACGAACCCCAGCAATTTCATGACGCTCCGGAGGCAGAGGTTGAGATCACGCTCGCCTCCGATTCTGGTTTACTAGTTGCCCCTGATCTCAACGAATTTGATGCCGATCCAATAGAGCCTGCCGACGACGTGGAGTTTCCATCCGACGCACACCTGTCTAATGCTGATCCTATTGAAGTTGGCACCCCTGCTCCGGAGAACATACAATCCACGCTCTCCAATGTTACTCAGTCGACGCCCAAACCTGGACTATCGAAGCGGATGAAGACTCGTGGGGGAAGAGTGCCCGACGACGAAAGTGAACTTCCTGTCCTTGTTAAAGACCTCCCCTCGGAGTCAAGGGACTTAGTCACTCCTTTACCGGAGAAAAAGACGCGCAGAAAGAATGGAGGGGTGTCTTCAAGCCAGGAGCCTGTCGGTACGCGAAAAAGTGCGAGGTTGGTTTCGGCTCCACTGCCTTCCACCGCACCCGCCACTACCGCGATGGATGGGGGGGCCAACACGCGACCTCGAACGAGTAAAACTGTCAAAACACCTGCGAGGCAGTCCGAGGATGCCCTGAATCCTTCTCAGAGTGGTGCAAAAAACGGCACGAAGAAGGGAAGCGTGCCCGCTGCTCCTACTCCGTCTCTAGTTAGGTGGGAAACCATACCGGAGTTATCAACCCCGTCGATGCAGATGGACGCGTCGTTGCAGATGGACGAGTTGATGTCAAGCAGCCCTCAGCCAGACGGGGACAACACTATCCTTGGACCTGTCCTTCGCAAGTCCCGGAAGGTCCTGCCCGCCAGCGAGGCCGATCGTTCCGAGGAGAGTTTACCAAAGGAGAAGGGCCGACTTTTTGACCTTACACCAAGCCAGATCCCATTCCCTTATTCCCAGTACAAAGATCCGGCACCTACGGCTCCTTGGATCGAGCGAGAGGAATCGACAGATTCGGAGGAAGAGCAGACAGTAATTCAGAAACCACCATCACGGCCACCCCCCCGGAAATCTGTTATTACTTATCGTTCTCTGTCTCACCTCGCTTCCCAAGCCGCGCTCTTTTCTCCTAGTCTGCCTACACCTGCTACTACGTCTGGTTCTAACGGCAAGGCGAAAAAGCCTGTTGCTGATGACGACGGCTCTTCGTCGTCCTCTAGTTCGGATTCGGATGATGCCAAACAGTCGGACCATATTCCCCAAGGAAGGAAGGCTGGGTCTGCATTACCGGTGAAGAGGAAGAGGGGGCTAGGGTCTATGATTTGAGGGCTCTTCGGTTTAAACTGTTCATTCATCTCGTTTTCGATAGAAATCACGCGCATCCGCATCTAGATAGCATCCATCACAGTTTTCTTGCTTTGTCCCAGTTCTGATGTTACCAGTTGGGAATCACTCATCTCAAGAACCTGGCGAGAAATGGAACATTTGAGCAAATGTCATCTATGGAGTTGGTCTCGTGACATCAACTGGTGGTACAACACGATGATCATCGTCAGATCACCATACAGCTCGTTGAACGTTGCTTGGCACTGTGTGATACGCTTCTTCACATAGTCAACCTGCGCCTTATTATAGACATGCGCTGAAACATCACATGAGCATACATCCCATTCGGAAAAGCGGTACCTACTCGTGAAAGAGCTTTTGATATACTCGTCGATGAGTAAAGGGACTTGTAATGCAAGGCGCTCGATACATCGGATGAAAGAAATGGGGCTCTTGAGGTCTACCAGAAGACACTCACTGGCAACACCAACCACTTTTCGCAAATCTTCTGCCAGCCCCTGGACACACCAATCATCCAGTTCTTGTTGCTGAATGACCTGCCATGCACTTCCTGTCAGTCCTTCATCCCCAGAGTCTGGACGAGACTGACCGTATACACCGAAGATAATAATGTCCACCCTACTCTAAGCAATGGATGTCCCTGCGTGGGACCAGAGTCAGGCGAATCCCTGAACCGGAGAAACAAAGAAACACCTACTTCTGCAGCATTATTAATCAACTTTTTCATCAACCGCAGGGCCTGCCCCAATGGTACAGTGTATTGCCCACATGTCGTTATGGCAGAGTTCCGAGCCAGCACGGCAGATATTGCTTCAAGTTGATCTCCGTCGTCGAGTCTCCCCGCCAGGCTTTGGGTATTGTCCAGCTGAGCAAGACTCGCATCAACAGAGTCAATCTGTGCCTGCTGATAATCAACGATTGCGGACAGACCCATACGGATAGTTGCACAGGGCGCATGGCTACCAATAATAGTATCTCGAAGTGCCAGGGGCCCGTCTAAGTGAAATACGGAATTCAAAGGACTACCTTCTTTTCAAGGGAAAACTTACCTTTGTTGATCAGGAAGTCAACGATGAGACCTGAATGGCTTGCTAGCAGGTGGTCACGAAAATGGCGTCTACCACTGAGTGAAAATGTGATGATGGAGGAGAGGGGTATATGACTGCGACGGGTGGTCAGCCAATTATGATGATCATAGTACTAGTAGTACGAGCGCCAAGTTGAAACGCACAGGTCCAGGTCCGATAGGGGCGCAAATGTATCGGTCCATTCATATGACCACTCTACTTTGTTGTCGACGGAGATTTCGAGGTTTTTTTTATTCTTCTCATAGCGTGCGTTGGGTAGAGATAGTTCAAGGTCTGAGTTGAGGCCTAGCGAGCCAGATGAGGAGTCGAACGAGGCCGGATTCTAACGAACGTGAAAGGTCACGTACTGTATAGTTTAGTGCGCAACATTGTCGTGGCACCTATGACGTTGGAATCGGACATTGCTTCAGACATTGTTGTAGAAGAGACAAAGAAACTGGGCAGGTAGAGTGAATGGCGATCAGGGGCTCACAACATGACATCATCCGATATGCGCATCGTCGTCGTTCCGTGATTTCGCGTGCTTCAGTTTTTCCCGCTGTTCCCAGAGCGGGTTTCGAGCAAAGTACTTAGAGGAGTCACAGTCGAGGCTCCTGGTATTCTATGTATATAATACAAAGTAGCCATACACAACGCCCAATTGCTTTGCCCTGTAGCGATGTCAGAATACGACCAGTAAGCATACATGTGGGACGTACGAAGCCCAGGAACATCTCTTGGGTTCACCATCACGCCCTCCACTGCACCTTCCTGAAACTGCGCTAGGCCCTGATATACGATATGCGAGTTTACTTCTCCCTGATTTTGGCGATTACTGCTTCCTGCTATAGTGCGATGATGTTCGCTTTGTCGAGGTAATCGACCTTGGGCAACATCGTACACTGCATGATCGTTCACCCTCGCAATCCTTGATGTACCCAGCGCATACTGATCGATCCAAGGTGATGTCTTTCGAAAACTTTTGTTGCTTGAAGAAGATAACGGCGAAGTTGTCAGTATAGGTGAGGAAGTGCAGCACGCTAAGGTACGTCTTTCGTATGTAGGCTTTGAGGTGGTCCATTAGCATCCCTCCGTATCCATAAAATGGGTGAGCATTGAATATTGGAGGGGCATCGCACCAGCGAACCTTGACTTGGTCTACGGAGCGCTAGGCCGTGGCGAAGAAGACGATTTCGACAAAGCCGCGATAAGGGAACGGTCGATATTTAACAGATCCCTCCCACTACCTTGTACCCTCGTTTGATGATGGCGAGTGCCTTGGAGTTATTGTCGCGACTCGTACACAATGTATTCTACCCGGGCGGATATTGCTGACTCGGACGCTCTATATTCATTAGTCTCGATACCATCCGTTCTAGGGAGCGGAGTTGAAAACAACTCTTGGTTATGGTCTCCGGAGAATTCCGAAGGTGTGACGGTCATGTCTGGAAGGACCGATCTCGCATTCAAGTTTAAACGTTCAACATTCAACGTTCAAGCTCTGCCACAACAAAGCCCCATTTCTCGTTTCTTCGATTGCCTCTGAGGCCATCGGAAACATTCTTGATGGGGAAAACACCAATCTAAATGTTGCAATTGGCATTTTTCCATCAGAGATGTTTCTTACTTGTCTTTTTTCATACTAAACTTCAGCAGGCACATTGCAATCAATGTGAGGCCCATCTAGAACTTACTGGCACTCGCGAAGAATGTTACGCAGTTGGGGCGCATAACATCAGCATTCATTTTCGATGTCTCATTGGGCCCGGTAGGTGAATTGCGGGATTCGAGCACAATGCCTGATTCTTGAATCAGCAGATTTGATTGCCTTCAAAAGGGTTCATACGACCGTTTGCAGTCACGATGAGCTATCCTTGGGGGACCCTGCCCCCACGCTAGAACTTGAAGCTTGAAGATCCTCATTACTTTTTCATGACCATGCTCACATTAGTGGTACCCGGGTTTCTAGGATAGGCTACTCATAACAAATGCACTTGCCCCGTACATGCTTCCCCGTGTCTCGTCCTGGCCAGATATGTCATTTCCTTCGAAGGATTTTCCTCGTGTGCTCCCTTGCGTTAGTGTATCGGGACTGTGGATCAGCATCTTTGCAGAAGGTGCCCTTGACCTCGCATCCGATGCGTGCATGGACTGCAGGACTACTCCAGCTGTCTGCACCTAGCTGGACTTCGAAGTAGAGTTCAGTCCATTGGAAACACAAGTATGTATATCTGGGCAGTAGCGATGTGTCCACGGGACAGTGTATCTAATCGCTTAGTGAGGTCGGCAGATGATCGAGCTTGACTATGATAGCCTTGAAACTCGAAACTAAGTTTCAATCGATCTGTCCAGGAGGCGACCAAGAGAAACCTAGGCTCCCGTTAGAAGTTGACACATGCCGTCCCATCCTATACTATGGCTCCTTTTTCATCTCCTCCGTCATTAATAACTTCAGGTCCTCGTTGGCTTCAATGTGTTCATCCACGCGGCTCTCAGTGATGTCGTCCTCCAGGAGCTCACTGTCAGCGAAATACGCACGTGGCTAGAGTTGGACATGTGCTCTTCAAAGATACGCTCTGGTCGACTGGTAGTCAGGAGGTGCAATTGCGATGTAGTTGACCGAGGGGATGTCATCCAGTTTAGTAGTTCTGCTTGGGAGTCCCAGGCTTCGCTTCGTAACACCCTTCGATATTTCCTTAACACCTTCCTGTATTCCCTCGAGACCTTCCCGCGTTTGCTTGACATGATGACCTCCCTGCGTCTCCTTGAGATGTTTGTCCGTGTGCGTACGCCATGATGCTCGTATTCAGCATATCACACAGTGATCTGTGTACTGCTGAGCACTTTGTCATGCACGCCTGGGCATCGGCGTTCCAGCGCGCCTCACCGAGACGTTCTGAAACATCATATGAGCATAAATCGCATTCGACAGGTGGTACCTACTCCCGAAACAGCATTTGGCATACGCATCGATAAGTGAGGCAACTTCTAACGCGAGGCATTCGATAGTTTGGATGATACGAGGCTTGCCCTTGATTTGTGCCACAGGACAGTCGCCGGCAACACCAACCACTTGTAGAAAAACATCTGCCACACTCGAGACATTGTGATCATCCAATCTCTGTCGCTGAACCATCTGCCATGCACTTCCTGTCAGTCCTTCACCTCCAGAGTCTAGACGAGACTGACCGTATATACCGAGGATAGCAATGCCCACCCCACGTTAAGCAGCGGGTGTCCCTGCGTGGGGTCAGACGAGCCCTTGAATCCAGGAAATGAAGACACCCACTTCTCCGACGTTATCAATCAACTTGTTCATCAACCGCAGGGCCTGTCCCAATGGTGCCATATACTTCCCACATGTCTCCACAGAGTAGTTCATGACCTGCCCCATAACAAGAACCGGTGGATCTGTGCTGTTGAGTTCCTCCGCAAGAACTTTGTTATTGTCCAGCCGACCAAGGCTCGCGTCGATACAGTCGTTCCATGCTTGCTGGTAATCGACCAATGGTAACAGATCCACGGTGATAAGCGCACGGGCTGCATGGCGACCGTGTTGAAATAGTACGGGCATTTCTAATCAACAGTGAGATACGGAGTCCGGAAACTACTTTCGAAGGGAAACATACTACTACTTGCGCCGACGAGGAAGTCAATGACACGACCTGAATAACTTCCTAACAGGTGGTGACAAACACAGTGTTTACCGATGATGGCGATCTTGACCGTAGACGAGAGGGAGATATAGCTGCGACAAGTTGTCAGCGGATTGAGTGCTAGTAGTACGAGCGCCAAATGTACAGGTCCCAATAGGGGCTCAAACGTATTGGTCCATTTGTATGACCACTGTACCTTGTCGTCGATGGAGAGTTTGATTTCCTTTTCATTCTTCTTATCGCGTGCGTCGGGTAGAGAAAATCTAATGTCGAGACCTGGTGGTAGCGAGTCCATATTAATGCAGTCGAACGTGGCCGAATTCTAACGAACGGGAAAGTCACGTACTGTCTAGTTTAGTGCGCAACACCGTTGTGGAATGAGACATTGTTGTAGAGAGACGAAGAGTGAGGGTAGGTGTAAAGGAACCTGGGGGCTCATGACATGACATCATCGCATATGCTGTCCGTCGTCGTGTGCTTCAGTGTTCCGCTGTTTCTAGACCGGGTTGCTAGTAACTTAGAAAAGTCAGTTTCGAGGCTCCTGGTATTCTGCATATAATACAATGTAGCCATACCCAGCGTCCCATTGCTTTTTCCCCTGCAGCGATGTCAGGATACGGACACCAAGTATACAGGTGGTACGGAAGCCCAGGACATCTCTTGGGGCCACCACCATTCCCTCCGCTGCACCTTCCTGAAACTGCCTCACTAGCAGGCCCTGGTATACGTTGTGATACTGTGAGCCGACGTGTCAACTTTCGTACCCTGCATGATCGTACTACCCAATCCTTGAGAAACTCCTTGTTTCTTGAAGAAGATTACGGCGAAGTTGTCAGCATAGGTGAGGAAGTGCAACACGCTTAGGTACGTCTTTCGTATGTGGGCCTTGAAGGGGTCCATTCAGTTAGCATCCCTCCGTATCCCTAAAATGGGTGAGAAATGGGTACGTTTTGAGGGGATCGTATCAGCGCCTTGACTTTTCTACAGCCCGTGGCGAAGAAGACGATCTCGGCAAAGCCGCAACGAGGGAACGGCCGGCCCGGGTAATGGCGAGTTATTATCGTACACCAGTTGGGCAATGTATTCTCGTGTGACCAAAGAGCGTGGCATTCCGGAGTCAGTCTCGACTGCAATCATTTAGATGATGCCTTTTCGCAGCTCGCTTTCTCAGTTTCTGGCGGTGGCTGCATAAATGTTTAATGCGACTCGGAGCGTGTGTAGTGATAGTGGGCGCAGAGTGCGTTGGGAACTCACAGGAAGGACTTGCGTCACGCGTCAAGCTTTCAAGAGTGACCCCGGTGGCCAGCAAGCCTTATCAACTGAGATTCGTCCATTTTTTCTTCTACTTCGATCTTGGCGTCTGGAACATGTCCATCCATATCGTTCATGTTGAGCGCAGGAGCCGTTTGGGTCTTCGGTTCATCACCAGGCTTGGTGGGTATAGATGAGGACTTTGCTGGAATAACT
>KN819327.1:724664-736510 GCA_000827475.1 Paxillus involutus ATCC 200175
GGATCGTATCAGCGCCTTGACTTTTCTACAGCCCGTGGGCCGCAACGAGGGAACGGCCGGCCCGGGTAATGGCGAGTTATTATCGTACACCAGTTGGGCAATGTATTCTCGTGTGACCAAAGAGCGTGGCATTCCGGAGTCAGTCTCGACTGCAATCATTTAGATGATGCCTTTTCGCAGCTCGCTTTCTCAGTTTCTGGCGGTGGCTGCATAAATGTTTAATGCGACTCGGAGCGTGTGTAGTGATAGTGGGCGCAGAGTGCGTTGGGAACTCACAGGAAGGACTTGCGTCACGCGTCAAGCTTTCAAGAGTGACCCCGGTGGCCAGCAAGCCTTGTCAGCTGAGATTCGTCCATTTTCTCTTCTACTTCGATCTTGGCGTTTGGAACATGTCCATCCATACCGTTCATATTGAGCGCAGGAGCCGTTTGGTCTTCGGTTCATCACCAGGCTTGGTGGGTATAGATGAGGACTTTGCTGGAATAACTAACAAGAGAGGCTCTCTATGGGATTCCTAGTACGCCTCGCCTAGTGTTCTGCCAGTCGTCGTGGAGCAAAACTCTATGACATGCAAGGGTCTTGGCTCTCCGTACTATCTTGACAAGCCCTTGGCAAAGGTTAGGACGCCTCCGGCCAGCGACGCTTGGTCATATTTTGTCACTCAAGATACATAGGTGAGCTTCATGTTGGGTGTCTACTTTCTATGCTACCTGTTTGAAAAAAGATGATCCTGGGGTCTGCCCCTGGTTCATCGCATCCATCTCGGACGTGTACCAGCAGGCAATAACAATATGGGATTCCCGATATCTTTTACCGTCCCTGGATTTGCTGGCAAGAGTTTGAGTGCTACTTTCCGACGAGGGCGGAACCCTGGGTAGAAACATCGATTAGGAGGGCCGAGACCGCTGTCTGCTTTATACCGAAAGGTTTCGATTCAGTGTTCAGGCGGCATAGATGCTAGTCACAGGAATCTAGGTAAGCTGTTGGCTTACACTCAACTAAATCAATGCTGAATCATTCACCTCGCACCAAACATGACCAGCTTTTACATAGGTGAATCGCATACACCAGCGGAGGTCCCTACTGAGGGATGGACCTGACGCACATTGGTCGCAGGCTAACATCAAAGCTGCCCTCTTTCACCACTGCAGTGGTTGCACTATTAATTCCAGCGTTGTCACGAGAAAATCGACGTGGGCCTCTTTGTGTCTGATTCTGGACGAGATTACGAATAGGATCCTTGGAAGTCAGACTGATCGGGGGTGAGTGGGACGAGCTTTCCCTGGAGTGTACGAGGGATGAACCCCCCTGCTTACTGGAAGACGTCCTGTCGGCGAGAAGTGATGTAAACTTTCGCGCTGTTGTTGGTGATTATGAAGCCGATAGGTCCGCCGGGTCCGCCGGAAACTACGCATACCCAAACTTCAACGTCAGACCAAAGGAATTTTTTCCGGATGTTATTGTGCACGTCGCTTACAATCATGATATAGATGAACCGTTCAAGCTGTGGTGGGGCTTAGGTGCAACATTCAGACGAGTAGGTCTACAGAGGATTCCGAAAGTGCGTCCATAAGCATCTGGTTCGAGCCTACCCTCAGGCTCAGAATTGCAATATTTGTTTTGTCATCGGTAGAGGCCGTAGCAAACGTTTACAGTGCACCTCAAATAACATAGTGGTAAGTGCCATGTATCACGATTTCGACCCTCCTTGCCACGACAAGGAACCTCTCGTTTACATCGATCTATATATTTCAAGTTTCGGCGATACTTTGGCTGTTCTTGAAGGCTTCAACCTCAAGCTTCATCATGATCCTACCCAAGCGCATTTAGAGGCATTATTGCCATTCTACAGAACTCGTAAGTTAGCCAGTCACTGTATACACGAACTTCACTACTCACAGTAGTGTCGCAGCATAACTTCGTGTATCCACACTGCGCCGACTTCGATAAAGTCGTGCAGCCGGTGCCCTCCCAGGGACGTTCTTTAGTAGGTGCCTAGCGCCACAGAGAATCGTTAGTATGTGTAAGGATGACCAGCTGTGGCCACGGTGAACTCACATCCGAGTCGTACACCCCCGTGCAGCACACGGTTTTGCAAGCCGCAGCGGTGCTGGCGATGGCAAGCAGCGCGAGGATGAAAGGGGTGAGACGAGCGAACATTGAATTACTTGGTTAGTGTAGATGAGAACTCTGCTGAAAGACTAACAAGAGAGGCTCTTTATACGTTTCTTACGCCTTGCCTAGAGGCACTGCCAGTCTCCGTGGAGAAAAATTCTATGACACGCAACGGTCCTGGCCCTCCGCGCGTCCGCTACCATCCGATTCCTAACAAACCCTTGGCAAGAAGCTACAGTGCCTCCGGCCCGCTTGGTCATAGTTCCAATGGATTGTTTGGTTTGCCCATTCTATTCACTTCGCAGACACATTATTATACCTTGAACAAATTCATTTTCATTCAAAAGCAGGGTATTATAGGGTACAGGAAGTCGATGAGCAGCCGATGGGTGGCCCGGTCGTTCAAACGATACAGTGTACTACGAGAGCTCCACCTTCTTCATTAAACAAAGGCCGAGTGCCTCGGGGACTCCACGTCAACACCCGGTCGCTCAAATGATACAGTGTACTACGAGAGCTTCACCTTCTTCATTAAACAAAGGCCGAGTACCTCGGGGACTCCACGCCAACACCACTCAATCCTCATTTATCCCGTCGGGATCGACCACCAGATTTCAGCACGTATCTGTCGGAAATTGTCAGGAGCTTGAAGGTAAGGATAAGTAGAAAATAATAGAAAACGTACATCGTGGCTGGAAACTGTCCGCTGTGCATGGTCTCGGGTGGCTAGCCTGTAAGCGTGGGGGTAAGCAGGCCGTAGTTGTAGCTGCATAGGTCATGTTAGTAAAGCAATCTTGATACATATACTGTGCGGGCACGCTGCGGTGTCGTCCGTTATGTTGCTGTTGCCATGGATTGTGGGGACAACAGCTGGGGTGGCCCACGCACGAGGCTCTTGCATGGCGGGTACTGTTGGCCACATGATAGCGACGGACTCGGACCAGTGCTTGAGGAGGCAAAGAGGTTGACTGTCGGTGGCGGAGTGGTCTTCTTCGTCGAGAGGAGGATGTAGGTGGGGTAGGGCCCAGGGCCGACGAAACCTTTTCTTATCATCTCCTCGAACTCATGGAGTGTACCTGGATCCACGTTCGATTCACACTCGAGGTACTGACACATCTCCCGCTCATTGACTGGGGTATGTGTCGTCACATATAACCTTGGAGGCTAGCATGAAGGCTGATGCGAATAGCCGATTGAGCTACGTGCTGTCGGAAACTGCGCTTTGAGACGCTGTAGTTGGACTAATGCACCGAACGCAACGGATGCATGGAGTTTCGTTCGATGGAGGGCGTACGCGATAAGCTGTGGGGGTTTGTCGATCCCGACGAAGAGGGCGGGTATTCCGGACAAGCGAAGAGGTGGGCGACGCAACGAGCACATAGCGTGCGGCACTTGGCCTGTTGGTTTGCACGTTATCATATCTCTACGGTTCAACGGGTTAGTGAAAAGAAAATTGGATAGATCAACCTAGTACCGCTAGTGGGCGAGTATTTTGGGGGGTCGTGTAGGGGTATTGGTGGGATATGTGCGTCGTCATCGTAGCTGCACCAGTAATGGTCGTTTGATATCAATAATCAAGCGTGCGGTAGTGTCGTCTGCTGTCATGCATTGTGGGGGACGAGCCATGGAGGCGCATGAGTAAAGCATGCGAAAATTGGAAGCGCTGAGTCCGAGGGGACCCCTATCACCTCGACGTCGCGCCACTTTGTTTTCTGTCTAGAACTTGCCTGTGAGGCGCATACGGTTTCAGAACAGTCCAAACATGCGGAGGTCGAGAGACATACAGCTGATGCATCTAACAGTTGATGGGGAATGCAGAAGGCTCTGACGGCAGTTTACCCGTCTCCACTTTCACAACTTAATACTCTTCCAAAATCTGTCAAGATGGCCGACAATCACGCCCTTCCGTCACGGTGGGCACGGTTTTGGACTAATACAGTGCACTAGTGAGGTCGTTGACTCTCGCGTTCCTCACAGACTCTGATATTTTGTCCAAGGGCGCCACTTTGAACCACGACGACGGTTTTCCAGCACACGTGCATCTCAACGATTGTCAACGAGTGGCGGCAGTTGAACTTAACACAAATCTCGTTGACTGATGGCAAGTCTGATCCACGGAGATCACTTGCGCCGGACGGTTGCCATGTTCAGCCCTCATAGACATGGTTTCACGATGACACTATCGCGTCTAGCGATCTCGATGAAGTAGCCCAATCTTCATACCAGACAAAATGCGAACGCTGATGAGTCGAATATCATCACGCGCACGAGCCTGTTTTTCAATACTCTTTGCAACTGCCGTGGGTCGCAATCGTGGTCGCCTTGGGGTGGAGAACCTCAAAGTTCCGGTCACCCACATCGTGGTAAAAGCGATGCCTCCATCCGTCGGGTAGCCTGATCATCTAGTGTGCCCACTCCAGTAGGTTCCCAAAAATTACTGATTTCTCGCTGACTAACTAGAAACTTTACTAGCCGACTTCTTCTCATCCGACCGTTCGCTCTATGGTGCGTGTCCGGTATGGTGCGCGCTGATGACTGAAGTTAGGCATTTATGAAGGCTGTAGCGTGGATTGAACTGCGATGATCGATCCCGGATTCGAGTTCAAATATTCGACGTTCAAGCCTCAAGTACCATGGCACAGTCCCGTCACGGTGTATGTACCGTTTATCCGATCGCGTCTGAGCACAGAACCATTTGTGATTGAGACGATTCCAATTCCTGTTGCAATTGGCATCCTTTCCATCAGAAATGTTTTTTTCATGCCCAACTTCAGCGGGCACATCGCAATCTCCGTATGCATGCGAGAACCACCTGGAACCAACTGGCACTCGCGGAGAATGTCACGCAGTTGGGGACGCACAACCACAGAATTCATATTCGATGTTTCGGCGGGTGGGCAAATGATTGCGGGATTTGGTCATGATGATATGAATTGAATGGCTCGAATTAACAAATTTACATACATACTTGCCCTGAAAAAGGTTCCCGACTATACTAGGAGATGATAATACAATAATACTCCGGGTATGCTTGGGTTTCTAAGATGGGTCACTCACTGGCAGGAGATTAGTAGACATGTCCCATAGTCAGTATCTCGACATGTATCGCTTGCGTTTTTCCTGCAAGAGGATATATTTCTTTCGAAGGACTCTTTCCTCACGTGCCCCTTGCGTTAGTGGGCGGTTTAAATGAATTAACGGGTACCGCTGAGTGAAAATTTGATGGTAGACGAGAGGGGTATATCATATACCCCTCTCGTCTACCGTCAAATTTTAAAACGGGCGCGAAGAGCGTTTTGGCACGATTTCCCAAGTGCGATCAATTCGAGTACATAGTATGGGGGTCTAAAACTACCATGAAAAGATGTCAGACTATGAATTGCTAAGCCGGGAACACTTACGATCATTTTCTTGATCAGTGTGGTGAGCACGAACAATTAAATCGAGTGGCGAAGGGTGAGGAAGAGTGGCGGGCCGCGGGAACCTGGTTGAAAAGGACCAACATGCACTGGACATATTTCGGGATGTGGGAGGCGTGAGGAAAGCGAGAGACGCGAGTGGGAGATACGAGTGGGAGAGAAGAAAGGGAAAAAATGAGGAGAATGCGCAAGTGCTCGTACTTAAGTATAAGGTGCTGAGGTGTGAAACGCTATCAAGGAAGCATGCCTCAGCGCTCAGCACGAGCCGTGGCCGATTGGTTGGGCATCTATTCGAGCGACTTTGCAAAATGGGACAGAGTTGCAAAACGCCTCGTAGCATACACAAGCATCACGATTTAAGCCTATCGCAGCTGGATTTAGGTCATTGTATGACAGATTGATGGCTCTGTATTTTTTTTAAACCAAAAAATTCTGTGGTTGCATGCTCGGCTTCGAATCTATCACCCAAAACCATTGTTTTCCATGCAAAGTGGTCAGGGGATGATGCAGATCACAACATAAAATTTTGCTATTTTGTACTGAGGTACTATATGCTATTACCCACCTCCTCCGTCTTTACTGGAAGAGCTTACAACAGAGTTGCTGTTGTTATCGACGATGCAAACACGACAGTCAGAACTCATTCGAGTGTGACAACTTTGAACGGAGTATCCTATTTGAGTACTCGGCTGCATCGGCAGGCACAATACCTTCTCGTAAGCATCTCCCTTGATCGCACTTCCGCACGAACGGCCGTGTCGGGGTTCCAATTTACCACTGTGACCTAGTGTGACACCGTGCATTCACGCTGGGAGAGATTTTGCAACTCTTGTCCTCTTTCCACTCTTCGCGCCGGGATCTCTCTGGCAGAATCATTTCCCTTTTGTTTGTTGTTCTATCAACTGGATCTTGTTATACACTCATTTCTCCAGAGCTGCATATTTTCTCTCTCTTTAACTTCGCAGTAATAAGTGAGTTATTTACAAAACTTGCTCAGATGTTGCAACTCTGGCACAACGATAGTAGTGCTTACCTACACATGCTTACACCACGGACACGCTCAAATAGGCGAATGTTCTTCATAGGGAGCTTCAGGGGGCCTTCGCTCATTCGCTCTACCTCCTAACCTCATTAATATTGCTTCTCTACAACAATGTCCCGTTCCAAAGCCACAAATTCCACAACAACGTTGGAAACCAGTCTAGACAGTCCGTGACTTTAATTGTTCGTTGGAATTCGGCCTCGTTTGACTCCACTAATACCACCAGGTCTCGACATTCAATTATCCCTACCCTACGCACACTACGAGAAAAATGAAAAGGAAATCAAAATCTCGGTCGACGACGAAGTAAGGTGGTCATACAAATGGACCAATGAGTTTGTGCCCCGATTGGGTGCGAACTTGTACGTTTGGCGCTCGTACTAGTACTGTGATCGGCTGACAACCTGTCGCAGTCATATGCATGCATCGTCTATGGTCGAGATTTCGCTCGTTGGTAAACACCGTTTTTATCACCGCCTGTTAGGAAGTTATTCAGACCGCGTCGTTGACTTCCTCACTGACCCAGGTATATTTTCCCTCGAAAGTAGTCCCTTGGACTCTGTATCTTACTGTTGATTAGATACGCTCCTGGCACTTCAAAACGGTCCCCACGGAGCCTGTGCGACTATCACCATGGTTTTATCACCATTTGTCGATTACCAACAGGCATGGGTCCACTCTGTTGACGAGACGCTTGGTCGGCTGGACTCGAACAAAATAGTAGCGGAAGGATTCGACAACAAAGATCGGGCGGTTCCAGCTGGTCAGGCCATGAACTACTGCGTGGAAACCCGTGGGCGGCATATCGCACCATTGGGGCAGGCCCTGCGGTTGCTGAACAAGTTGATCGATAACGTCTCCACGCAGGCACATCCACTGCTTCGCGTAGGGTGGACATTGCTATCTTGGGCATATACGGTCAGTCTCTTCCATACTCTGAAGGTGAAGGACTGACGGAACGTGCATGGCAGGAGATTCAGGAAGAACGACTGGACGATCGATATGTCCAGACTCTGGCAGAAATCTTTCGAGACGTGGTTGGTACCGCCAGCGACTGTCGTGTGGCAGAAATCGAGGACACACCTCACATCATCCCTAGTATCGAGCGCCTCGCATTGGAAATTGCCTCACTGATCGACGAGTATTTAAAAAACGCTTCCATGAGTAGGTACCCCCCTTTGGAATAAAATGTTTTTTCACATGATATCTCAGCACGTCTTGATATGGCACAGATCGCCAATGTCCAGGCATGCACGACAAAGTGCCGAGCACTGCTCACACAACTGCGTGCCATGCTTATGATGAGCGTCACGGTCTACTTGGCCAAACGTGCCATGGGTGGCAGGTAAATAGGGGAGGGTGTAGATTCGAAGCGAAGCGACGCTCAGACCGACCTCGCCTACTAGCCAGTAGATACACTGCCTCGTGGATACATCGTTACTCCTCAGATATACATCCTTGTGTTTCCAGTGGACCGAACTTTACTTTGAAGTCCAGCGGATTCATTTCACAGTAGATACTTCCGAATTATTGAGGAGCTATATGTTGGTATGTACACCGTCCATGCTTGAACATCCGTCCCTCATGCACAAACCTCTCGGATTAACTTGGAGCGGAGTAGCACTTGTACGTACAGAGCTTCTGAACGTTTTTTCGCTTCAAACCTTCCTGTATTTCCTTGACACCTTCCTGTATTTTCCTGACATGGTTGGCGGTGTACACCGTAGTCCGAGGCCTAAGGATCACACACAGCTCACCGAGCGCTGCATCGCACTTTGCGATGCACGCCTCGACATCGGGGATCCGTGCCATATCAAGGCGCGCTGAAATATGATGTGAGCATACATCCCATTCGAAAGGCAGTACCTACTCATGAAAGAACTTTTTGTATATTTGTCGACGAGTGAGGCAACTTCGATCGCGAGGCGCTCGATACGTTCGATGATACGAGGGGTGCGTTTGATTTCTGCCACAGGACTGTCGCCGGCGACACCAACCAGTTCTCGAAAACTTTCTGCCAACTTCTGGACATGGCGATAATTCGTATCCAGTTTCCGTTGCTGAACCGTCTGCTGTGCACTTTCCATCAATCCGTCATCCCCAGAGTCTGGACGCGACTGACCGTATATACCGAGGACAGTAATTTCCACCCCACGGTAAGTAATGGGATCAGACGAGCCTTTGAACCGGAGAAACGTAGACCCACTTCTGCGACGTTATTAATCAACTTGTTCATCAACTGCAAGGCCTGCCCCAATGGTGTGATGTATTTCCCGCGTGTCTCCACAGCGTAGTCCATGTCCAGCATACCAGGAAACCCTCGATCTACGTTGTCAAGTCCCTCCGCTGATAGGTTGTTATTGTCCAGCCGGCTCGCGTCAACAGAGGCATTCAATGCCTGCTGGTAATCGACCACGGGAGACAACCCCATGGTGATATTGGATGACGACCGCCTTGAAGTGTCAGGGGCATTTCTGATCGACAGTGAGACACGAAATCCAAGGGACTGCTTTCCAGGGAAAACATACCTTTGTCGAAGAAGAAGTCAATGGCACGACCTGAAGAGCTTCTTAACAGGTGGTGACGGATACGGTGTTCACGGATGAGATAAATCTTGACCGTAGATAAGAGGGGTATATGACTGCAACAGTGGTCAGCCCATTATGATACTAATAGTGAAAGCGCTAGACGTACAGGTCCTGGCCCAGTAGGGGCTCAAACGTATTGGCCCCTTTATATGACCGCTGTACTTGGTCGTCAACCGAGATTTTGATTTATTTTTCATTGCTTTCATAGCGTGCGTCGGGTAGAGATAGATTAATGTCGAGACCTGGTGGTAGCCCATATTAGTGCAGTCGAACGAGGCCGAATTCCAATGAACGAGAATAAGTCACGTACTCTCTAGTTTAGTGCACAACATTGTTGTGGCACCTGTTACGTTGGAATGGGACATTATTGTAGAGAGACAAACAGACTAATATTGCAATGAGGGTGGGAGGTAGAGTGAACTGAACGTTCAGATTTCGGCGGCAATTAGGGGCTCACGACATGACATTATTATGCACATTCTTTCGTAGTTCCTTATACACGTCGTCCCGTCATTTCGTGTGCTTCAGTGTTTGCCGCTGGTTGCTAGCAACTTAGAAGAGAATTTGGGTATATAATACAAGGTAGCCGTACTAGCGCCCAACTGCTTTGCCCTGTAGCGAGGTCAGAATACGAACAGTAAGCATACACGCACATGGGACGTACGAACCTATGGAACCATCTCTCGGGTCCACCATCACGCCCTTCGCTGCACCTTCCTGAAACTGCCGCATGCCTGATATACGATATGTGAAGGAGGATGTGCTGTTAATAGAACGACTGTCTTCTTACTATCTATACCGGTCTTCCTACGGGAAACTCGGTGTCACGATAAACAAAAGCTCGTGGTTGCAACGAGAAGGTAGGGGTCCCCGACTTGCTTCCAACAAGTCTTCTGCAGCGCGTACCACAAATGCTACAACACAATCACCAAGTTTGCACATCGAGCCTGAGCACGACTTTCCAAAGGGCTCTGTAGCTGACGATTCCATTCTTCGTCTCAGGTTGACAACAATCCTACTCCGACGCATGATATTAACGATTAACATGTTTTCGTGGCAGGAAGCAGACCAGCTACTTGACTTCGGATACTCAGACGACGAAATCCACTCTTTGAGCCGACAGGTGATCATGATGTCGCCGGTATCCCTCATCACTGTGCATTCTCCATGTATTGGTGAGACACGCTTGTGCTCGCCGTCCATACACCTGAACTTTCGTGCAGCCGCCGCCGAAAGCTGAGAAACGACATTGTCGAGCTGCGGAAAGACATCATTCAAGTGATAGCAGTCGAGAATGATGGAACCCCGCACTCTCTGGTCATCCTCGCCAGGCTGAAAACCCTTCTCTGCACACAGCTGCCAATGATGCCACGAGAATACATTGCCCGCTGGTGTGCGATTCAAATCAGGTACAAGGTAGTGGGAGGAATCTGTTATCGTCCGTTTCCCTCATCGCGGCTTTGCCGAGATCATCTTCAAGTTCTTTGCCACGGTCTCCGTAGACCAAGTCAAGGTTCGCTAGTAAGATTCCCCTCCGAACATTCCCAATGCTCACCCATTTTAGGGATAGAGGGGATGCTGATGGACCACTTGAAAGTCCACATAGACATACCTAAACGCGTTGCAATCCGGGAGGCATCAAGGATTACGAGGGCGACACAATCATGCAGGGTACGATGTTGCGCAAGGCCGATGACCTCGACAACATCATTTCACAACGGCGGGAAGCAGCGATTGCTAAAATCAGGGAGAAGTCGAAGCATCCAAGAACCGAGTTATAACCCGGAGC
This sequence comes from Paxillus involutus ATCC 200175, assembly GCA_000827475.1. NCBI lineage: Eukaryota > Fungi > Basidiomycota > Agaricomycetes > Boletales > Paxillaceae > Paxillus > Paxillus involutus. The sequence continues at coordinate 735,618 of KN819327.1, forward strand.
TGCCAGCCATGTGTGTCGGGAGGCATTAGGTCCTTTAAGATTTCGCGACAAAGGTCGCAGGCGTAGGCCAGCTGAATGTGAATCAATGGAGTCCATGGCTAGGATACACGTATGAGCTAGATGCATCGCGTCGAGGCTACCTCTGACCCGCCGACACGCATTTAGACTACCGTTATGTCCGAATTGTCGAACACTTGACCTGTAAATTTAGACGTGGCAGGGAGATGCAGAGTCCAGACTACGTGACACACCATGAGAACAATCTACACAATTGCTAGTGGGTGGGCCAGGAGCAACCTCCCGCCCCTTCGACCGACTGGCCACTTGCAGTTCATGTCCTTCTGCAGGTGAGCCCAGGAGAATAAAATGCCTCCAGCACCTACGAGCTTGAGTCACGGAATGGATCCAACACTAGTGTTGTTGTCGAAGTGAAGTATACTTCGAAGTGATGCCAGTTCACTTCACTATTTGGCACTTCGTTGTAACGAAGTGAAGTCAGAGTGACATCGAAGTGACATCGAAGTGGGAACAGGGAAACGCTGATGTCGGACCAAATAAGTAGGATTCTCCCATCTGCAAAGCGACCGTCGGGGAGTCAACGGGACAACGATGTATTGGCGGCGTATATCAGTGATTTCCATCCGCATCTCAGATACATGGCCCCTTCAGATACAACTACCAACGAACGCAATAGCACTCGATTTCCAGCCAGCAAGCTACCACGGAATACACAAGCGGAAGGTCAATGAATCTAAGATTATTGCTCAAACACTTATCATAGCACGGTGCCGGCTTGCGAAGGATGGGTGTCTGGGTGCCCCGACGCTGCCGCAGTGCTGTTCACCATGCGACATAGTGAAAATGCCCCACCACCAAATACGCCTGGATCCTTT
>KN819327.1:750666-762296 GCA_000827475.1 Paxillus involutus ATCC 200175
AGCGTCTATGATTTGAGGGCTTTAGGTTCCAACTCCTCATTCATCTCGTTTTCGATAGAAATTACGAGCATCTGAAAGCATCCACCGCAGTTTCCTTGTTTCAGCATCTTTCACGCGTCTCTTTTCTTTCTTCGTCTGTCGCATCTTGCTCTCCTGAATATTTACCATTATGTCTTCCAATATGCATTACTCGTGGGTCTTTGATGTTACTTGCAGCGTATCGCGTCGGAACTTTGAATTTGGCGAGTGCGATAAATGAATCACTGCAGTCTCGGTAACGTGGAAGCAAAAGATGTAGATATGATCGATTATCGACGAATTACGCGTGATGGCTTGCGCGATTCTGTCACGTGTTGGGGAAATCACGAATAATTTGGAGGACAGACCCAAACTCAGATGTGACAGAGGTATAAAAGTGATCCAAGTCATCGAATACCATCCAACATCAAATTGTCTTGTAGCCAGCAGCAATCCTCGCTCAGCTCGGTCGAGCTCGTACATGATTTTCACTCAGAACACTCGCGACGAGTATGTATTTCTCCAAACCTGCAACTATTCACACTCACTTATCTTCCTTCAGCTACCTCAGTGACCTCGTATTCTCTCTGCTAAAATTTTAAGTACCTCCATTATCCATCATGATTCCCCGTACCATCCTTCGGAACCAAGTGATCTGCCGTCGCTTCGCTACACATGCAGGTCCAAATACCTCCCTACCCGCCGTCTTGCACCTCAAGTCTGGGCAGTCTTTCTCTGGACGATCCTTCGGAGCCCCCAAAAGCATTTTCGGAGAGACTGTCTTTTCCACCTCCATCACTTCCTGTCAGTTTCTCATGCACTGTATGCGATTAACTTCGGTTCACTTTAATACCTACAGACACCGAGTCCATGACTGATCCCTCCTATCGTGGCCAGATCCTGGTTTTCACCACCCCTCTCATTGGAAATTATGGCGTTCCCCTCAACAAAACCCCGATTGACTCCCAAGATGTCGGTGTTGTTCTAGAGTCCGAGGGCGTCCAGTGCAGCGCCGTCGTGGTCGCAGACGTTGCCGAGAAATTTTCTCACCATGCTGCAGTTGAATCCCTTGCTTCCTGGTGTCGCCGTTCAAATGTCCCCGGCATCACAGGCGTAGACACGCGTGAGATCACTCGTTTGTTACGTGACCAGGGAACCACTCTTGGTCGTCTCGCGGTCGGAGCCGACACATTAGTTCCTCCCCCTACCACTGAACAGTACTGGGATCCCACTACCGAGAACCTCGTCGACCAAGTCTCCACCAAGGCGCCTTACCAGCTCAACCCCAGTGGAGACGTCAAAATCGCTGTCCTTGATTTCGGTGCCAAGGCGAACATACTCCGCTCTCTCGTCCGTCGAAACGCCGCCGTAACCGTCTTGCCGTGGAACTTCGATTTCAACTCCGTCCGTGACCAATTCCAAGGATTGTTCCTTTCCAATGGTCCAGGTGACCCAGGGCACTGCGTGGAAGCTGCCATGAAGCTTCGCAAGACCCTACAGGAGTGGGACAAACCTGTATTCGGCATCTGTATGGGGCACCAGATTATCGGCATGGCCGCTGGTCTGGAAGCATACCGTATGACCTTCGGCAACCGTGGACATAACCAACCCGTCCTTGCTCTTGCTTCTTCTGGATCCATCAAGGCCGGTCGCGTGTATGTGACGAGGTAAGCCTGTCAGGTTCGATCCTTCGACGCATGTAATGACAGGGATGTTGTCTAGCCAAAACCATCAGTACGCGCTCAAGCTGAGCGATACTTTCCCAGAAGGATGGGAGCCCTTCTTCATCAACTGCAATGACTCTTCTGTTGAAGGTATCAAATCTACCGAGGGATCTGGAAAAAAGGTCTGGGGTGTACAATTCCACCCCGAGAGTGCGGGCGGCCCTCTTGATACCATCGAGGTTTGTAACTCCCTTTTCTGTTGCACCAATCCGTCTTATCGATCATGCAGATGTTCACCGACTTCGTCGACGAGTGTCGTGCTCACAAGTTGTTGCTACCGAAAGTTACCCCTGTTGATGTTACCCCTGGTTTAAAGACGGTGCCGGGCTACACAGTCCCTCGTCGGGAGGTCACTGCTGCTGCTTGACCACATGAAATGTTTTTTCTGTTTTCTTCGTGATGTTTTGCAAGTGTACTATAGCAAAGTAAATGTGTTACTGTTTTACCAAATCAATGATTGCCTTATTCGGGAGTTGCACTCGTCACGACCTGACTTTGGCGGGCTGTCAGTGGGCACTGGGTTCATTAACCTTGCATTGATCCACCTTGGTCTCCATCATGAACTTTCTTGATACCTACGGAATAACTGGAACAGGGACCAGTACCCCACCTCCCACTGAACGACAGCCCGAGCAGAGTCTCGATGAAGAAGTAACCCAGGTCATGGGCCAACTTGGGCGGTTCTGGGGAGGGTTTAGGAAGCAGGTATGTACGGTCGGGCCTACTGGTTACTCGCACCATCGGTTGCCTAAGCATTATCATATCCGACCAGAGCGAGGCAGCACTTGCGACCGCACGGCGGGATTTCGGTCAGGTGGTCACGCAGGCTCAGCGAGAGCTCGAGAGGCTAGCTACTGCGGACGCACCACTGGCAGCGGGCTCATCGACTACGGAAGGAGAGACTTCTCCTGCCTCGGACCACGAAGACGAGAGCGATGCAGGACAATCTGCAGACACGCCCACAGAGACAGAGCGCTCTGAATCTGCCGAACACGCTAGCGAGACCGATGCTTCTACATCAGCGCCAGCGACATCCACAGCACAGTCCTTCTTTTCGCGTCTCCAGTCCTCGCTTCCGCCCAACGTCGTTTCTGCCGTTCAGGCCCAACTCCCGGACAGTCTCAAGAACCCCCAGAACATCGACCTCTCCCAGCTGCGTAGCACGCTTTCGTCCGAGTTCCAACGCGTGCAAGGCGTCACGCGTGCCCAGGCAGAGGAATACGTACACAAGAGCGAGGCCATGCTCCGCGAAGCAATGAAAGAGGCCGGCGAGGTCCTCCGCGAAGCAGTGAAAGTCATACCGCCCGAAGAAGCTAATTCGGCAGGGACATCAGGTGTCGTTTGGGACGGGTCTGATATATGGATGCTGCCCGGTTTGGCTGCTGACGCGGATGGGGGACGGAGCGGTGGGTCGAGCTCGAAAGGCAAGGGCAAAGAGACAGATTCGGGGCCCTCTTCGAGGCGCCAATCAGAGGATTCTCGTAGGGCTGTTGCGACGCGCGCCGAGTCGTTGCTGAAACAGCTCCGGAGTAATCCCGAGATCATTAAGATCGATCCTGCCATTGATACGTCTAGTGAGGCTTATTCGGCTTGGGCTGAGGCCAGTGAGGCTAGCGGTGAAGGGTTTGGGACGCAGGTTTGGTCGGAGCGCGTTGCTGAGGCATTGTCGGACCCGTTGGATGGAGCGGCACTGCAGAACACCCTGGATACTCTTGGTAAGATTGCGTTGGACTTTATGAGGTCGATATCACTATGGCTCGTTCTAACATATCGTCAGTACCATCATATGTGCCTGAAGAAGTGTTCTGGGTCAGATACTTCTTCCGCGTGCATCAGATCGAGGCGGAGGAAAGCAGGCGTAAAGCATTACTCCAAGGTACACTCCCATCTTTATCTCTCTTGGGAACACGGTGTTTCTAAACCATGGGCACAGGGACTACCGAGAACGAAGACGACTTTAGCTGGGAAGACGACGAAGATGAATCCGCCTCTACTAGCGGTGCAAAGGATTCCGCCGCGCGATCTTTGGCTTCGTCGCAGCGCACTCTCGCTCCGCCAAGGAGGACGTCTGCGACGGATGTACAGTCGCTACCGTCCTCGTACGCTCAAAGTCCGGCTATGAGTCCGAGGGAAAGTGAAGATAGTTATGATGTCGTATCTGGAAATGTCAGCAATGCAGGGGACGCGCAGGGGCCGGTCGAACAAGCCCAAGCTCAAGCCGAAGAAGTCGAGGACGGTGAGGATGGCGAGGATGGCGAGGACAGCGAAGACAGCGATTGGGAGTGATCAATAGGTTATGAAGCACTCGGTCTGGCATCTCCTCCATGCCACCTCTGTATCTGTTGTACGCTATACTTTCGGCTATACTTTCAGATCTTATACATATTTCCATTCGAACTTGTTCGAGATGAGTTCGTGAACACCGTGATATCGGGCACTGGTCAGCGTAATTGTTGTGGATAAATTGTTAGGATGTATTCAAATGTTCCCGAATACAAATCAATGCATATCATACATTATCGATGGCAGCTAGAACCTGCACCTTGTGAGATTAACTACACTTACACGTTCCCTCCGAACAGTCGGTGGGTATTCCCTATTATCATAGCTTCCAGAGGTGTGCAATTCAACGACGATATCCACCCCACCCCCCAAGGTGTTCCAACCAGTGGCGAATTGGAGTGCTAGGGTATCGGGAGTTGCGGGCCGAAAGCCTATACCAAAAAACTTGGGAGAAAGACATAGGATAGAGTAGCGCATCACACAGCATTCGCAGTCGGCGCACGGGGTCCCTGCAGCCATTTGAATGATTGGATCCACCAGTTGCGCACCACAATATACTTGCCCCTGTTCCCCACGCTCGGCCATGCCGTCAACAATCCGACGATGATCGCTCCTGGGAGGACCGTGCGAACTGTGATATGATCACCAACCCCAAATACGACCAACCCCAGAGCAAGTATGAAGAATATCATCCTGAAGAAGAGGCTCGTCAAACCGGGCGGACATAAGGGAAGGAAGGTCTCACCCCCAGATTAGCAAAGCAAACGGGAGACTGTACATTATTGCAAGGGCATCTGTGCCCATCGTCGACCGGGTTGACTTCATCATCATCGCTGCCTGGACGTAAACAATGTTGAGTGTAGAACATGCCTGCATGAGATGAACGACTCGTACCGACTCTTTCGCCGACGAACTCTCCTGTCCTCGGATTGTGTTTGACAGTTGCAAGGAGACGACCAACGATCCAACCACAAAAATCACCGACAAGTAGGTCATTATGTTGGCTGCTTCTGGCATCGTGGTCATTACGTCCGGATTTAGGGTCGGGATTGCGAGGAAGCTAACATCCACTGCGAGCATCACGGTAGACTGCCAAGAAGTAACGCTGAGGAGTTCGTCGGAAACAACGTTCAGTGAGACACGTACATATATTGTGAAACCGGTCCATTCGTTGCTCAGTTTGCTGATGAAGCCTTTCCACCGAGGAAAGTTCACAGTCCAATCGACCCACACCCTCCGGAGTTCACTGGCGTGTGCGGAAGGTCCTCCGAACAAGAAAATATCGGATATTGTGATGAGGGGAGACGTGGCTTCGTCTTGACCACGGAGCTTGCTGTACACTGACTGGTCTGCGTTGAGCCGTGCTTCTGGTTGGCCGTAGAAGTTGACGAATCTGCTATTACCTGTGCAATCTATGAGCCTTGGGCGGGAGGACTTATTTTGGACTGGGACTCACTGAACATTCGCATTAACCTCGCTGAGGTGAGATAATCACTGTCTGTGCTGCCATGGAACCGCCATTGTGACATACCTACGACATAAACAGCATGAACTTGTTCCTGTCCGATGCTCCCTAAAGCGCGTCCTGAGAATCAGCAAATGTCATGGACAGCTTGTATGCCCCATACCTTCGGTCTTGTCCACCAAATCCAACATTCTCCCAAGCTCGTCTAAGTCGAATGGCGCCATAGATGTATTCGAAGTAAGAGTCTCTGTTCGTTGTGAGGGGTAACCACCACTTCGGCAGCAAATTATGTACCTGTACTGGCATGAATCAAAATTCCTTTGAGTTCTGCTTGGTGTTCTGCCTTCAGTTTTCGCAGATTGGGATAGAGTTCCAGGTGTGTCCTTTGTGGATGTCAGAAGTGGAACGGTCTTCGAACATCTGTGAGCCTCAGTTCAATTGATGCTCGACATCAGAAATACGTACAGGGGAGTCATCATCAGGGTTACCAGTATTGGGTTTCAATAGCGTATTCTGTAAAAGAAGATTATCAATGCGTAGAGGCGCTCGTGGGAACGAGCATGGCTAATACATACTCATATGGCTCATCCTGGTGACGCCCTTGACGTTGGAAGAGACCATCGCTAGGTCATAATCATGCACCCAGAAGAGAAGCCGTCGCTTGTGGTCAACGAAATAATACAACACACATGCCGTTCCTTCATCTTGGCCCAACCCAATGCCAATGACAAGTTGGATCTCGTCGTCCACGGTAAACATATCCCCTGCCAACTTTACTAGGAAACCAGCGGCGATGTTGATCTTTTTCAGTGTGTGTCGTTTGGAAATATCGGCATCTGTTAGAATCCGCTAGGGACTGGGGTCAGCGCTTTGCTTCAACGAACGGGACATGATGGACCCACTTTGGAACTGTTGAGAAAATACGATGATCCTTCTGGCTGTGTGCACCGAACCCAGTCATCAATCGGAGGCCTTCGTTGATGTATGTTAACCTCCCAAAAAGATGATCAAAGAATCACCCAACGCACTCGTCATACTCCGTGTCCTTAGGTCTTAACTTCATATGGACGTCTTTCCTTTCGCTATAGAAGCTGCATAAGCAATTGAAGCTGCCAGTGACGACTCGGAGTAGCTTACACTTTAACCCGTTGGGCATACCTTTGCTCCATGACCATTTCTGGTGCTGTTGGCCACAAGGGCGTTCCGGAATTTGATGCTAACGAGGACTGCGACGAGGATGCCTGTCTATGGGAGGGCGCCGGCACGGCAAGCATAGAATTACTGGCTGGTTGAGAATGCGCGCCAACTGCCAGATGAGCGGACGACATCGATATAGTATCACTTCCGTCATCTGACGGGGTCACGACCTGGATGTCTGGCACTTGGGGTACCCATGCAGAAGTTGGTATGGAGCTTGCACAGTAAGCCTGGGACTGTAGGACGCTGGGTCTGGTGTCACTCGCAGCTGGCTTGGTGACATTCCTGTATATGTGCAACAATGTGGAAAATGCACGTCGAAAGGCGTCACCTAGGCGAGGGACTCGAAAAACTGTGAGGATACGGGTAAGCCACCGCAGTAGTTTGACTGCGATCGCATGAGCAGGGCTTGGAGAAACCATATGTCACCTAGTAGTATGAGGGTGTTGTGCACGGCGGTGCCTATCCTTGCTGTTAAATATTTGGCCTTTTACCGATTAGGTAAATGGAAGGGTTCTAGTACAAATAACACTGCTATCGACTTTCCCTCCGAGTCGTTCTCCCTGCAGTGCACAGCGTTCCCGCTCGCAATTCAAGTAACGCGCAATGAGTCGATAAACCACGCCTCTTCTCCAGAAAGACCATCATTCTTGGACTCCGATTCCTCTGGGTCATCCTTGTCATCTGGTGCGAGTTCGGGGCTTTCTTTTACACTCTGTCAGATTACAGATGGCCAGAAAATGCTCTGCGACCCGTGAGTTCCGATCTTCAAAGTCGCCCTTCGAAGTAGCGTTCCCTCGTGACGCTTCGGTGCCGCCCTACTTTATTCCCGGGAATAATGACATACGGTGCGGTGCGTTTTGAATCATCTGTACACCCATTTTGGCGCAGGGTCACACATGTTATTTCGGTAGCCTATGCGAATCTCCCTCTTTCTAAAGATGCCCGTCGGTTCTAAAGAACACTTTGAGCCACTCGATCAAGTCATCTATCTCGAGCCATAAATTTGTCAATGCTCCTGGACTCGTGGAAGAAGACTACCGCCGTCATGCACATGGTATAACATACGACCAACGGTGGACTCCGCTCCCAGGGCCCGATTGAGCTGTTGATGTCGATTTCTAAGAGGATGGGGACACCACCCAGCCGCATCCCACTCGCACGATCACCCAGGAAGTCATGCGGATCCCTTCGCGAGAAACGCTTGATGCGTGCCGGCGCTGGTCATGGATACCAGGCTATGCTTGACAAGCAAACGACAGAATTCCTGATGACAGCCATGCGACCTTCCGCGGTATTCAGGTGAGATACGTAGGTTAGAATTTCTCCCACAACCCTGTAAAAGCTGTTTGAATCTTCTTAGTGGTGCTGGCATCTTCCGTACCACATCTGGATCTGTTGTACGGTACGCTTCCAGGTATACTGTCGGATCTTATACATATTTACATTCGAGCTTGTTCAAGCTGAGAGTACGTGAGCACCATGGTATTGGGCACGTCAGTGTAATTATCGTTGACCAGTTGTCAAGATGTATTCAAATGTCCTCGAGTATAATTTATGATACTTTATCGACGGCATCGAGAACTTGCCCCTTGTTAAATTAGCTACGCTTACACGTTCCTCTCCGAATAGCACATCATTATTTATTTACTAACATCATAGCTTTCAGAGGGTGCGTGATAGAACGATGATATCCCCCCCAGAGTGCTCCAACCAGTGGTGACCCGGAGTGCTAGGGTATCAGGAAGTGTGGGCCGAAAGCATACGAAAAAAACTTGGGAGAAAAACATAGGATGGGGTAGCGCTAGCGCATCACACAGCATCGCCAATCAACGTGCAAGACCCCTTCAGCCAATGGGATGACTGGATCCACAACTTGCGCAGCGCAGTATACTTCCCCTTGATCCCCACGCTCGGCCATATGGTCAACAATCCAACGATGATGGCTCCTGGGGCGATCGCGAGAACTGCTATATGGTCAACGCATCCGAATACGACCAAGCCCAGAGCAACTGTGAAGGATATCATACTAAAGAGGAGCTTGTCAAATAACCGGGCAGGACAGGGAGGGAAGGAAAGTCTCACCCCCAGACAAGGAAAGCAAATGGAAGACTGCACATAATTACCAGGGCATCCGTTCCCAGCGTCAACTCGGTCAACGTCGCCATCATGTTCGCCTGGACGGAAACAGTATTGAGTATGGATTATGCCGGTGTGAGATGAACGGCTCAGAACATACCGCCTCCCACGCCGACGAAGTCTCCTGTCCGCGGATTCCATTCGAGAGTTGCAATGAGACAACCAACGATCCAACCACAAAGATCAGCGACAAGTAGGTCAATATGTTGGCTGCTTCTGACATCGTGGTCATTACGTCTGGATTTAAAGCCGGGTTTGCGAGGAAGCTAATATCGACTAGAGCATCACGGTAGACTGCCAAGAGATAACGCTGAGGAGCCCATCGAAGACAGCGGCCATAGAAATACGTACGTAGATCGTGAAACCAGTCCATTCGTTCCTTAGCTTGCAAATGAAGCCTTTCCACAGAGGAAAGTTCACAGCCTGACCAGTCCATACCTTCCGGAGTTCGCTGGCGTGTGCGGAAGGTCCTCCGAACAAGAAAAAATCGAATATTGTGATGATGAGCGACGTGGCTTCGGCTTCACCACGGGGCGTGGTGTACACTGATTTGTCTGCGCCGAGCCGCACTTGTGGTTGGCCGTGGAAGTTGACGGATCTGCTATTAGCTGTCCAATTGATCAGCTCTGGACGGGAGCACTTATTTTGGCCTCGGACTTACCGATATTCCGCATTAACTTCGCTGGGGTGAGATGATCAGTGTCGTGCTACCAAGGAATCGACAATGTGACATACCTACAACATAAACAGCGTAGCAGTCTTCGATTCCGATGCTCCCTGAGGCGCGCCATGAGAATCAGCAAATGCCATGCACAACTTGTGTGCCCCATACCTTGGAACTTGTCCACCAAATTCACCATGCTGTCAAGCGCATCCAAGCTGAATGGCACAATAGCTGAGTTTGAAATAAGAGCATCTGTTCGTTGTGAGGGGTAACCACCACTTCGGCAGCAAATTACGCACCTGTACTGGCATGAATCAAAATTCCTTTGAGTTCTGCTTGGTGTTCTGCCTTCAGTTTTCGCAGATTGGGATAGAGTTCCAGGTGCGTCCTTTGTGGATGTCAGAAGTGGAACGGACTTCGAACAAATGTGAGCCCCAGTCCAATGGATGCTCGAGATCAGAAATACGTACAGAGTCACTTCATCAGCATTACCAGTATTGGGTTTCAATAGCGTACTCTGTAAAGAAGATTGTCAGTACGTAGACGCGCTCGTGGGGATGAGCATGGCTAATACATACTTATATGGCTCATTTCGGTGACGTCCTTGACGTTGGAAGAGACCGTCGATAGCTCAGAATCGTGCACCCAGAACAGCAGTTGACACTTGTGGTCAACGAAATAATACAACACCCGTCGCTGGCCGAACACCCCAATAACAAGTTGGATCTCATCGTGCATGGTAAACATATCCCCTGCCAAGTCTACTAGGATATCAGCGGCGATGTTGATCTTTTTCAGTGTGTCGTTTGGAAATATCGGCATCTGTTAGAATCCGCTAGGGACTGGAGTCAGCGCTTTGGTTCAACGAACGGGACATGATGGACCAACTTTAGAACTGTTGAGAAAATACGATGATCCTTCTGGCTGTGTGCACCGAACCCAGTCATCAACCGGAGGCCTTCGTTGATGTATATTACTTCCCAAAAAGATGACCAAAGAATCACCCAACGCACTCGTCATAATCCATCTTCTTAGCTTTCAACTTCATCGTGTCATCTCTCCTTTCGCTATAGAACCGACATAAGCAAGTGCCAAGAAGCTGCCAGTGACGGCTCGGAGTAGCTTACACTTTAACCCGTTGGGCATACCTTTCCTCCAAGATCCTGCCTGGTGCTGTTGGCCATATGAATATTCCGTGCTCTGACGGGGGCGTGGGCAGGGGCGGGGGCGTGGACGGGGGCGTGGACGGGGGCGGCGGACGGGGGCAGGGGCACGTCCCGCCAGCGGATGTCCACTTCGGATGAATATGTAGAAGCTGGTAGGGAGTTCGCACAGTAAGCCTGAGACTGCAGTATAGTGGATCTGCTATCACTGGCAGCTGGCTTGGTTACACTCCTGTATATGTGCAACAATATGGAAAGTGCACGTCGAAAGGCGTCACCTGATAGTAGAGGGATTCGGAAAGCTTTGAGAATACGGGTAAGCCACCGAAGCAGTTTGACTGCCATCGCACGAGCAGGGCTGGGACAAACCATATTTCACCTATGAGGGTGTCGTCCAAGCATTGTGCTGCCTAAATACATGGGTTTCAGAGAGTCTAGACCCCCGCGTACAGGACGATGGGGATAACCGCTGATGCAATAACAAGGATTGACTTCCTTGTTATGCACGGATATGGAACAAGGCACGTGACTATCGGAGATAGCTTCGTCGGGGTCCGTTTGGTCTCGGCCACGACCAATCGACCAATCTTGAAGCTCCGACAGGCAAGCACTGACTAATATTCACACTCCGCACGGCATTTTTCCGAGCCATAAGCAAATTTCACCAGCCAAAGGGCGGCAACCCCTTGGGAGGTGATTTCTACAACGAGAAGTCGACCCCTTGCCGAGCCTCGGCGAGCCTTCGGCTCGCCAACCCCTTCAAATGACCAATCTGCCCCAATCTGCCCGATCATCGCAGTTGTTTGTAATAGTTTTGAGCGCATGTGATTGAGTTGCAGCAAATCAGAATCGAGTTGGAGCCAATGTCATAGCCTAGATTGGAGCACGATCCAAGATAGCATTGATTTGATTTGAATACAGAAACCAATGCAAAAAAAATGCACAAGCACGAAATCAATTCGAACAGGCGTCGCCTT
>KN819327.1:782857-793802 GCA_000827475.1 Paxillus involutus ATCC 200175
GTGTCTGCATCACTTGACNCCTTGGCGCGTCGCAACGACATCGCCCTCACGAACGAGAACATGCGGATAAACGAAGAGCTTGGTTCACTAAAGTACGCGGTGCATGGTATTCGTCTCCAGGTACGTTTATAGATATTCCGTTGAACGTGGAGTGCTGATAACTCTGTTTTTTTTCTTCCTTCGCCTTCTCCTTGGTGCCGTCTGTCACTTTGCACTTGCCTACTGGGGTTTTTTTCGACCAGCTCCACCGTCTCATGATGGACAGGAACGCCCAAGTCACAGGACGGCTTCACGAACCTGCATCTGGACCTACACCTGCCCCCATACCCGCCCAGCCGTTCTTTCACCCTCCGATGATGACACTACCGTTCCCCGGTCCGCCTGGGACGAAGCTCTAAGGCTCCACGAGGAACCGAGACAAACTCCCTACCCCTTGGCACCCTCATACCCCTTCTCGTGACCACCCACCCACCCATTCGTCATTTCCTCAGGCTGTCGCATCATGAATCATAGATCTCGCCACTGACACGTTCGTGCCACCCCCGAATCACAAGTTATCGTCACCAGTTTTCACACGTCTTCGTCTGAATCATATCCTCGTATATACATACATATACGTTAATAGCTGCATGAAGGAGTCTGAATCCGAAACCCCCCACCTCCCTAGGCGAGATGATGGCGATCCGAAAGACTGGCGATCAGCGTACATACACGCCTAGATTTTCAATAGAATTCGCGGATCTTGATCAGAATTCAGTTGGCGGTTATTACGACCGGGATCATGTCGCAAAGGGCGTCTAGCGCTTGTCACCTGGGTAAAAAGAAGAGACGGACGAAAAGGGGTTGAAGATGGTCGCACGTAGACGAGCAACGTTTGAACGCTAAACAACAGCTCGATCATGATCGATTCGATATCGATGGTGATCCTGATAAGTTTGGTCGGCCCTTGTTCACCTATTTTCATTGTCTTGGTTAGTCTCACCAGCTGGCCAGTCTAGTGATCACTAGCTAGGTATGTAGGCACACGCAAACGAAAATGTGGAGAACATGGCACAAAAAATATTCAGCAGACTAGGTACACATTATTCTAAGTACTTGGAATTCTGGGGGAGAAAACAGAGATACTCGACTAGCTATCAGTCCGCCACACGATCAAGAGAAAGTTCGAATCGAGATTTCGGGCTGCAAACGGGGGAGAGGTGGAAAAAGAAACGAGAGTAGCTGGACAGCAAAAATGTGATGATCGATAAACTTTTGGCATCGACGTATGGCGATTCTTGGAGGGACTAAGAGGGAGATAGGGATATGTGCTGGTGGTAATTAATTGGCGCAGATTGCGAGGGAGTGACTTGTGAATGAATGGGAAAAGTTAAGATGAGCAATGACACAGCAAGCTTGGAAGAACGGAGGAACGGAGGAACGAGCGAACGAGCGAGCGAATAGCAGGGGACGAACGAGGGGCAAGAACTTGAAGGACGAAGCAAAACAGAGGCACTATGCAGCAGCCCGGAAGATGGGAGCAGGAATTATTTAGCATCAAAGAAACGACTCAAGCGAAAATGGCAAGGGCACAGATAGATAGGGATATGAATAGACCTCATGAACAACCAGGGAAAAGAAAAATGTTGGCCAAAGTCGTGTGTGTACAACAAGAAACTGACAAATGAAATGAGATAAGGATAAAAAAGGATGGCAAATATGGTACCGGAGCATCCGTCGAACAATCTCTCCAAGAAAAACAAGGGATCAAAAATGACAGAGCCGAATAAATAAAACGGGCAAGAGAAACGCCCACCAAGAACTTTTAAGACGAGGTCCAAAATGAGAAAAAGTCCGAACGACCTCAATTGAATGACCCGTATGATTCCTGTGCATGGCTGGGATAGGTATACTCGTTCGTAGGAGAGGTATACCCCGACGCATCAGCATGTGGTATGCCGATAGTATTCGGCGAACCCTGGAAAGTTCCGTCCGATGGGTACTGCAGCTCGCTCGATTGCTCTTGGTGTTGGTATTGTCGCTCTGTTAAGTTGGACTGAGGGTGAGATACAAAGTTACCAGCGTGCGAGTGTTGGGGTTGATGTTGCGATTGTCCCGAGCCTGGGCGGAAATGGAGAGTGGACTGAGCGAGAGGTGAAATCGCGTCAGAAGATGGAGAATAAGGACCTTGGGTGTCGAGGGAATTTTGAACGTAGATGTGAGGCAACTCATGGACATATATGCTTCCACGACGAGCTTCTGCTATTTCATGTCCTGGAACCTGCGAGAGCTTCAATGCCGCGTCAGTAACAAAAGCAGGCTTGCAAGAATGGGTGAGACTTACATGGCTGTACTCGTAGACAGTCTCGCTCCGCAACCCCGATGGACCAGGGTCTTTGACATGTCGAACGTGAGGGCTACCTCCTGGCGTTGCTGTCGACGCAGGCGAAGCATATCCTCCAGTGACCTCGGAGGGGTGTTCTTGTCGAGCAACGTTATCGCGGTGAGAACGTGAAAGGGCAGCAGCAGCATTCAAATGCGCCTCGTTGAGCGAACCCTGACTTGAGCGAGTGCTCATGTTGAGCCCCGACATGCGCATCTCAAGAGGTGCACTTTCAGTTGCACCACATCAGCTTCACTGCGAAAGAAAACCAAAGCTCAACTCACCAAGATCCTCTCCGCGCATTAGGATCATACCCCATATGATCAACTGGACCACAGCTGCTCGCATCAGAATACATCACACTCGAGTCACTTCCCCCCGACATGCTTCCAAACCTCGACAAGCCACCAACGCTCGCCGAATCCTCCGTATCCTGGTCTGTCTCACGCGACCTGGGGAACGAGAACCCCTGCAGAACAGCCATCTCAGGAGAATGCATGTGTCCCGACGGCGACTCGACGTCTGTAGGCGTTGGAGAGGCGTTGGATGGCGATGCTGACAAGGGGTCTCCGAATTGGTAGTTTAGGGTAGGGAGAGGGCCGGGGATAGGTGAAGGCAGTGTACGAGAAGTAAACGCGTACATCTGGTTTTCTGACAGCCTGCGTGAACCCATGATGGGCGGATGAAGCGGTGAACCACTTTCTGGGACAATAGGGACGGCTGGACGGACGGATGCGAAGACGTGTGGTTCTGATGCGCGGTGTGCGAGGGGTGGCCGTGGGTGGGAGTAGGGATACGCGTTGTGGCTCGTCGACCGTATAGGTCCAATACTACCCGCCACACCCGGCGGACTGCGCATGATGGTGGCCTGACCAGAGCCAGGGGGTGAAAGAGGCGACTTGGGAAGATAGAGCGCTTCGTTCTTCTCCTTGGCGAACCGTGCAAATGGGTGGTGCGCGAGCCTAAGGAAGTTAACGTCCACGGACTTACGTCGGTCAGGATAGTGTTGGGGAGGCTGGGTCGCGTCTGGACCATTCATCGGTTGGGAGGGCATGACAGTTGGCAAAGAGCCACGTCGGGTGTTGTACAGGTCACCTTGCTGTAGAGTCTGATCAAAAGCAGGTGGTCGGACATGAGGTGGGATATCAGTGGCCGTGCCTGAAGAGCCTAGCCACCCTGAGGGTGGCGAGTCGCATAGGAGAGAGGGTGAACACGAGATCTTCATGACAGGGCTTGATTCGGCGGCTGATTGGTCGAGAGAGGAAGCCTGTGAATAAGTACCATCTTCCGCAGGGTGTGTGGGTTTTTCGGTGGCCGTAGAGGAATTTGAGGAGTCGTTTGGAGAGGTGTCCCGAGGAGATGGAGACTTTTGTGCGGAGGTAGCAGCTTTCTCTTTGTCAACAGCTGCGGAGGCGCGTTTACGAAGTTGTTTGTCCTTGGCACGTCTACAAGAAAGTGTCAGTGTGATAGGGAGCCGTGGGTGTGAAGATATACCTGTTCTGGAACCAGACCTGAGAGGAGCGCGACGAGAGGAATGAGTACGCGTCGTCGGACAGAGAAGTGGAAATAATCGCACCTGGACCGCGCGCGGTGACATATCTAGCTGAGCAGCGAGTTGTTTGCGGAGTGATGCATTTGGCTTTGTGTCTTTGCGGAACACGTCTTCAAGGACCTTTAGTTGAGACCTTGAGGTTCTTTTGCGGTGTTTTACTTCGTTCGGGATGTATGGAAAGAAAGTTCTGAAATCGACAGACGTGGGGTCGACTCCGGGAGGCATCAATGAAGGAATGCAAGTACTGGGATACCTTGAGTGGGAGGGAGGACTATTTGGGTCCATCTGTTGGTGGTTGACGGGAGAGTGAACGGGTTGGTCGTCTGGGATATTAGAGTCTGGGATGGTAGAAGAAGAGAGGTCGACGCGATATAACGCGGATTGGGGTCGGAGTGAATCTGCGTGAGATTGAAAGGAGGGACGAGTTGGTGGCTTGGCAGACATCCCAGGGTCCATAGTATTATAGTATAACGTTTACGACCTCCGTAAGTTAATTCGACAGGCGAGCTAGTCCATTCACACACGACGTCTAACGTGAACGCTGACTGCCCACTACAGCGAGTCGCCCTGTTCGCAAAGAATGGACTTGTGTGGTCGACTCTAGACACGCAGTTGGTGGATTCGAGTATTCGGCAGCGCTTCAGGTTCAAACTTTTTGTCAAAGGGAGACGCGCAGTGGCTGTGAAAGGAAACAGGACCTGGTATCGTCGTTGCTAGGAAGGTCGACTAGGCTCTGATCGGAATCTAGTGCGAATGAACAAGCTGTTCGAGGACAACGTCAAAGACAGTGCCAAAGACTACCACTAGTACTGACGGTTGCTAGTGCCAGACCGAGACGCGGACGATGGTACAAGGGAAGGTACGATGGAATCTCCTCCTCATCACCTGAAAGAGTTCTTTTTATCCAATCGAGGACGCCCACTCTCCGCGACATCGACTGGCCTGCACTTCTCGGGGATCATCCTTGAATTTGCAATTCGCTGATCCCGTCGCAGGTTGCAATGGCCAGTTGCAGTCAATACTCGTGTGAGTCCGTCCCAGTACGTATGATCCATGGATGATCTCGACGTCCCTTCCCAGGCGAGGAGATTCTTCTTACTTTTCTTGCAACTGCACCCATTCTTAGCTTTCGCCTTTCCGCTAATTCAATCCATTCCATCCACCGACCAACATCCACATGTACACCCACGGACTCTGTCCCGTGGATCTCCTCACGAAAAACTGAAAAGCAATTTTGGGATCTCCCTACACATGTCTCCCTCCAATGAGATCTACATCAGCCAACCTATCGCTATCCAAGTCTCCGAGTTCAGGGTTACCATCCCAACTCGAGACCCCTCGACGCCTCGGAAATACACCCCTAATTTCCACGACGCTCACTTCCGAGCCACTTCCGAGCCAGTTGCATGCGTCCGTCATAAGATCATTATCATCATGATCAGGATCAAATTAATTTTGGATATGATTCCAACTTGAAATAACCTTCGGGCTCGCGTTTGTCAAATGGAATCATGCTCAGTGGCAATGATTCACCTTCGTCGTGCTGCCTAACCCGCGGTCACACTCAACGCGGCAGCAGTGCAAGCCACTGACCGACATTAATCAGAACGCAGGGCCACCCAGCTGGCATTCGACAGCCCGGGTCTTCCTTGGACCTTGGCTGACACTTGCATCCTCCAAGTTCAAACGCCGTGCCCGCGTGCTTCGATCAGAGGACACCGCATCGCCCATTTTTAATGCACTGACATGCCTGTACTTCCACGGAGCAACCAAGGCCCGCGGGCCCGTAATTTCACATCTGCCTTTTTCATTAATATTCACATTATCTATGTTTCCAATATGGGCACTACACTTTGGCAACACGATTGACTTTCCATGGCACTGGACGTCAGCTATCAGAGTACATAACATAATGACAGCCTTGGGGTTCTTGCGCCGCCGCATCCAGGGATGCCAGCGCTCGCCAATGAGGGGATACTTTGTCCGGAGCTGCGGCTCAATCACTAGTCCACCACTTTCCAAGGCTTGCAGTAATCACGTACGCTCCACCGCGCTCAGACTCGAGAGAAAACCAAGAACATAGCATAAAGGGGCAAGAATAGGATTACGGACATAGTAGCAAGACTTTCTAATAATGACTATCGTGGTGTATCGCGGCATATGAAACACAAAACCCTTAGTACCACAAATTTTGAATAGAAAAAATATAATGCAACGTGAGGAGGTGGGAGGTGCACTGGAAGAGGGGAGAGAGAAAAGAGGCTCGAGGCGGACCTCGGAAAAATATTCAATAGAAATGCAGGGCATGTGCAATACGTACTGTGGTGTGGATGGCTTATGATAGTTGGGGAGGTGATTGGTGATGAATGACGAGTTATAGATGCTAATGCGGTTGGAATGGGACGATGCGTTGATAACGTGTGAGGAATGGCAAGGTGACCAGGCAGCCGGAAGGAGAGATTTTGGCACAAGAATCTTAAGCAAGAAGATATCGTCCCTAGAATAATATGTTATAGTAGCGAACAATGTCCCAAGAACATACAATTGCAGAAAAAAAATGCCTTTCTTTTCCACAATATCCAAGTTCGCAGATTGGCTTCTTTTCGTGGCGTGACGCTGGGCGTAACGTGCCGTGCATGTCATATGATAAGATCAAGTTGGAGCAAGAGCAATGGGGAAATAAGGTCCCAGGTTATGGGCTAAGATCCATCGCGATGTCGTCCGGATAACGAGCAACGGTTCGGCGATCAAGGATCTCCTCCAGGAAGGTGTCCGAGACGCCTGCCAAGGGTGACGCAGCAAACAGAGAGGACCCTGTGGCGCTGGCCTCCGCTTTGGTTCGTTCCATTGCCGAGCGTGCCCTCTGTACAACAGGGTGGCCATAAACCGCGTGAATGTTAACCCGTTTGACTGGGTCCGTCCTCATCATGCTCTTGATTAAGTCGAAGAGCTCTGGGCTACCGTCAAGATCAACTTGACTGAGATCCTCTTGTCTCAGGCGATGCCAACCATCTCCCCTAGAAAACGACAGAGTTAGCCATCAGGCACGCTTTCACGAACATAACCAGCGTCAAGTGACGTATTTACTCACTGATCAGGCACCACGATGTTTGTCGCTGTTTCCAGCATCATCATGCCAAAGCTGAACAGGTTAGGTGAGATGTCATTGCGAAAACGGTACTTTGGAAAACATACCTGAATATGTCCGCAGCTTTGCCGTACGTCCCCTGCAGGACTTCACGAGCCAAGTACACCTTATCTCCTTCACGCTCAAATCCGCCCACGCCAACCCCCAATGGACTGCCACCGCTGACTCTGGGCCACAATGACGCCATGCCGAAGTCACCAATCTTGAAACGGCCTTCACGAGTCAAAAAAATATTCGCTGGCTTTAGATCAAGGTGGATTACGCCCAAGTCATGGATGAATCGAAGACCCTGCACAAAGGGGATAAGATAAGTAATGATCTCTCAAAGCCCTGCACGCTAAACCGTATCTGGTGCAAGAAGTTTTTTTCAATGGGTCCCTTACTCACATTACTCAGATCCACGAATATTTTCCAGACCCTAGCTTCCTCCAGTCGCGGAAATGCCCTGCCATACTCCCACAGGAAGCGCTCAAAGTTTCCCAGCTCGCAAAGCTCAGTTCGGATGAACAGGACTTCATCTTGTTCCCAGCTATCGATGTACGCTAGTACATTGGAATGCTGACCGCCTTCGGCGGCTGCAGCTCGAGCAAGGTGTTGCAAGATATCAACTTCTTCGCGTAGACGCAACCTATGACAGATGGACGGTCAGTTGGCCACTGCACGGAAATAAAACGCGATGGGCCCATACCGGTGCCGAGGGCCTTCAAATGGCTTTGACCGTTTGACAGCCCATACTTTGTCCTGAGGTCCGTTCTTGGAACGAACCTTAAGGACTTTACCGAATTCTCCACTTCCGATTTGATCGATCTCAGCAAACTCCTTCTCAAAACGTCCCGACTTGTCGTGGGCTACAGCTTCAGCGTGCTGGTGAAGGGGGGAGACTGCAGGTCTTCGTGATATCGAAACAGGCAGCTGGCGTCGCGAGAGCGTTGGGGAATTTAATGAGATAACGGAGCTATTCGATGACGATCGGGAACCGGGTTTCTCCGAAGGCACTTGATGGGTGTTCGTGGTGGGGCATAAATGTGGAGGAACATGTAGAGGAATTGGCCAGTCTAATACATCGTGTTGTTAGCATGCTTTGGTCTGGTTGGTCGATCTGAAATAAATGAGACTACCTTTTCGTCGCGTTGGTGTTGCAATGGACGTCTCACTCCCACTCGAGAAGGCACCACTGCTGCTTCTCCGCATGAGCCAACGTGTCCGCAACATAGGTCCTGCAGGTTCACTTGGTGCAGGCGGCCGTCCAAGCCCAAGACCCTCGTACTTGTTGCTCTCTTTCCTCGAACTCGGACTATTCACCCCGTCCTCGTCAGAATCAGACCCGTTAAGGTCCAGCTTGCTGTCCTTCGGACCGAGTGGAGGGAAGGCAGCAGGTAGACTCTTCCGCGGGCCGTTTTTCATTTTACCGACGGGGACTGCTGCGAGGTCCAACCCTCCAAAATCGAATCCGACCTTGGCAGCTACAGCACTCTGCCAGGGTCTGTTTCCTCCGAGGTAAGTGTTCTTGAGCTTCTTTACGGGTGTACCAGGCGGCTTCTTGAATTCCTCGGCTGAAGGCTTGCCGCTGGCTGTGAGAGTTCGAAGGATGAACGCGTCTACGTCGACTCCGTCATCATTAGTCCGATGGAAATTACGGCCACCGTCATCTAGACCACTGAGGATCACCGCAGTCGGCCAGCCAGAATTAGCCCCAGGCAAGACGCCAGGCGTGACGAGGTCATCCCCGGCATCTGAATTCAACGAACTCGCAGAAGTCGAAGTACGTGGCATAGCAGACAGGAAATTACCTCCGCTATTGGACGTATCTTCGTCATCACTGAACGCCACGCCAGAATCACGAGGCTTGTACTTTGATGGAAGCATCTCCTGCACCTTCTTTGATCTGGGGGAAGGGGTACCTTCCGTGACGCTGAATACGAAAGAAGTCTCTGGCGGTTCGCATGGTTCGAAGAACATGTCGTCTTCATCGTCCATGACGTCGTGGCTACCATGAGGTAGAGAAATGGGCGATGAGTCTGGCGATGGCATATTTAGGGTAGAGCGCAAACTCCAAGGCAGCGGAGACATAGTCTCGCTTCCTGGCCCTGCGTAGCTATGCCTGTTGGATATGGACGCACGCCCTGTTTGAATGCGAAGACTTGCCGCTGTGGCTGCATAATTGGACGCAGTCGTGTTCGTTCGCGAACGTGGCTTATTCGCGGTCTGCGGGATCGAGGGTCCAAAGAACAAAGATGCAGAGCTCGAGCTGGCTAGTCGAGTCATCGGTGCGCGAGGAGCGCTGTCCGATGTACGGGGCTGTACAAAGGGACGGGGTCCACTACTGCCGGTGAGACGTCTCCGGGGCATTGGGGAGCCACAGTTCGAGGGGGAGGATGAGTTGGGGATTATTGACATTCGATTTCGATTTACGGAAGGAAAGGACACAGGTGGCGAGTGTAATGAACGCCGAGGTTGAGGGCTTGACGCAGCAGGCTAATGCATTCATTAGACATGGATACGAGCGCCACAAGATTTAATACGTACCAGAGATGAAGCAGGGGGTGACGGCGTCTGATTAACGCTCTCCAAGAGCTCAAGAGAGACGGGTCTCGAGCGGGCCCGCCGCTTCAAAATGTGGCCCCCAGGTGATATAGCCTCGGTAACCTCATCCATAGCGCTGCCTTTCTGTGGCATGTTGATGAGTAAAGGCTTCTTGGGACTGAGCGGTCGAGACTGTGATCGACGTGATAGCAGTGGAAGTCTGTTAACGAAGAGCTTCTTTCCTGCCACGACATTGTCTTCCTCAACCTCACAACCCGAGTCATCGTCCTCAATGACGCCCCAGTCCTCGTCTGAATTGTCCATATCGCGGATGCGTAGTCGTTTCATCGTCTCGGTATGCCTCTTGACGTAGGCGTCCGTCTCAGCCTTCGACTGAGGTGTTCGGGTCCCAAACCGAGGGGCGCAAAGGGGCGCCAAACGATGGAACGCGACCCCAGAGGCTGGGTCCGCCTTTGCGGCGGATATAGACAAAGGGGTAGAGGCTGGTTGCCGTAGTGGCGTTGAGAATCCTCCCGACTGCGCAGAAGACTTGCGTTTCGTACCAACCCCAACTCGAGCGACAGATGGGATTGATGGAGTAGATACGCCTGCAGACTGCACGTTGAGGTGCTTGTTCTTCAGAATGGAGCGGGTGTTGGTTCGAAGTTCCTCTTTGACTGGGGTTCGGAGAGGCTGTGAGACTGAGGCGGGGAAGAACGGAGATGTGGCTGCGGAGGACGAGGACAGAAAGATGCTACCCTCATCGTCGTCAATAGGAACAGGATGTTGCTTATATACATGTGGGGGGTATAGGCGATGCACTGGAGGGGACTTGAAAGGGGACTGGAGGAAGATATCGTCCTGATCTGAGTTGCCGACTGGAGGGGGGAAGAGAGGTCTTCGTCTTAGCGGAGACGGGGTCAACATTGGTGAGTCGTATGAGAGAGCAGAACTTGAATCAGCAGATAAACGAGGAGGTGTTTGGTAATGTGCTGCACGGCAGCTGGGGGATATCGGGGACATGCTGCAGTCGCGTGTTTTTCCACTTACAGATATGTACTCGGATGTTGGCGTCGACACGAGAGCTGCGGATATCGAGGTCTACGGCGAGGAAGGTTTTCTGCCCGTCGAGTGAGACGATATACGCGGGGGAATAAGTTAACGTGTTCGTCGTCGTGATCGTCGTTGAAGGAAACAAAGGGTGGACAACTCACAGCATAGAGGCAACGTTGTGGTGGGTTTAAGGGTGACAACCAAACGCGTGGGACTCTCACTCAACAACGTCACGTGACCGCGGAATTTGCCCCAACGGAATCAATTTTGGAGTTGTTTTTTTGCGGAACCAATCAAACATATCTCC
>KN819327.1:801009-812013 GCA_000827475.1 Paxillus involutus ATCC 200175
GAGTTTCTGGGGCACGTTAGATCGGCGGGAAAATAGCTCTGAGTACAACCCGCAGAAAGTAGCCTGACTAGGCTTGTCCATGTTCTCGTTCGGAGCGTCATTGAGGCATCGATCTGGGTGTGTGGGTTCCGGCAATTATGGAGGTCGTGGTGTATCACCAACTACGACGGCTCGCTGGCCACTTGCTGTTTACGACGTCCGAGGTCACGGAGGTGACCGCCAGCGCTTACAGCTTGTGCTCTGCCCGGGTGAACTGTGGTCACTTCAGGCCAAATCACCGTGAGAGGCTTGCCAGATGGACTTCCAGGGCACCCGTGGTCCCACCGATTCCAGCACGGGACCATGGGGCCCGCTGCCTGCAGCATTTGCATGTTCAGGGTGCCCGCAGACAGACAGTGTTCGAACTGTGGATGGGAGCTATGCCCCGTGTCTGAGTAGACACACCAAAAAAGCAGAAATTAAGTATATTGCCCCCGCGAACGTACTCCGGTGGGTGGGCTGGGCTTGACCAAGGCGGGAAGCTACCAACATACCGGGTTGTAGTGCGGTCAACACCTAGGTGACGCACATCTACCATCCACGAGCCATGAGACGCAGGATGCCCCCAAGGCAGTGCGAGCTAATGGTAGTTCCAAGGTCATGCTAGTACGTGTGTGTGAGTTCACGCGCACGATCGCGACACCCTCTGCAATGTGCATCGGGCGACTCGAGTTAGGCTTGTTTGATGGTAACAGCACCAGGGTGCCACGGCAGATGGGTTGTAGAGGGCACCGTCAAGGGTGGCTGCAGTGGGAGACATCCAAAAAGCAAGACACTCCAATATCCTTGACCTCTGGGCTGCAAAACACCCTACCAGTAGAGGTGTCTTCGAGCCTAAGAAAGGTCAAGGACTCAAGGTAATTATGATGGCAAAGACGTCAACTTGCTGAAGCTGATGTTCAAGTTGTTCAGTCACAGTCGTCTATTATGACCCCAAAAAATCCGATCTGCCTGGCTCGAACAGGCGACCTCAAGATGAAATTATCCATTACAGTCTCGCGCTCTTCCAACTGAGCTAAGATCGGTTACATATTTTGTGATGTTAAAACTCATTTGACCAGACATTGCCTTCCCCTAAATTGTCAATCCCACATCAATCCACGGCTCCCTTCACGTTTCTGGGAGATGGGGAAGAACAAGAACACGAACGATATACCCAATCCTAACAGCATCGCCAACAGAGACATCTTACAACGATTGAACTTTCTCTATCAAGCGAGCGTTCTCCTCAACGGAATCGTACCCATTGCGCCTGCACCACCCTCGGATGACGAAAACCAGGATGTCCAATCGTCACCGCAAGCCGAGGTCGCAGCGGAATCCTCATCACAGTCTGGAAAGGTGCGGAGGAGACGGAGAGTCGTGACGACTTCCGAATTGTCAAGAAGCTATGTAGACGTAATGAAGATCGTCGGGCAGAAGACGAATGTGAAAATGTACGCATCTCCCGTCCGCCCCCATGCACTCACACGCGACTAATTGCTCTCGGACAGGGACCCTTCAGTGAAACGCCTCATATGCAAAGGCTGCAGCTCGGTCCTAACTCCCGGCGTGTCCGCTACCGTCCGAATCAAAAGTGGGTAAGTTCGCCTGGAGACGTTGCTTCGCTAACGTTCGAAGTAGATTCGACGTCGCATAGTCACCTCATCTCTTATAAGTGCAATCGCTGTCGGACGGAGCGTCGCATCCCCGCTCCTCCTGTACTTCACGCAGAACCTGAACCTGATGGGAACCCGTCGGAAGTCCAGGTTACGGAGGCTTCGGGCTCACCAGCACCCGACACGAGTGCTGGAGGTCCAGTACGTCTGGGGCGTCAGAGGAGAAAGAAAAAGCTACCTGTTCGCCGTTTGCCGCCACATTTCGCTCGTGACGTTGGACATGTCGTGTTTCGTGGAAACGAAATACTCGCAGATTCCCATACATAAGGTGGCATACTGGCATCTCATGTTCTTGAAAGGCGATTCGCCTTTACCACGCATGGCTTGATGATTACAACGATCACGGTATTTTTCATATCCAAAATAATGAATCAGTCCTTGAACATCTAGATAGGGCAGAGGTGGAGCTACCATGACTGCAACAACAATGTGGTGAATAAGAGAGACGAGGCGAAAACCCGAGAGGAAAAACGGCCAGCGCAGAATTACAAAAAATAGGTCAATAACAATACAATCAATGGTAAAAGAACGTGAGGTAGGGCAGTGATCACTGCGGATCCAGTATGGGTGTCTGGGCTAAACACAGAAAAATCAGTTAATATGTTCTTCGAGTTCAGGGTCAATGAAGACGAACGGTATGCCTGCCTGGTCAGAATACGAAGGGCATGTATCGTTAGGACTCCCCTGCGTCGGTGAGATGTCATAATTGCGATGAGTGAGTAGCGGACGGAGGAGCATACCGTTGGGTTGTCCGGACAACATGCGCTGTAGCCCAAATTCGCAACACTTCCAAGTGCTGCTGCATGGTTCCATCCCTCCCAGCTCTCGCAGGAAACGCTCTGATAACTGATGTTCCAAACACCAAAGTCCTGTTCTTGTTTGTTTCAATAGTTCACACGTACTGTTCGTTCAACTCACGCTATAGCCTTCATAAATGCCCGACTTCAGACATCGGCGCACATATAGTCATACAGAAGACCCACCATAAAGCGCAGGGTCCGACGGGAAGAAGTCATTCGGGATAGAACTAGATGGCCACGCAAGATCAAAGTTGATATAATGGCCACCGCTGGTTTCATTGTCATTTGTATGCAATCTATGCACTCAATTCAGCTCACTCACGCATTGGGAGCGGACGACGTAGCGTTGCACCACCCGCTTACAGACAGCGGGCACAGGTCGGTGACTTTCACAACGATTGAATTCGTTACATCCGGGTAGTAAGGTGGATTAGACAAGAACGCATTCAACAGTGTCAGATTGAAGCAACGCCCGCATGAAGGGCCATATGATGTGCTGCTTCCGTATGCCATTTGGTTCATTGCCGCGGTGGGATAGTCTGTGCTGTCTCCAGTGCATCCGCACGCTGCAATAAATCCCTGGGGGATGGTATAGTGTGTCATGGTCGCGTATCCGTCTGGTGAGTATTGGATCCATTCAGTGGCCCGAGTTGCATGTAGAAAAGACAGGATGATGTAAAACGAGAGATGTCGTGAGTAGAGGCTCGCGCGGTATTTGCCATAAGACATTTTTTGTCCTGGGCTCAGGAGGGCATGAACAAGTGACTGTGTCGACTGAAGGAGGGTGTTTCCTGACAGGAAGTTGTCGTGAGCAAGGTGGCCCATCAACTTTTACTGTGGTTCCCGTGATCCCTGCATAATAATTTTAGGTCAAGGTGAGGTAATTATGTACATTATGTACGAGGGGTTCCCAAGAAGGTCACAGCTCGCTTCCTACCTACCATATTCTTGCAAGGCGACCTGGGCCAGCAGACTATACACCAATGCTGCAACACAACCATCACTGACGGCCCCGGCGATGACCAGCTCATAGAACTATCACATCCGTCGACAACCGAGACACCTTTCCAACGCTGCACTGGCGTTCAAGATCGCTCGTTATGGTATACGCCTTGTTTGGCACGCGATATCTGCCCTGGACTCCGACTGGCAATGTCGGCCACCAATTGTCTCTTGGAAAGTTAAATCAGTATGGTTCCGACAAGGAGGTCGAGGTCGAGGTCGCATATTTTGATAATTGTGTTTATGGACACGACATAGAAGGTCATGCAAGGGCAAATGAGGCCATTGGCAGGGAGGGACTCTCTCGAAGAGGTCGTCACGGTGCCTATTCGTCTTGACGAAATGCTTCAGGCAAGTTTGCATGTCGAAAACCACGCTTCAAAGGGCTCCGTGGCTGACGATTCGATTGATTGTCTCAGGTCGGTTGAGGCAATCTTTCCGACCCACATCTTTAGATGATATTAACGGTTCACCTTTCTTCGTGGCAGGAAGCAGACAAGTTTTCTTCACTTCGATTACTCAGACGACGAAATCCACCCTTTGAGACGGCGGATGAAGTCACCGGTATTCCTCATCGCTATCTATTGTCCATCTATTGGTAAGACGCGATGTCATGTTAATCCATAAATTAGAGTGTTGCAATATTAATGAGGGTAGGAGGTAGAGTGAAGGAGCGGGACCGAAGCGAAGGGGCAACTGTAAGCCTGGTATTGGGCGCTCACGCGCTCACGACATGACGTCATGATGTTGAAACTTGTTAAGCATACATGCATCACCACCAGAAAGCACACGACGTCGTACGTCGTACGTCGTGTGCTCTAGTGTTTCCTGTCGTTCCTACACCTGGTATTATATGCACATAAGAATGATGGACATGTCACTTCAAATTTTCACCCCTCAACTCTGCGATCTATTGCTTGTGCACTTGACGGTCTTGACCTCACTCGAGGAGGACGTAGTTGTAAATATATAGAGTGCAACACGGATTAATGATGACAAACGTGCAACCAAAAGTGGGAATGGACCATGGCAAAGTCCGTAAGCCAAGCCGTCGGGGCCTCGATTTCATGCTCCAAGTCTTCTTTCCACTTCGAAGTTCTGTAGTCTGGTTTTCGCGCAGGCGTGTCCGGTGTTGCGGTTTGGTCACCTGAGCAGCTAAATGTTTGTCTTCCTCGTTATCGTCATCGTTGTTGGCCACAGAGATAGTCGGGGCCTCTTGGGTTCATCACCGGCACTCGAGATGGAAGATGCCGACGACAGTGCTCGTCCAAGTGGCGACGAACGTTCTATGCATAATTGTAAGACGCTCGTCTCATCTCCCATACAATGTCCCATTCAGGTGCCATAATGTTTTACTGCAAACTAGAGAGTACGTGATCTTTCCGTTCGTTAGAATTTCGAACACCTTAATATGGGCTCGCTACCACCAGGTCTCGACATTTATGGACTATCTCTACCTGACGCACGCTACGAGAAGAATGAAAAGAAAATCGAAATCTCTGTCGACGACAAAGTACAGTGGTCATACAAATGGACCAATACGTTTGAGCCCCTATTGAGCCAGGACCTGTACGTCTAGCGCTCGTACTAATCGTCACAATCGGCTGACTACCTGTCGCAGTCATATGCCTCTCTCATCGACGGTCAAGATTTCGCTCGTTGGTAAACACTATGTTTTCTATCACCTGTTAGGAAGTTACTCAGGTCGCGTCGTTGACTTCCTCTTCGACGCAGGTATATTTTCCCTCGAAAGTAGTCCCTTAGGTTCCATATCTCACTGTCTGTTAGAAACGCCTCTGACACTTCAAAACGGTCTTCCTGGAGCCTGTGCGATTATCAGCATGGCTCTGTCACCATTGGTCGACTACCAACAGGCATGGAACCACTCTGTTGACGCGAGCCTTGGTCGGCTGGACAACAACAAAGTAGTAGCGGAAGGGTTCGACAACACAGATCGGGCGGTTCCTGATAACCAGGCCATGAACTATTACGTGGAGACCCGTGGGCGGCATATCGCACCATTGGGGCAGGCCCTGCGGTTGATGGACAAGTTGATCGCTAACGTCGCAGAAGTGGGTGTCTTCATTTCCCGGGTTCAAGGGCTCGTCTGACCCCACGCAGGGACACCCGCTGCTTAACGTGGGGTGGACATCGCTATCCTCGGCATATACGGTCAGTCTCGTCCAGACTCTGGAGGTGAAGGACTGACAGAGAGTTGCATGGCAGGAGATTCAGGAACAACGACTGGACGATCGATATGTCCAGACACTGGCAGAAACCTTTCGAGACGCAGTTGGTGTCGCCAGCGACTGTCGTGTGGCAGAAATCAAGGGCCCTCACGGCATCATCCCTAGCATCGAGCGCCTCGCATTGGAAATTGCCTCACTGATCGACGAGTATTTCAAAAAAAATTCCATGAGTGGGTACCGCCTTTAGAATGAAATGTTTTCTCACATGATATCTCAGCACGTCTTGATATGGCACAGATCGAGAAAGTGCCGAGCACTGCGCACACAACTGCATGCCATGATCGTGATGAGCGCCACGGCCCACTTGGCCAAACATGCCAAGGGTGGCAGGTAAATACGGGAGGGTGTAGATTCGAAGTGAAGCGACGCTCAGACCGACCTCACTTACTAGCCAGTAGATACACTGTCTCGTGGATACATCGTCACTGCCCAGATATACATCCTTGTGTTTCCAGTGGACTGAACTCTACTTTGAAGTCCAGCGGATTCATTTCACACGTGAGTAGATGAGTGCCGGTCGCCTTGCCGGACACCAACTGCCGGAAGTTCCAATACTCGGATATTGTCGAATTATTGAGGAGCTATATGTTGATATGTACACCGTCCATACTTGAACATGTTGTTTCACTGACGCCTTAAAGCAGATCCGACTCCGTCGCACGACTCGCATGGCAGTTACCTCACCTCTTACAAGTTCAATGTCTATCGGACGGAGCGTCCCATCCCCGCTTTCGCATCCACTTGTTCGACAAAAGTAGAACTGAGCAAGCACAGATCAGACACACAGCGGCGAGAAATCATGATAGATGTCACAATAACACAGTTTTACCGAATCCCGCTTCGTGAATAGACCTCAGTACCGTCTGTACGGCGCAACTAAGAGAATACTTATGTCCACCTGAAATCCAGTGTTGTGCCAGGTTCGTCTAACCACTTCCAGAATCGTTCGTCCTTGGGAAACAACATTCCCGTTCCCTCAAGACAGGTACCTCTCGCCCACTTGTGATCGATGGAGGTATCGTGGGCATTCAACCAGTCCCGTATCTGGTCGGCTGTGGTGTATCTCGGAATATTAAGTTGGAGCGGAGCAGTACCCGTATGCACAGAGCTTCTGAGCGTCTCTTCGCGTCGAATCTTCCTGTATTTGCCTGTATGTGTATAGCAGGCAAGGCGCGTTGAGCACTCACAGCGACGGCGCATCAAGCACCTGTGTCAACAGTCACCCCAGTGGCAAGCCTTGTCAACTGAGATTCATCCATCCTATCTTCTACTTTGATCTTGACGTCTGAAACACGTCGATAATGTTAAGCGTAGGTACCCTCCTGGACTGGGTCTTTGATTTCATACTGGAAGTCTTCTTTCCGCTTCTGTAGCTCGATCACTGGTACCCCGGCGTCGCGTGGATGTTGACCCACAGTTCTAGCATCCGAGCATCAGGTGGTCCGTCAGAGTAAATGGTCGAGCGTTGCTCCAGGAGTGTCAGACCTCTAAAGATCGCAACAAGCACAAACAACGTTTTGATCGCTAGAATAGAAGTTGAGTACCTACAACAAACATAGACGGTGCGCGGACGGTACCTAGGATAGAAGAGCACAACGTTAGGGAAAGAAAAAAGACATAGGAGTAAGTGAACTAAGTATTCGAACCGCTGACATAAACATGCGTCATAGACGAAAACGGTGCACGGACCCAAGAACGTCGAATCATGACAAGGAGGTCCTTCACAGCATCCTCTATGTTCAACGCAGAGTCGCAGACACCGTATAAAACAGCAAAGAACAGTTATGCAGGTCTACGTGGAGCATTTTGGGTTGCGGCAGTGGAATCCAAAGGGGAGCAAAGGTGAGAGCGAAGCTTCTAGCATAACGTGCAACTGTCAGTGCAGTGTATTGCACTAAGTAGTAAGGATCAACAGGAAGCGTTGGGGACCAAGGGGAGACGTTGGATCATGGGTGCACATGGCATGTGACACCAGGTTCGACCCAGCATTTTTGTGTGCGAGTGGAATAGGACACTCAGGTCACCAGCATCATCCGAGTCGAAAGACGAGAATCCGTGTCAGGGCCGAGCATATTGTATATATTGTCTGGTAGTTTTACTCGTTTATGCTGAGTTTGTAAATGAGGAGCTCAATTGCAGAGGGGCCTTCAGCAATGTTCACATCGACATCCCCCCACTTTTCTTCTTCTTCCGGGCCTGGTCCCAATGGCCGGCAGCGTAGTTACTCTCTTTTTGCTGGTTCCTGTTGTCTCTGTCGTCTTGTGGTTGCGACACAGACACTCAGGGGAGGCGGACCTTCGTGCCAAAGGCTTCCCACTCCCTCCAGGCCCACCGCCTCTGCCATTTCTAGGCAATGCACTTAGTGTTGACCGCGTTACCCCATGGCTAACTTACACGGCCTGGGCTGAGAAATACGGTGAGCGCATCTCCCATCCCGAGTAGTCAAATCTCATTGACACTACGGTCAATAGGTCCACTCGTCCACGTCCGTCTGCTCGGAAAGGATGTGATCATAATAAATTCAGAGGAAGTCGCCCGAGCTCTCCTCGACGAGCGCTCCTCCGTTTACTCTGATAGACCACACTTCGTGACAAACGAGTTGTAAGTGCCCCACGCGTTTTCCAGAGCTGAACCCCCCGGTCTTGACACTGACTTTGGTAGCTTCGGTCTCGATTTCAACTCGGCATTTCTCCCTTATGGCGACCGATGGCGTTTCCACCGCAAACTATTCCATCAAACCTTTCGATCTACTGCCGTCCAGGATATGCATCCACTTTTGCTCCGGAAAGCACATTGCCTCGCGAAGGCTATCGTCGAGTCCCCAGACGAGTGCCTGACTCACCTCCAAGTGTTTGTCCCCAATCTCTTCACTGAGTTCATGTCAATTGACCAAGTGATAGTCATGCTGGGTCGGTAATTATGGCTGTTGTGTACGGCTACGAGACAGAGCCAAAGGACGACCGTCTCGTCCATGTCATGCAACGGCTTCTTACCACTACCACGCACGTAATGACTCCCGAAAAGGAGGCGATAGCTTCTGCTGTTCCTTTGAGTGTGTCGGGGGTCTCCCAAAATTTCTTTGATTAGAAACTAATTGTGTGTAGTCATGCACGTTCCGCCATGGATGCCAGGTTCGAGGTTCCGACGAGACGCGTATCAATGCAGGGCGTATGCCAAGGAAATGCTAGAAGTACCGTTTGAATTTACTGTGAACGCGATGGTTAGTGGGTTTCCCAAAAGTTCAGGCAATTCCTACACTAACTTGTGTTTCATTAGGCTTCTGGGAACGCGCCCCATTCGATGGTCGAAGGTCTGCTACGGAGTTGTGCAGGACAAGATAACTACGATAATGTGCAGGAGGCCATCAAGGCTGTTGCAGCTACGGCTTTCGCAGGTCAGCATCGAAAACAGCAACGCCATTCCCTAACTTCTTGCTGACTGTCTGTGAACAATAGCTGCGTTCAGCACGGTGATATTATTTCTTTAATCTTATGGACACACACCTCAACCCATTTCCCTTCATTAGACGGAAGGAACTCTTGCTTGCTTTGTCCTCGCTATGGTGCTCAACCCTGACGTGCAACGTCGCGCTCAGGCAGATATCGACATGGTGGTTGACATGGATCGCTTGCCTGACTTCGGGGATAGGTCATCCCTCCCCTATATAGACGCTGTGGTTCGGGAAGTGATGCGTTGGCGCCCTGTCATACCCCTAGGTAGGCCTTTGTATGCGGTGATACTAGGCGACGTGGTCTTGACGGATCCTTCAGGTCTGCCGCACGCCACAAGCCAGTCTGATGTGTATCAAGGCTACTACATTCCAAAGGGTGAGTGTCCTCATCCCCCACAAATTGGAACGAAACCCGACCAATCATACCACAGGGGCAATGGTTCTCTGCAACACTTGGCCAGTTACCATTGACACACCTACGCTGGGAAATCCCACAGCTAACCACAATTCTCACAGGGCAATGTCGCGGTCCTCAGAGTACTCTGATCCAGATCAATTCATCCCCTCGCGGTTCCTATCTGACTCTGGGGCACTCAAAGAAGACGACGTACATTTTGTGTTCGGCGCCGGGCGACGGATCTGTCCCGGAAAACATCTTGGAGAAACGAATGTATGGTCCTCGGTCGTGACACTTTTGTCGTGCTTTGAGTTTAGCAAAGTTCATGATACTTGGAGTGAGGAAGACGTAGAATGGGAGAACGGTGTTGCGAGGTAAGCGCATCTTTTATTGTGAAGATGGGTGGGCTGATTGAATACGTCAGATTCCCTCGCCCGTTCCCGCTCAAGGTGGTCCCGAGGGCCCGTGCGAAGCTCATATCTGTGGAATGAGGGTACCAGGACCACTAGCCAACTGTGGGCTTAGGTACTCATTCGGCAGGCTTGCATCTCTCAGACTCGGACTGACAGGCATGTTTGTACCATACGTCCTGCACACTAATTTGCACAGTTACACTCTTTTGCACCATATATTACAACATCTAATTCACTCGGGAAGCGCCGGCTGGAGCCGGCAGAAATCTTGCTTGACACACACGGTGCAACTGAGCGGCACGCAATTGTGCCAAACCTCCAGACGAGGCAACCAGACCACGAACCCCGAGCGGCACGCCCGAGGGGGAGCGAGGTGGCTAGCATTTGAGCGGTTGCCCTGACAAAGTGGTCGTGCACGACACAGCCATGCATGAGCATGACAATCCCATGCAGATTGAGGGGGAGCGAGTGGAGAGACTACGGAGTGAATGGGGGCGACTGCCGTACCAAGTTGATGGCTCTCGGTTTTGAAGTCGTCGAGGTCGGGATATCTGACGTCGTCATGGAGTCATCGCCCTAGAGAACATTTTGTTGGCATTATCATGCCAATGACGTCAAGAAGTACCTACCAGACGTTGCAAACATAGTTGCTCCTGTGAAGGGGCCCAGACAAGACTCAACGCTGAAACTACCTTCTCTCTACCTCTGGTGGATGGTAACGCTAGAATGAGTCTGCTTCACGCGCCAGGCGAGGAAGACCTGGAGATCATATGAGCAATAACTGACACTTAAACGCGCATGCACTCACCTAATGGCACAACATCATGCCAGCTGAGCGTTTCTCGGAGTGTTGCTTTAAGGAAAGGCATGGAAGATCTGTCCTCGAACGTCGATAATCTGTCGTCGCCACCACACCATTCATATCTGTTTCTCCATGTCGCTGAGCGTCGGTGTATCGAACCATGGCTAGCATGAAAACTCCAAGTGAAGGAGCT
>KN819327.1:813188-837271 GCA_000827475.1 Paxillus involutus ATCC 200175
GGGTGGAATGGGGGTGCTGTTGATGGCATGGTTGGGTCGACGGCAGTGGTAGAGGATGTTGAACATTGAACGCAGAAGTGTTGCAGAAGTTCAACGTGTCACGTGATTTCGTAAAACATCGAAATTTTACAAGTCCACAACCATTAGCAAAACAATGCTAATACACCTTGCAACCTTTGTTTATTGTATTGCTCGATAATTAGCTAGTGAGCATGTATACGTTGTAACGACTATGGTGTAATGGTTAGATCGTATGGTCACTTCAATTTTTTGGTGCCGCGTGTTCGACTCCTGCCATGTACATTTGTATTTTCGGACCCTGGGCACACTTACCACACAATCTTAATTAATTATGACAGAATTTACCTAATTCTCATGAATCCTGCAGAATTCTCCAGAATTCAGACCAGAGGGTTTTCCTGATGTCGGTACTAGGTGTGAGCGTTCCCTGAGTCAGCCTTCAGTCAACCTCTTACCCTCATCGCAATAGTCTCTTCGTCTCTGAACAACGATGTCCGATTCCAACGACACACACGGCAGAACAATGGTGTGCACCAAACTACACAGTACGTGCCCTTTCCCGTTCGCTGCAAGACCTCGTTCGGCTCCCTACGGGCTTGCTACCACCAGGTCTCAACATTGAATTATCTCTACCCGACGTACTCTACCGGAAGAATAAAAAGACAATCAAAATCTCGGTCGACGACAAAGTAGAATGGTCATACGAATGGACCAATACGTTTGCGCCGTCATTGCCCCAGGCCTTGTACGTTTTTGGCGCTCGCACGAGTCGCACTGTGATTGTTATATTTGGGCTGACTACCTCTCGCAGTCTCATACCCCTCTCGTCTACTATCCAAATTTCCCTCGTCGGTAAACACCGCGTTCGTGTCCGCCCGTTAGGAAGTAATTTAGGTCGGGTCATCGACTTCCTCATGGACAAAGGTATGTTTTCGCTGGAAAGTAGTGCCTTGAATTCCGTATCTCAGTGTTGATTAGACAAGCCCCTGACACTTCAAGACGACAACCAAAGAGCCTGTGCGACCATCACCATGGGTTTGTCTCCCGTGGTCGATTACCAGCAGGCATTGAAAGACTGGGTTGACGCGAGCCTTGCTCGGCTGGACAAGAACCAAAGAGTCGCGGAGGGACTCGACAACGTAGATCAAGCGATTTCTTCTTTGCGGGCCGTGAACTCCGCCGTGGAGACATGCGGGCAATATATCAAACCACTGGGGCAGGCCCTGCGGTTGATGATCAACTTGATCGATAACGTCACGGACGTGGGTGTCTCGTCATTTCTCTGGTTCAAGGACTCGTCTAATTCCATACAGGCACATCCGTTCCTTAAACTAGGGTGGACGTTGCTATCTTCGGTATATACGGTCAGTCTCGTCCAGACTCTGGGGATGTAGGACTGACGGGAAGTGCATGGCAGGCGGTTCAACAACAGTGACTGGATGTCAGCGATGTCCAGGGGTTGGCAGAAAGTTTGCGAGAGCTGATTGGGGTCGCCAGCGACTGTCCTGTGGCAGAAATCAAGGGGACTCCTGATGTGATCCAAAGTATCGAGCGTCGAGCGTTAGAAGTTGCGTCACTTATCGACGAGTATACCAAAAGCTCTTTCACGAGTAGGTACTGCCTTTCAAATGCGATGTATGCTCACATGATATTTCAGAGCGTGTCGTGAAGGCGCAGTTCACCGACGTCAAGGCCCGCATCGCAACGTGTCAAGCAGCGCTCAAGGATCTGTATGAGAAGCTCAGGACGAGGATCATGGCGTATACGGCCAAACATGTCAAGGAAATGCACAAGAAATGCAGGAACGTGACAAGGCAACCCAGGAAGATGCGAAGCAAAGGGACGCACAGAGGCTCTGTACGTACGGGTGCTGCTCCGCTACAAGTTAATTTTCTGAGACACGCCGCAGCCGACCGGATACGGGAGTGGTTGAAGGCCCACAATACCTCGATCAATCACAAGTCGGCGAGAGACACCTGCATTGCTGGCACCGGATCGTGGTTTCTTGAGGATGAGCGATTCCAGGAGTGGTTGGACGAGTCTGATACAGTACTGTTGATTTCAGGTGGACGTGAGTAGTCTCTTGGCTGCACCGTACGGACAGGTACTGAGGTTCATTCACAAAGCGGGATTCGGTAAAACTGTGTTATTGTGAGATCTATCATGATTTCTCGCCGCTGTTGGTCTGATATGTTCTTGCTTAGTTCTACTGTTGTCGAAGGCGTGCGCCGCCATGTTCTTACCCTGGGCTCAAAATGTGGCTGTGCTTACTTCTACATTGACGCCAGGCTCTCTGGCGGAGCGTCACGGAGCTTCGAAGGCCTTCTTCGATCACTGTTGGAGCAGCTTTGTTTCAACCACATGGACATACCGGATGCCATGAAGTGCTTGTATGACGTCCATAGCATGAACCACCCTGAGCCGACACTTGCGCAACTCAGAATAACCTTTGGAGAGGTCGTCAAGGGCTTCAATGAGGTCTATATCCTGATCGACGCACTGGATGAATGCGACTCTCAAGCGGAACTACTGGACTGGATGAAATCTCTTCAGTCAACTACACCGGGATTGCACCTCTTGGCTACTAGCCGACCAGAGCGTATCATTGAGGATCGCATGTCCAATTCTAACCACGTCCGTATTCCCTTGGGCAGCGAGCTGCTCGATAATGACATCAAGGCCTACGTTGATGAACATGTTGAAGCCAGCAACGACCTAAAGTTATTGATGACGGAGGAGATGAAAAAGAAGTTGAGAGTAAAGGGCGATGGAATGTAAGCAAAGTACCGAGTGGAATGGGATGTGTTAAGTTCTAACGGTTGCCTAGGTTTCGCTTGATCGCCTTCTGGATAGATGAATTAAAAGATTGCTTCAGTCCCAAGGATGTCACCGATACGCTCGAGCGTCTGCTGACCTCACTTAATGCCATGTACACCTCGATGGTATCGAAAATCAAGCCGAATCACCTTCCATGTGCACAAGCCACCATGCGATGGCTGCTGTTTTCGGTGGAGCAGTTGGACATCCAGCAGATTGCGGTGGTGGCGTGCTTCGGTTTCTCCGATGGACGACTAGCTTTCGACAAGGACCATCGCTTTGCAGACCCCAAGGCTGTGCTTGACATGTGTGGGGGCCTCCTCGTGATGTCCAAAGGCTTCTTGCATGACATGCCTTTTAGTATTCACGCAACAGATCGGTTTACACTGGCACACCTGACCGTCAAAGAGCTCCTAATGGAGCAAGAATCGCCGCTTCACGTCAACGAACTAGACGCTCATTCTTTCATCACACGATCATGTCTCACATATATTCTTGACCAATTTCAACCTCGCGTCGTTGCTGGAGTAGGAGAGTTCCCTTTACATCGTTATGCTGTCCTAAAATGGATGAAGCATGCCTCGTCCACCAGAGAAATAGAAGATACTACAAGCGTCATCTTCGAACTTGCTCTGGAGGTGTTACATTCCGGGCATGGGATATTCGAGCGTTGGTCATCTGCCGTGACCACCGTCTCACCTGCCTGGGATCGGACCGAGTTCCCTATTTTCCTTTGCGCGACATGGGGCTTTGAAAACTTGATTGCAAAATTGTTAGTACTGGGGGTCCACTGCATGGAACGGTCCCCCTCTGGCCGCACGGCGCTCCACGCGGCGTGTACAAACGGCCATTTGGAGATTGTGAAAATCCTCTTGGACGGCCCCGAGGTCGTCATAAATCTAGCTGTCGTGTTATCAGACGATCAGATTAACATTGTCAAGGGAGCAGATCCGAATGCGGAGGATCAGCGTTCCCGCACTCCCCTTCACTGCGCATGTTTTTGCGGTCACATCGACATCGTCAAATTACTGCTTCAGAAGGGAGCAGATCCGAATTCACATGACAAAGATTCCTGTACTCCCCTTCACGACGCATGTTCTAGTGAATACCCAGACATCAACATTGTTGAATTACTTCTTCAGGAGGGAGCAGATCTGACCGTGCACGGCAAGGATTCCCGCACTCCCCTTCACTGCGCATGTTTTTGCAGTCATATCGACATTGTCAAATTACTGCTTCAGAAGGGAGCAGATCTGCATGCGCAGGACAAGTATTTCGATACTCCCCTTCACGACGCCTGTTCTAGGGGCCATGTCAACGTTGTCGAGTTACTTCTTGAGAAGGGAGCAGGTCTGGATGCGCACGACAAGGATTCCCGCACTCCCCTTCACCATGCCTGCTTTTCTGGTCATATCAATATTGTCAAGTTCCTTCTTGAGAAAGGAGCAGATCTGCATGCGCAGGACAAGGATTTTGATACTCCCTTTCACGGCGCCTGTTCTGAGGGCCATGTCGACGTTGTCAAATTACTTCTCGAGAAGGGAGCAGGTCTGGATGCGCACGGCAAGGATTCCCGCACTCCACTTCACTCGCGCGGTCACGTCAATATTGTCGAGTTGCTTATTGGGGAGGGAGCAGATCTGACCGCGCACGGCAAGGAATCCCGCACTCCCCTTCACTCGGCATGTTTTCGCGGTCACATCGACATTGTCAAGTTGCTTCTAGAGAAAGGAGCAGATCTGCATGCGCAGGACAAGTATTTCGATACTCCCCTTCACGACGCCTGTTCTAAGGGCCATGTCAACGTTGTCGAGTTACTTCTTGAGAAGGGAGCAGGTCTGGATGCGCACGGCAGGGATTCCCGCACTCCCCTTCACTCGGCATGAAGTTCTGGCGGTCACGTCAATATTGTCGAGTTGCTTATTGGGGAGGGAGCAGATCTGACCACGCACGGCAAGGATTCCCGCACTCCCCTTCACTCGGCATGTTTTCGCGGTCACATCGACATTGTCAAGTTGCTTCTTCAGAAAGGAGCAAATCCGAATTCGCACAGCAAGACTTCTCGCACTCCCTCCACGACGCCTGTTCCGGGGGCCACGTCAACGTTGTCGAATTACTTCTTCAGAAGGATGTGGACCTTGCACGCATTGGTGGTTACGATGAAATTATTGCCGTATTGTCCGTTGCTTCCTCAGCGTCACCGAACTCTTAAAATGACTCCTAGCTATTAGATACGTTGTCTCGTATACATAACTATCGCCCAGATATATATACTTGTGTTCCCAGTGCAGCTGTGGTGGGACTGAACTCTGCTTCGAAGGTCCTCTCCTACTGGTGACTGAGGCCTGGACACCTATTTCCTACTAGGACCTAGCGATTTAACGCTAGCAGTCATCGCCATTTTGTCGTATGGACTGCATTTATTTTCTTTGCTTTTAAGTCATTAGTTTCGCACCAAGTTCCTGCATCCTCGTTTTGAGAGATGACAGACAGACATCATACCATTCATGATAATTTGTCAAGGGTGAGACATCCTCACTACAAGACAGAATTTGGTATATCATGGCAGACACAGAATTTTAAACCGCCCCAAAAACCGAAACCACTCATCGCTGGCCATAAGCCTTGGTCTCGTACTTTCAGAGACCAACGATGATGTTGCCAGCATCCTGAGGCTTGTTGGTAAGGTAGCTCTCGACGATGCTCCTGGTTCCGCCTGCATAGCGAGCATGAGCATCGAGCGTGGTACCAGAGTAGTGGGGAACCATGCCGTTTCCACCTCCCAGGGGGTTCTTGGCAGTGTAACTACTGGCTAGTCGGTGAGGTCGGTCTGAGCGTGGCTTCACTTCGAATCTTCCTGCATTTATTCGACACCTTCCCGTATTTCCCTGCCACCCCGCAGCTCGTTAATGGACCAAGTCCACCATGGCCCTCGCTACGAGCATGTGGTGCAGTTGAGTGAGCACTCGTCGGCACCTTGACATGCATGCCTGGACATTGATGATCTGTGCCACGTCAAGACGTGCTGAGATATCATGTGAGCGATTATTCCATTCCAAAGGCGGTACCTACTCATGGAACGGTTTTTTATAAACTCGGCGATCAGTGAGGCAATTTCCAATGCGAGGCGCTCGATACTAGGGATGATGCCTTTGATCTCTGCCACACGACAGTCGCCTGCAGCACCAACCACGTCTCGAAAGAATTCTGCCAGTGATTGGACATATGGATCTTCCCATTGTTGTTGCTGAATCACCTGCCATGCACGATCCGTCAGTCCTTCACCTCCAGAGTCTGGACGAGACTGACCGTATATGCCGAGGATAGCAATGTCCACCCTAGGTTAAGCAGTGGATGCTCCTGCGTGGATCAGACAAGCTCTTGAACCCGAGTAAATAAGACACCCACTTCTGGAACGTTATTGATCAACTTGTCCATCAACCGCAGGGCCTGCCCCAATGGTACGATATGCTGCCCACAGGTCTCCACGTAGTAGTTCATGATCTGGCTAGCTGGAACCGCCCAATCTGTGCTGTCGAATCCTTCCGCTAATATTTTGTGTCCAGTCGACCAAGGCTCATGTCAAAAGAGTGCTTCCATGCCTGTTGGTAATCGACCAACGGTGACAGATCCATGGTGATAGTCGCACAGGCTCCATGGAGACGGTGTTGAAGTGTCAGGGGCCTTTCTAATCGACGGTGAGATACAGAATCCAAGGGACTACTTTCGAGGGAAAATATACCTGCGTCAAGGAGAAACTCAATGACGCGGCCTGAATAACTTCCTAACAGGCGATGATAAACACGGTGTTTATCAACGAGCGAAATCTCGACCGTAGATGAGATAGGCATGTGACTGCAACAGGTGGTCAGCCGATTGTGACGATCACAGTGCTAGTAATACGAGGGCCAAACGTACAAGTTCAGGCCCAGTAGGGGCGCAAACTTATTAGTCCATTTGTATGACCACTGTACTTCGTCGTCGACCGAAAGGTTGATTTCTTTTTCATTTTTCTCGTAGCGTGCATCGAGTAGTTTAATGTCGAGACCTGGCGGTAGCGGATCCATATAAGTAGAGTCAAATGAGGCCGAATTCCAACGAACAAGAAAAGTCGCGGACTGTATAGTTTGGTGTCCATCATTATTGTGGAAGCTGCGACGTTGGAACGGGACATTGTTGTAGAGAGGAAGAGACTAAGATTTCAATGAGGGTAGGAGGTAGAGTGAATGAGTGAGGAGGCTGGTATTCTCCTATTCTATGCACGCCATGATCAATATTTTTCATCACCTTGCGTCATACAAACTCGTTTAGCATCTTCGTCGAAGGCCCGTTCGGGTAGTGCCACATGCGTGTCCTACTTACACACTTACTGACCTTGTAAACAAGGTAATTCTGGGACCAGGACTCAAGTACTTGTTGGGCCGACTTTCGAGACACAAGACCAATGATCCCTAAGAGTCGACACGGAAATATCATTTCTCACTAAAAAGCCGGCCGTTGGTATATGATACATGGCAGACAGAGTTTTAAACCACCCCAAGCGAAACCACTCAGCGCTGGCCATAAGCCTTGGTCTCGTACTTTCCGAGACCAACGATGATGTTGCCAGCATCCTGAGGCTTGTTGGTAAGGTAGTTCTCGACGATGCTCCTGGTTCCGCCCGCGTAGCGAGCCTGGGCATCGAGCGTGGTACCGGAGTAGTGGGGAACCATGCCGTTTCCTCCTCCGAGGGGGTTCTTGGCAGTGCGCCAGACGTGGTCTTTGGGTGCGGGCTGAACGTTCCAGACATCACCCGAGTAGCCTATTGATCACAGGCAAAAAATAAACCAATCAGCACGACGTTCGTTTCTCAACGACAACGGAAGTGGTTAAAAGCACAAGAGCACAGGTCGAACGCGATATGAAGAAAATGGAACGTACCGCTCAACTGGCCAGACTTGAGAGCCTCTGCAACGGCGTCCTTGTCGCAGATAGCACCGCGAGCAGTGTTGACGAGCCATGCGCCCTTCTTGAAGTGCTTGAGGAGCTCAGCGTCGACCAGCCCGCGGGTACCCTCGTGGAGGGGGCAGTTGACGGTGACAACGTCACATTGGGAAACGAAGTCCTTGAGGTCCGGGACGCGGCGAGCATTGATCGCCTTGGCAGCAGCTGTGAACGGGCATCGAATAAGGAGTAATTGGGACAGAAGCGGGGATCAGCCAACCTTCGGGCAGAGGAGCATAGTCGTAGTAAAGGAGTTCTTTGCAGTCGAAAGGTACCAAACGCTGAAGGACGCGGTAACCAATACGGCCAGCACCGATGGTACCGACGACCTTGCCCTCCAAGTCAAAGGCATTGCGAGCAATGTCTGAGACTTGCCAGTCACCACGCTCGATCATCTATAAACAGAACACACGACCCTCAGGAACAACTCTCTTCGCTTAAATAGAAAGAAACAGCGCGTACCTCGTGGGCGGGGACAAAGTTCCTCACAAGGAGGAGGATGGACATCACGACGTGCTCAGCAACGGAGACGACGTTCGAACCAGAAACTTCCAAAACTTGAACGCCTTTCTTGACGGCAGCATTGAGGTCAATGTGGTCCGATCCAACACCAGCGGTGACACAGAGTTTCAAGTTCTTGGCCTGGGAGTAGACACAGATATTTATTCGCATGAACGTCCTCAGCTGGAGAATTCGTGATATAAACCGTACCTTTTCGAACAGATCAGCGGTGAGGTATCCAGGGTGGAAAGGTGTCGTGATCAAGATCTCAGCCTAACAAGGATAAGCTCCTGCGGGTATGATGTTTGAAACGCTTGGCGTACATCAACAATGTGCTTCTGGAAGTCACTGTCGGGGCCCTCCTTGGAGTCCGAGACCTATAAATAACACGGCGTAAACCAACTAGGCCTGTTCTGGAAAGGTCTACACCTACAATGTATTCGTGATCTTGCGACTCGAGGTACTCGCGCAGGTTGAGCTGCCCATCCGTCAGCATCGCTGGGGATCGGTGACTGTAGGTGCGCTGATGCTTACCTGGTTCTCGACGGTACCGAGGAGACGAGGCTCCTCCTTGGCGGCATCACCACCCTTGTAAAGAATTGCGAGAACCTGACCAAAGTAAGACACTTTGCCCGCCGTTCAACAGGGAGATTGAACTCACCTTCATGATCGAGACGGAGTTGTTTGGTGGTAAAAGTTGATGCTAAGTGAGAAGGAGGTACAGAAGATGCGATCAATGAATCATCCTCAGTCCAGCTTTTATACAGCAGAAGACATATCATCCATGTGCAAATGGGTAATTCCGCAAATGGTGCGGATGACCGTCAGCTGACTGCCTTGTACATAGGGGATGGCTTCACTTCCGGTTTCAGCCCTCGGAACAATATGAGCGCTAGTTAAACGTCCAAACGATGGCGGGTCTGGGCATATGATCACGTGGATTTCACCCGACCACAATCGATGATCCCGATGTTGTTGGCCGCTCCGGGTGCGGAGTTAATGGAACACACGACGCCTGTGAAATGCACGCCGGGTGGTTTCGGAGCATTTTCCCTAGATGTCGAAAAGACGCCGCACACTCCCAGTTGACCTTGGGTATTCGAAGATGATTGTATTCCGGGATCATCACTTAGCCGCTTCGAAAGTTCGTATGAAGCCGGCCTGAAAGGTACGAGTGCCATCAGCAATTATTACCCGGACACAAACATCTCACGAATTTCAGGTCGCTTTCTCATTGTATCAAAGTCCACAGCGGTTAGATGACCCATCTTGTATGAACACGGATCAACTATTTAGGAAGTGACCGGAGGTTTTCGGCTTCCCTGTCGTAGGGAGAAACCACGCTGGTTAGTTTCAAGGGGCTGACCAATGAGCACCCGTCGATCTCGTGGAGAAAATCGTGATATCTCGGGGACTGGCTGCCAGGCGTTACAAAAATGAACAAGACGAGACCAGTCGCAGAAGCTATCAAATATACTTTCAAAGGTGGACTGCATCAGATGACCGATCTCGGAGAGTAAAACACGGGGACTTACTACTAGCCGGAGTGTACTCTATAATGTAAGCGTCAATCAACATTTCCCTCCTTACTGTGCGCCGGCACGAGTTCTATGTCATCAGGAATTGCGCCATTTCCCATACTCCGTGACTTATCCCCTCCTTTCTTCACAACTTCCCACTCTACACGAAGGAAGACCCATATCCATCTTCGTAGAACCTCGGCGATTTCCAGCCAAAATATAGGGGCACTACCTTCTGATTGAGAGTGGAGGTGGCTTGACAACTTGATGGACCATGTCATTCGGAGGACGAAATTTAAGAAGATGGCCATGGGGTAAACTGGAAGAGGGTATAGGAGGACGGAACGGAGTCCGTAGGGATACGGAACGCTGTGGCGTGGTGTGACGTCGAACGCTGTCGCAGATGATGTTGATGAGGCAGAATCCGAGGGGGGATAAAGGGCATGAGGCGGTCCGGTGGTAGCTGTGGCTTTGGAATGTAGTGAGGGAAGCGCGAGTGCTCGGGGTAATCTGCCTCGTGACTCCGTAGAATGTGAGGTCAGGAGATCGAGACCCCAATCATTGGTTAAATCCCACCAAAACGAATATATCGAATTGATAGCTGCGGA
Organism: Paxillus involutus ATCC 200175; assembly: GCA_000827475.1. Classification (NCBI taxonomy): domain Eukaryota; kingdom Fungi; phylum Basidiomycota; class Agaricomycetes; order Boletales; family Paxillaceae; genus Paxillus; species Paxillus involutus. The sequence goes on from KN819327.1 coordinate 823,639, forward strand.
TAAGAGCCTGTGGAATGACGTAGGCTAAGTCACACTGACGCAGATAAGGCTGACTTACCAGAGACGAAAGAGAGGATGTTCACCATGCCATCCTTCTCGCGTGACTGAATGCCCGTTGGTCTGTGCAAGGTCTAGGGCGACGATTCTCTGTGCAGCGGATAGGAATATCACAGGCAAAGACGAGGCGTATTTGATGGCATTAAAGAGTGGACGACTGCTCGAGTTTCTTGGCGAATTGTACTCGATAAGGCATTGGCGCAATCGGATCAAGTATGGCAAACTGTGATCTCTGAGCGCAAATGAAAACCCAAGGTTAAAAATAATATCTCACCTCATGAGGCTTGGCAGTATCCATTGATACCACCCGTCTTCAGCTGGGAGTTCTAGCAAGCTACCACCCGGAAGTAGCATGCACAAAGACAACCACATGTCGCCAAGGACTTTTGCGAATGATGTCAGAAAGTCGGCATATATAATGTCTGAGAAGTACACGGGACTGTTGGAGGTAGCAAAAAGACACCTGGCGGCGGCACTGGAGAAATATCAAATCAGGCGTGTGCATTAATAAAAGCGTAAAAGCCACGAACAAAAGGAACGAGTCGCGTTCGCGTTTGTGAAAGACATCGTATGGACAAACGATGATGGTCAGCACTCCGAGGACGCATACAGCCGGTATATATCTGAAGATGTCCACGAGAGCGATATCTGAGTGGGTGACCACTCGGAATATAAGCCACCCTACGGAACACCAGATGACATATCCTGCGAAAAAGCGGTAGACAGGTGTGTAGAAAGCGCGAGCGGAGGGATGACTGCCAGACGGAGAAGATGACCTGAGAGGAAGATATATGTGACTTGCGTGGAGTTCAAGCGTGCTGGGGCCATCAATGCCTAATAGTTGCAGTCCATGGAGATTCGTGGCCCAACCAAGCATACCCATTCCGACCAGAAATAGAAACCGGAACGGGAGGGGAAACGAGGCTGAGAGGGGTACTTCATCGTTGACGTCCATCACGTCCTTGACGGTAAACACAGACTAGAGCATGCAGGTGGTGATGACAAGACGTGGAGATGAAGTGAACGTGAAACGCGGTGAACGACGTTGAACTGCGATACTGCGGTGTTGCCGGTATTTTTTTGATGGTGATTCTCGAGTCAGTCACGTGGCATCATCGAACGTTTCTCCAGCAGTCGACACTCTCAACCTCCGCTATCATGGCAGACAAATCAGGCGCATACGCTACGAAGGCTGGCGACACAGACTTCAGAAAGAAATGGGACAAGCAAGAATACGCAGAACGAGCAAAGAAGAAGGATGACGATGAACGGGAGAGAATGAAGGAGAACGAAGAGCGCATGAAGCAGGGTATGTCCTTCACCCCATTCCCTGTAGACCACCGCACCCATTATGCCCCTTGAACAGGTAAAGCACCGCGCAAAGGGCGGAAAGAGGACTTGCCCAAACCTACGGAACTCATGAAACGTCGAGAACACTCGCTGGACCTCGACAAGAACTTGGGCAAGACCATGGTCGTACAGAATCCAGGAGGTCGCGGCCCCGGCCAACCTGGTTTCTACTGCGAGCCCTGCAACCGGACGTATAAGGATACCACTGGATATCTGGATCACATCAACGGCAGAGCTCGTACGTCTATATCACTTTGTACACGTGAGCGTAATCGACCCTTTGGTATTAGACCTCAGGAAAATGGGGCAAACTACCCGTGTGGAGCGCTCGACGTTAGCGCAGGTTCGCGCACGGATAGCATATCTACGAGAAAAGACAAAAGAAGCTTCAACCGCCAAGTCTTTCGATTTCAACAAACGTCTGGCAGAGGTGAAGGCTAAGGAGACTGCTCTACGCGAAGAGAAGAAAGCTCAAAAACAAGCTCAAAAAGAGCAGGCCCGGATAGTAGCTCTCGCCAAACAAAACACCATGGACGGCGACGAGGAAATGACAGCCCTCATGGGCTTTGGCGGATTCGGGTCAACAAAGAAATGATCACGTCGTTGGTCCACGCAAATTGCATTGTATCTCTGTCAGCATGCTGTATTCTACTATTCAACACTCGTCACCTTCCAAATCTACGCCACTTTACTTCAGGTCCCCGATATCCCAGACGCACAGGAGGTATAGTACAACATCTCAACGTTTCTTTCCTTTCTAACTTTCCAACGATCCTTAAGCCCTGACCAATGTCAACAAGAACTTCACATCAGCAACCTCCTGCTCTTCCTCGATGACCGAACTTCCCCCTTTCTGTTCCTTGATATCAAGCGGAACGCTCCTTACCGTCTTCTGAATAATCTCCGCATGTGCTTGGAGTGCATCGAGCAGCTCCGCCCCAGACCCTTCTTCAAACTTGTAATAAACTTGCACATCATCGGTCGCCTGCAACCCCGCCTTCTTCCTCAGCTTCTGCACGCGATTGATCATCTCCCTCGCGAGCCACTCGCCCATAAGTTCAGGATGCACCTGTACGTCGAGTCTCACGACGACATCGTTATCCGTGTGCGTCGAGTACTGTCCCTCAGACGCAGGGGGCAGCTCGAGATATCGCTGGACCGTCAGATCACCCGCAACAAGCTCGATACCGTCAACCGTGAGCTTTCCGGTATCGACATATGCTTTGACAGCGTCGCTTTCCACGCCTGGGAGCGCGTTCTTGACGCGTCCGAGGTCTTTGCGGAGTTTGCGACCGAGGACACCCCAGTCTGCTACCGCGCGGTACCGTACGCCAGACATGGATTCGTCCGAGGTGAAGACGACGTCTCGGACGTTGAGTTCGGAGAGGATGTAACGCTGGAGAGATGTCACGTCTGCGATGTATTGCGTGTCGGGGTGGAAAACGAGGAGTTCTTTGAGGGCGGTCTTTTTTTGGGGGGAGAGTTGTGTCAGTTCTCGACTGTCTGGTAAGATCATTGCAGGCGGATGACAAACCTTGAGAGAAAGATTGTGTCTCTCACGGATGTTTCGTGTAAGTTCGATGACAGCTTTCATCCTCTGTACTTGACGCTCAATCTCGGCGTCGAAGTATTCTTCCTTGACTGCTGGGAAACTAAGGAAGTGGACAGAACGAGGATCAGGAACAGAGGGATCTTCGGGTATATATTCCCGCAGAGTTTGATAGAGGTTCTCCGTCAAGAACGGGGTATACGAAGACTGTCCCATGTCGTCAGCATCCTGAAAATCACAACCTAAACCCTGTTCACGGCGACTCACCATGGTGCGACATAGAGTGAGCAAGGTCTCAAACAAGGTGTTGAGTGCTGCAATGGTGTCCTCCGTACCGCCCTCGCCCTTCAACCTACGTCTGTTAAACCGGATATACCAGTTCGTCAGCTCATCGACGAGGTCTAACAGGCGCGGGAGGATGCTGTAAAGCCTGTAAGCCGCCATTTCCTCACGGAACAGCAAAATGAGGGATTGGCAACGAGCAAGGATCCAGCGGTCCATGACGTTGTTCGAGAGAGGTGCATGAGGGTTGTATTTGAACTCGATACCGGTGGTCTTTTGCAGGAGGGTCGCCTGGCCAAGGAAGAAACGGAAGGCGTTTACCCAGGGAAGCATAACACGAGAGACGACATCGTGAACGCCCTCTTCGCGGAATCGGAGGTTCTCACCACGGACGATCGGTGAGTTGACGAGGAACATTCTGGGAACTTTGATTAGACCCCATGTCTGTCCATCATCAAGGGAAGCTCCAAAACAAACCTGACAGCGTCCGCCCCATACTTGTCAAAGATGATGTTAGGGTCCGGGTAGTTCCTCAGACTCTTGCTCATCTTCTTGCCGTCCGCGGCGAGGACGAGACCGGTGACTATCAAGTTCTTCCATGGTGCTTTCCCGAATAGGTGGGTCGATAAGACGAGGAGGGTGTAGAACCAGCCCCGCGTCTGATCAATACCTTCGGAGACGAAGTCCCCAGGGAAGTTTTTCTCGAAGTACTCCTTGTTCTCGAACGGATAATGGACTTGCGCGTACGGCATGCTGACGGAAAGTCGCGTGTGATCACTGGTCGGACATCGTGCGAGGCATGCTTACCTTCCCGATTCGAACCAACAGTCGAACACGTCTTCGACTCTTTTGAGGACACCCTTGCCTTGCCGCGAAGGGATAGTGAGGTGGTCTATTTTTTCGCGATGTAGATCGGTAATTCCTGTTGCACCAGTCAAGCTCTCAAGCTCTTCGATGGATCCAACAGCAATGACCTAATAACATATCTGGATTAACCATCACTCACGGACAAGAACCAAGAGATCGAACCTCTTCAAAGTCATCACTGGCCCACAATGGCAGCGGAGTGCCAAAGTAACGATTTCTCGAGATGTTCCAGTCGCGTGCGTTGGAAAGCCAGTTACCGAAACGGTTGTCGCCAACAGATTGTGGGACCCTGATTCGTCCGATCGTTAATGATCAGCTACGAGAGAAGGCAGATCGCGTCGCGTACCATAGGGTTTCTTTGTTGTTGGCAACAAGCTGGTCTTTGATGGGCTGGACTCTCACGAACCAAGAGGGTATCGCACGATAGATGAGGGGTGTCCCCGACCTAAAAGCGATGTTAGAGCGACCGATACTTCTCGGGCTAGCAGTACGCGCCTCCAACAGTAGGGATAAGAGTGCTTGATGGTGGACTGAACCACCAGACGGCCTTTCGCCTTCAACTGTTTCATGATCTCCTTATCAGCCGCCTGGAATCGTTACTTGTCAGCAGATACAAAAAACGATTCAAACTATGTCTGGACTGACTTTGATGTACATGCCCTCATAGTCAGTGACGGGCTTCACGAATTTTCCGGAATCGTCCAGAGGACAAGGTGGCAACTCATCAGCAGCCACAAGACCATTTTCCATCGCAATGCGATGATCGTCTTCACCGAATGCTGGTGCTTGTTGGACGATACCCGTACCATCTTGATCCGTGACGTACGTGTCAGTGACGACTATGAAGGCTCTATCTTCATACTGAGGTGCAACGCGTGAGCGTAACCTTCCATTTGCTCCGAAATGAACACTCTTACCTGCTCAGTGAAGTATTCGAAAAGTGGAACGTATCTCCACCCTTTCATGTCCGAGCCTTTGAAGGAGGCAACTCTTTTAAACTTGGCTTTCTTAGGGTCTTTGTACAGTGTTCCAAGGAGTCTCTCGCAGAGAATGTAGTTCGTGTCCTTCTCCTCGTCGTGGATTTTGATATACGTGAACTCGGGATGTACGCACAATGCGAGATTCGAAGGGAGCGTCCAAGGCGTGGTGGTCCAGGCGAGAAGGGCTGTGGTGGGATCATCGACGAGCTGGAAGGCGACAGTGACTGCAGGATCGCTAACATCTCTGTAGTCTAGCCCAGCCTCGAAGTTAGAGATTGGTGTGGTACATCCAGACGAGTACGGCATGACTCGTGTACCGCGATATACCATGCCTTTCTTCCAGAGCTCAGAGAAAGCCCACCAGATACTCTCCATAAATGTAGTATTCAGTGTTTTGTAATCGTTATCGAAATCGATCCAACGTCCCATGCGTTCTACAGTCGCTCGCCATTCGGAAGAGTACCTCATGACGATCGCACGGCATTCGGCGTTGTACTTTTCGATGCCCATTTTCATGACATCTTCCCTACCGGTGATGCCCAGCTTCTTATCGATTTCGTGTTCGACAGGTAGACCGTGCGTGTCCCAGCCGAATCGACGGGTGACATGATGGCCGGACACATGTGCGTATCGAGTGACAATGTCCTGTAGAGATGATGATCAGACGTTTGTACCGCTGATATCGGACCGATGCATACCTTGATGGTACCAGCTAACAGGTGCCCGTAGTGCGGCAAGCCAGTTGCGAAAGGCGGTCCGTCGAAGAAGACGTACTCAGGCTTCCCTTCTGATAACTTCAAGCTAGTCTGGAACGCGTCGATCTCGCGCCAGTATGCGATAACTTTCTCCTCTTCCTTCGGAAAGTTGAAAGGTTGAGATACTACACAGATCGGTCAGATGAGTTATTATGGATGAAGGTAGACCGACGACGCACTGTCGTGCGTGGGGAATGACATCGCTGCGGCGATCTATGGGCTTTTTGACTAACAGTGAAGCAAAAGAAAGCAATCAGTCTTTGGCCAGAGCGCTAGAGACCGTTCTTGTTTTATTCCGTGGCGATCTAGTCTTGCTGACTTGCTAGTGACTCGTAGTCCTCAAGTATGGTAAAAATAAATCAGCAGAAATCAGACACTGTTTCTGGACCAAAAGCGAGTGACTTAGCCAATCGGATTGCACACAAATCAATATTTTCCTCAAAAAGTAAACACTAGCATCTTTTCCGTCCAGTACCAGTGACTAGCGATGTGCTCGTCATCGCAATTCACCTTGTAACGCGCTCTACAGCTCTATTTCTAATCGCAGTCCCTCTAGCATTTCGCAGGAGTCTAATGAGGACGAACTCTCATCCTCAAGACGTCAATTCTGTCTTGACTACTTTAACGAATATGTTCCCTGCGTATCTCATTCGCACCGATAGACAGTATGAAGCTTCTCAAGGAGGAACGAGATCTCGGAGAATGTACGACCCCAGAGTCTCTAGCACGTGGAGAGGGGTTTGGGGCGACGGTTCGGTTCTTCGGAATGTGACGGCAGCGCCTGTATGTTTGCATCTGGAGCGCCCTCGTCCCGTTCTGGTTTATCACGACGTTTTGGCACCACTCTACGAAGCATTTGTTGGGTCGAAGGCGTCGGGGAGGGGGTTAGATGGGAAGATTGAGGGAACTGTGAGACGGAAGAGACTCGTGTGTTGGCAAGGGAAGTGTCACTGTCAGAAGTCAGCGCTCAGCAATGGACGATACAAAGGGTACTGCTCGACAGACACACAAGCACGAATAAGATATTACAGAGCTGATGAGAGAAACCCTGAGGACTCGGAGCGAGGACTGGAGGCCTCTTGTACATTCGCCGTCAGTAGAGTCGTGTAAGCCGAGAATTCAGGGATGCTCACCGTCAGCAAGTGCCTCGTCGCGTTGCAATCTGGGGACTAGGTCCGATCCACTGCCTACGATAAACTGCAAGTCATGCGAAGACTCCGCCGTCGCTGTACATTTGAAGTTGTCTCCCCAGGGTCTAGACAGAGCAATGTCTCTACTACACCAATACTACACACTACATATTCGAATTTCAAACTCCACTAGTCAAACTTTCTGGTGAACTACATCAACAATCTGAAATCGCGAAAAAGCTCATAAATGTTTGGAAGTTGACCCACTTTAGGTATGGTACAGGTACATGGCCCGCTAAGCCTCGCTTGGGAGTCGCTAAGGCTTGTTCAGCCAATGGGAGACTTGCAAAGTGTAGTGCAACAGTAACGTTACTCGACGACCTTGCAGATGTACGTACTAACTCATCTCCGCTCGTTCCAGATTTTCATCCTGTACCCGTCTTGAACTCCTCTTCAGGCCAAGCTCGTCACCTTCAGGCCAAGCTCGTCACGCCAAACTGCAATTGGCCTCGCGGCACATTCAACTGAAACCATACCATAATATTTACACCATGTCGGACCTCCAGATTGAATAGTTCTGCGCCACTGCCAGAAACCCTTGAAGCATTCTTGATCGGATCAAGGGCTTTGTGCAAAATGTTGAATTGACAGAATCCTAGTTTACTACGGGTAAGCCTGCGAACTCGACACGCTCAATGGAGACTAATGGCTCACCAATTCATCAGATCCCAGTTAACACTTCTATTAATATGTTCCCTGCTAATAGTGATCCAGCCTATCATAAATATATCGCAATGTCTCAGTCGCCCGCCAGAAGGATGTTACAGCGCCTATGAGACTGAAACATTGAGAACATACTTTCCGTAATCCATGCCTGGGATGATTGGCTGTTCCTTGTGTCCCTCTCCTTTTCTTCTACGTTAATCAACATATCAGATTGGTCTTGCTCGCCAGCATGGTATTGTGGCGCATCTAGGGCTAAACCAACATATTTTCTCATTTGGTCGTCATCGAGATCCAGGATTCACGATGGTTCGTTGATAAAAGGCGGCTCACCCGCTGGTCGGTTTATTGTATGGATTCACTCTCTGGAATGATGCTCACCCACACTTCTACTGTCGCAGTCGGCTTAGCATGCGTAGTCGCATTAGTGAGCGTCTGGCTTACAAAACGCAAGAGAAACTCTTCGAGGTTACCCTATCCTCCAGGACCAAAGGGGCTTCCATTGATCGGCAGCGTCTTTGATATCGACATGAAGGACCCCCTTTCCATGTACAAGGAATGGGCAAAGAAACACGGTTCGTTCTCAGCAACCTATCACTCCTTGAGAATCCCCTCGCTGACTCGACTCTAGGTGACATTGTTCACACTCAGATCCTCGGCCAGGACATGGTGGTGATCAACTCCGAGAAAGTTGCGAAGATTCTTTGTGATCAGAGAGGCACCATCTACGCGGGCAGGCCAAAGTCACCGTTGTACAGGATGTAAGCCCTTGCAGATCTCATATCAAGACACTCATGCCGAGCATCGGAAAGGTTCGGAATTAATTTCGTCACGCCTCTCTTAGAGTATGGAGACGAATGGCGCATGCATCGAAAGTTATATCATTCAACCCTAAGAGCCGAGGCTGCCGATAAGTACCAAGATTTGTGCCTCAGCAAAGCTCGTGACCTCCTCGCCAACATATGTCAAGATAAGGATAGTGCCATGCTCGAGGAACACCTTCATCTGTACGTTTTCTTCCTTATTTTTGTCATACACGTGTGGAGATCACTTGTCTTAGGTACATGGCCGCCGTCACGTTGGAAGTCGCATATGGCCACGAGGTGAAGGGAATGGAAGATCCTGCCGTCATTGCAGTCTTCCAAGTAGTCAAGACGTTTACAACGATCGTCACAGCAGAACGGGCCAGTATTTACATAGCTTTCCCGCTACGTTCGCATTGTCTTCATTTTGACAGCGAAAGAATGCTAATTGATTGCTTGCAGTTGAACATTTTCCTTCGTGGTTCCCTGGTCTAGGATTTACAGCTGTTGCGCCGCGGTGCAAAAAACAGATCGAAGACGTACTCGGAGACCTATTTGCCGAAGCTAAAAGGCAGATGGTAGGTCCTTGTTACCTACTCGTCTGCGCGTACGGACGATCGCTTAAAATATACAGGACTCCAACACCTTGCGACAGTGCATGGTATTCGACTTCTTGAAAAGCAAAGAAATATCCGAGGCGGATGGACGAAACGCAGTGGGTGGTGTCTTTCTAGGTAAGGTGTTCACTAACCCTTGAATTCTTTCTGACGTTCGCCACTCAAAAGCCGCCGAGGAGACGGTGAGTGCTAACGATAGTCTTATTCTCGATATCGGAATTCACTGGAGGAACAGACCATGTCGGTGTTACACACTTTGATTTTGGCTATGGTACTCTACCCAGAAGTACAAACGAAGGCACATGCCGAAATCGACGCCGTGGTAGGTCGGGGCATAGTGCCGGCTTTCGAGGATAGAAAACAGTTGCCATACTTGGAGGCAGTGCTCTGCGAGACGATGAGATGGAACCCAATCGCTACGCTAGGTCACAACTTCATCAAACACGCCAGTGACTCCAACTGATGCGTGTGCATTAGGAATTCCCCATACCACCATACAGAGTGACATTTATGAAGGATACTACATCCCGAAAGGTGTGTGCCCTCACGCATATCTAATTCAAAAGTGCGTTACTGATGCTCGACGATAGAATCGACTGTGATTTTCAATACCTGGTCAGTACTCCAGATGTCGTTGAAAACCCTTAATTTTTAACTGTCAGTCGACAGGGCGATGACCCGTAATTGTGCTGATCCGGAGCGCTTTGATCCTGATCGATTCATGTTGCCGGATGGGCAACTCTCGCCTGAAGGCGCGCATTTTACCTCCCTGTTATTTGGATTCGGCAGGAGGTACGCACGCATCTTCCCCTGTTGCGGGTCCAAAATTGAGTTACTCCGTGACAGAGTCTGTCCGGGACGCTTTCTCGCTCAGAATGCCATCTGGGCAGCAGCGGCGACGATCCTCTCCACAGTACGAATCGACAAGGCGAAAGACGTCCTCGGAAACGAGATTGAAGTGAAGCCAGTGTTCGTGCAGGCTGTCGCAGTGTGAGTGTCCTTTCAATTGAGATGTTTGAGATGCGTTTCTCTGTGCCGTCGTGGACTAAAATTTGAATATCAGTCACCCGGCGCCATTCCCCTGTTCTATCACGAGCAGGTTTGCGGAGAAATATTGAGGTATATATATATTCGGAATATCCAAGGGCCTAGCTGTACATGAATCAGATGATGTAGTGTATCGTGTTAAAGAGTGTGACTGTGCAAATTAGTGTGCAAGACGTCTGGTACAAACATACCTATCAGTCTGAGTCCGAGTCCGAGCGAATGTGTATCCTAGCCTACAGTGGCAGATCTTCCACCACCGAATGGGGCGCGTTCCCAGAAGCCTAGTGAAACAGAAGTTAGCATAGGAACCGCCCGAACCTTTGAGAATCGCGTTCATAGTACTATCCAATGCAGTCGGCAGTTTTGTAAAATATACCACTTCCTCACAAATTTTCATTCGTCCCCCACCCTACACATGGTCTAGCACTAGAACGAAACTACTGCGATAGTATATTCAAACGGCGATCCGAGCATATCCTTGGCATCCTCCCTGCATCGATACCTCTCGGAACCTCGAACCTGACATCCATGGCGGAACGTGCATGACTACACACAATTAGTTTCTAATCAGTTATCGCCTCCCTTTCGGGAGTCATTGCACGCGAGGTAGTGGTGACAAGCCCTCCTATTGCGAGGGTCAGTGTATGTATGCCTATTCCGACAGCCACACCGTTCCTGCGAGAAATCCTTCGCTGTACTATCTTTCGTCTGTGTTCCTTCCAAGAACCAGTCGCTCGGCGGAAGGAGAGCGTGCTGTAATGGAGCATACAAAGGGCTTTGGAGCACTTCAGGGTAAAGCATCAGTACTGGCCTGTATAACGCCATAAAATATCGCACATTGTCAATCCAGTTGTGAACTCCGGCTTCACGTCAACTTCCTCCCCAAAGTCATTCTTAGTTTTCGCAATGCACAATGTTGCCAACATAGAGACGATGGCAACCCAGAGGGTCCGTTCTGCCGTGTGTATTCCAGGACAGATACGTCTATACAGTGGATACTAAGCATGAACTCGGATCTGCTTTGAATGGTGCTTACCGGCCAAAACTGAAAGCATGGTAAGAGATACCCTCTGCAAGGGTTCCGTTGGGCGTCAGGTGCCGCTCAGGTTTGAAAGCCATGGGTTCTGGGAAGCGCATTTCATCGTGAGCCATCGCCCTGTGCTAGTTCAGCGCAATCTCTCAGGCCATCTGGTGAGATGCGTACCACATATTCAGGAGCACGATAGCCCCTACAGCAGATGCCATCAGCAGCAGTGTCATGTCACAGGACGACAAGGGACACTTACCCTTCGGTATGTACATCCCTTCATATATATCACTCGTACTGGTCATGTGTGGAAGTGCTGCAGGACTAGGTTTGCTTCCGTGCTATTTTTTTACAGGCCATTTCACCTACCAAGAGGCACCACAGGCCACCAACGAAGTGTCTCGAGGTACACCCCTTCTGTGTATGGCAGGTCCGGTCTGTCGTCGAAGTTGGGGAGCCGTTCGTTGCCTACGACCCGATCGATCTCTTCCTGAGCTTTGGTCTGTACGTTCGGGTTGAGCACCATCGCAAGGAGAAACATGAGAAACGAGGAGCTGGTCTGAAAAACTGTTGTGAGGGGGTGATTTGCAAAGCATTTGCGACTCACAGTCTCTGTTCCACCTGTGAATTATTGTGAATCATGAGCCGAGTTACAGACAGGGTATGTAACCCACCGAGGAAAAGGGAGGTTGCCACTGCTTTGACAGTTTCTTCATCATGGTTACCGTTTTCCTTTTCGAGCAAGTTGTAGACTAATGATTTTCTGGCTGTCCCAGAGGCCTACCCGTTCATGAGTTTGTTTGCATTGATCAACCCTCGGTGGGGGGAGAAGATTGAGAAGAAGGGAGGCACGTACCATGTTGTCCTTGACGTAGGTGACCGGGTCATTTAGCACTTTAGCTGCAAGGGCACGACACTCTGCAGCTTCTCTGTTGTACCGACCCCCCGGGAGCCAGGTCGGGATGCGTGCCACTTGTTTTTCAAATAGTCGATATCAAAAATGCAACAAGAGAGCAGATTGGACCCACAAAATGGAAAGGCACCAAGCAGTGCAGCTCGTTCAGGGGTCAGCACGGCTCGGAACAAGTCCACGAATCGGTCAATCTTAGTCACAAAAGGGTCATTGTTTGGGGCAATATCATAGCCGTACACAACCGCCATGCTGATTGCAGCTGACAACCTGTATCGTTGTCAAAATAGTTCTCATGTGTCCACATGAACGACGTACGTTTTGAAATGCTTCTCGTATTCTTTTGGAGTATCCAGCAAGTTCGCAAGCAGTTGGACAACCTTCTGCGTCTGCATCGTTTCGTACTGCGGTATGATTTGCTTGTTCATGACGAGATTGAACATCTTCCGGTGGAGCCTCCATTGGTTTCCGTATGGAAGAAGACCTGTGGTGAAACCCATCCCGAAGCTAAGGATCATCAGAACGGATTCACCAGGATCGATACAACACCCACAGCTCGCTCGTCCATATGTATGGCCTGTCGGAGTAAATGGTTGAGCGTTGGTCCAGCAACTCTTGTGCCAACTTAGTGCTGTTGATGATGATAACATCGTGACCGAACAGGCTGGAGTAAATGAGGTCCCCTGGACGAAGCGTGATGAACATGAATACGGCGGCTCCAAGGTGAGCCTCGACTTACCGTACTTCTTCCTCCATTGTTCATACGACAACCAGGGTGTGGCCATGTTCAGGTCGAACACATTGCCGATCAGCGGGAGGCCCTTAGGCCCAGGGGGCAGCGGAAGTCCATTTCTCCGTGCACGTTTCCTCCAAGCACCAAGCACCAATGTGAAACAGAGGGCAAGGCCCGTAGCATATACAACGGCAGCTGTCATGTGCAGGGGGGGGGTGTAATCAAGAGGTTTGAGGAGTGGCTGATACTGTCCCAGTGAGCACCTTTATAAGCTTAGTGCTAGTCATGCCTTGCAGGATCAGTGGCGGACAATTGCACCTGTAGAATTCAGCTAATCACAACCGAGTATGTAAATGTCTCAAGTACTAGTGCATAGAATTTTCTAGTTAGTAGTCCTAGAGTGGTAGCAGAGCCACTGATAACATGACTCACTGACTCATCAGGCCTCAGGGTTCAGCAGGCTGGTCGCGCTTCGAAGCTTCAAGCTCAAGGTGAGTGTGTTGTTCCAACGGCAGTGTACGGTAACTCACGGTGACAGTGTAAGGTCTTAATTCACCTCATCCATTCGCACAACTCAATTTCGGGTTAATCATTCGGAATCGCCTGTGGACGAAGGCTGCTAGATGGCTCAAGCGCTCACTAATGGTTTGGTTTTGCAGGGGTTTATGCACAGGAGTCAACCGACAAGTCCTAGATGAGGCCACCACCAGTGGGGAGAACGTTCTGTCAATTTGGATGCTCAAAGTGTGACTGAGTCACGACTCACCTGATTGTTACAAGAAAACTTGAATACACTTACGTCC
>KN819327.1:839776-855076 GCA_000827475.1 Paxillus involutus ATCC 200175
ACGATCCTGTCCACATTACGAATCGACAAGGCGACAAACACCCTTGGAAACGAGATTGAAACAGTGTTCATGCAAGCTGTCGTCGTATGAGTGTCTTTCACCTGGGATATTCGAGGCGTGTTTCTCTGTGCTGCTGTGGACTAAATTTCGATTGCATCAGTCACCCGGCGCATCACAAGCAGGTTTGCGAAGAAATACTGAAGTGTATGTATTTCAGAATATCCAAAGGGCCTGGCTTTACATGAATTAGATGTTTTAATATATCGTGTAAAAGAGTGTAACTGTGCAAATTAGTGTGCAAGATGTATGGTACAAACATGCCTGTCAGTCTGGGTCCGAGAGATGCAAGCCTGCCAAATGAGTACCTAAGCCCACAGTTGGCTAGTGGTCCTGGCACCCTCATTCCACAGATATGAGCTTCGCACGGGCCCTCGGGACCACCTTGAGCGGGAACGGGCGAGGGAATCTGACGTATTCAATCAGCCCACCTCAGACATCCATCCTCACAATAAAAGATGCGCTTACCTCGCAACACCGTTCTCCCACTCTACGTCTCCCTCACTCCAAGCATCATGAACTTTGCTAAACTCAAAGCACGACAAAAGTGTCACGATCGAGGACCATACATTCGTTTCTCCAAGCTGTTTTCCGGGACAGATCCGTCGCCCAGCACCGAACACAAAGGGTACGTCTTCTTCTTTGAGTGCCCCAGACTCGGATAGAAACCGTGAGGGGGTGAATGCATCTGGATCAGAGTACTCTGAGGAGCGCGACATTGCCCTGTGGGAATTGTGGTTCCCGATGGTTAGCTATGGGATTTTCCAGCGTAGGTATATCAATGGTAGCTGACCAAGTGTTGCAGATAACTATTGCCCCTGTGGTATGATTGGTCGGGTTTTGTCCCGATTCGTGGGGGATGAGGACACTCACCTTTTGGAATGTAGTAGCCTTGATACACATCAGACAGGCTTGTGGCGTGCGGCAGACCTGAAGGTTCCGTCAACATCACGTCACCTTGTATCACCGCATACAAAGGCCTACCTAGGGGTATGACAGGGCGCCAACGCATCACTTCCCGAACCACAGCGTCTATATAGGGGAGGGATGGCCTATCCCCGAAGTCAGGCAAGCGATCCATGTCAACCACCATGTCGATATCTGCTTGAGCGCGACGTTGTACGTCAGGGTTGAGCACCATAGCGAGGACAAAGCAAGCAAGAGTTCCTTCCGTCTAATGAAGGGAAATGGGTTGAGATGTGTGTACACAAAATTAAGGAAACAATATCACCGTGCTGAACGCAGCTGTTGTGCACGAACAGTCAACAAGAAGTTAGGGGATGGTTTTGTTTCGTTTTCGGTGCTGACCTGCGAAAGCCGTAGATGCAACAGCCTTGATGGTCTCTTGCACATCACCGTAGTTATCTTGTCCCGCATAGTTTCGTAGCAGATCTTCCACCATCGAATGGGGCGCGTTCCCAGAAGCCTAATGAAACACAAGTTAGTGTAGGAATTGCCTGAACCTTTGGGAAACCCACTAACCATCGCGTTTACAGTATAGTCAAACGGCACCTCGAGCGTCTCTTTGGCATACTCCCTGCATCGATACGCGTCTCGTCGGAACCTCGAACCTGGCATCCATAGCGGAACGTGCATGACTACACACACTTAGTTTCTAATCACAGAAAACTTCTGGAGACCCCCGACGCACTGAAAGGAATAGCAGAAGCTATCGCCTCCTTTTCGGGAGTCATTACGTGCGTGGTAGTAGTGAGAAGCCGTTGCATGACGTGGACGAGACGGTCGTCCTTTGGCTCCGTCTCGTAGCCGTACACGACAGCCATAATTACCGACCCAGCATGACTATCACTTGGTCAATTGACATGAACTCAGTGAAGAGATTGGGGACAAACACTTGGAGGTGAGTCAGGCACTCGTCTGGGGACTCGACGATAGCCTTCGCGAGGCAATGTGCTTTCCGGAGCAAAAGTGGATGCATATCCTGGACGGCAGTAGGTCGGAAGGTTTGATGGAATAGCTTGCGGTGGAAACGCCATTTGTCGCCGTAAGGGAGAAATGCCGAGTTGAAATCGAGACCGAAACTACCAAAGTCAGTGTCAGGACCCACGGGTGGGGGTTCAGCTCTGGAAAACGCGTCGGGCACTCACAACTCGTTTGTCACGAAATGTGGTCTATCAGAGTAAACGGAGGAGCGCTCGTCGAGGAGAGCTCGAGCGACTTCCTCTGAATTGATTATGATCACATCCTTTCCGAGCAGACGGACGTGGACGAGTGGACCTATAGACCCATAGCGTCAATGAGATCCGACTACTCAGTATGTGACATGCGCTCACCGTATTTCTCAGCCCAGGCCATGTAAGTTAGCCATGGAGTAACGCGGTCAATGCTAAGCGCGCTACCCAGGAATGGCAGAGGCCGTGGGCCTGGAGGGAGTGGGAGGCCTTTGCCACGAATGTCCGCCTCCCCTGAGTGTCTGTGTCGCAACCACAAGACGACGGAGACAGCGGGAACCAGAACAAAGAAAGCGACTGCGCTGCTGGCCATTGGGACCAGTGAAATAAGAAAAGTGGGGGGATGCCAGTGAAGGCCCCTGTGCAAAACTCCTCATTTATGGATTCAGACCCAACGAGTAAACTTGAAACTACCCGACAATATATATAATATTATATGTTCGACCCTGACCCGGATCGACTGCAGTCTCGACTAACTTTTCTCAAACCCTGCCGAGTAGGCCGAGGATCCACGCACTAACGCGACGTGAAATATCAACTTGAACAGGTTCTTGTCTTATCTTGCCCCGAGCAATCATCGGCTTTGGGAGTCGACGTATACCCGGGACTACTGTCTAATAAACTCATCACGAAACTGACTAACCGAAGTGGTTGCCCTGAGAAACCGAGTGCAACCGCTAAAGCCTGAGGCTTTGAACAACCTGGTAGCAAGGCAAGGCAATCTGTGTCGTGAATCTATCTACAGGACGTTACCCACCACGTCACCGGGCGGCCCACGCTCCATCCAGTCGGTCTAATACACCTTGCACCTCCCGAACTGCCGCTTTGCGCTGCTGCCGCGCCTCGGGCCAATCAGCTCCCGACATATGCAGTGCGTCAAGGCGAAGTAGAGACTGGAGAAGAAGCTCAGAGAGGCGGGTGTGATCAAGGGGGTTGGGCTTGGGTAACGACGACACATCTGAAGTCGAGGATATATCGGGGGTTGGTGAGACGCCCGACGCAGATATCGATGGTGCAGCCAGAGTTGTAGATTCTGCAGCTGTGGGCGGATGTGAAAGCGTGCTGACGAAGGCGAGGACATCTGGAATGAGAGTCGCGCGCACACGGTCTAATTCCGCACGAATGGCGGATATGGTACTCTCTTCAGTCTGTGGGGCTTTCTGCTTTGGCGGAGCCGGTCGCGGGACACTGGTAGTAGAGGGTGTTTCAGGTATCGAGTGACCGCCGATGAGAGCAATGGTTGAATTTTCTCGAATTTTATAAGCCGACACTGGTTATATTGAGATTTATCATCTGATGATCAAGCGATAGGTGAGAGACCATACAAGGAGCGGAATCATCTTTCATCACGGCGCCTGCATGGATGAGCTTGAACGATGTTGGTGGGAGGTGGGTATATTCTGCAATGTCGGTGCGAAGCCTCCCCAAGGGCGTGTTTGGGGGAGGTATAGGGAAGTGAAGAACATCCCGACCCCATTTGACATGAATCATCGTGCTGAACGAACGATTGGGTGTCCGGAATGGGATACGAAATAGTGCGAGGCCCGCACGGAAAAGCAGCACAAGGCTGAGAACGACTGTTGAACAGGCACGAAAAGGTTTGAGATTTTGGCAAGTACTGCAGCAAGCGATAAAATACCTGAGTACAGTGGAGACAGCTTGACTCAAGGCTGATGATTCCAATTCAGGCCAATTATCTGCGATGACAGGAAGAAGTGACTGATGCCGACCAGAAATGGCAACATTCCATACTCCACAACTCTGATGCAAACAGGCGCAAACAGATCTAGTCTAAGACAGCCGTAGCCGTCTCAACAGCTTCACAAGTACTCATTATGAAGATTCTCTTCAGATCTGCATCGAGGCTACGAAAACTCCAATCGCCGATTAAGCTTAAGCTTCAGGAAGCCAGGAAGTAGTCAGCACAATCTTCAACCAATTTATCCATAAGAAACAGACCCGACATCACAACAAAAACCCAGAAGAACAAATGGCAAACGACGAACAACGAACAACGAAAGATGTACAGAAACCTAGCACTGATGTAACGTGTATCACAGATGTAGGTAATGAATTGCCAAAGTACAGGTGGGAGTGTGGGGTATCGGACGACCAGCGTTCGCAGTGGTGTACAGGTTCATCGGTGGCGAAACGGGGCAAATGAGGGTACGCAAGCAGTGCGTGGAGAGCGTGTGTTGTTATAGAGTGATACGAAGTTCGAAGGTGTGGTACTAGGGAGGGTGGACGAGTCGAGGGGTTGCATACACTAAATCGTGCATCGTGTAAGCATGTAATGAAGTACCGTAAATGAATGCTCCACGCATTTCGTTACGAAGCGCGCATCGCAAGTAGAACAAGTCAGTTGCGCAAGAAAAAAGTTGGCGCGATAAAAGACAGATGCGTGGTGTTCCCCAGCAAGACCTGCGTGATTCGATGTTTTGGTCACCAGTCACGGAGAGAAGAGCGGGGAGGGGATGATCCTCCTGAAGGGTTTACGTCAAAAGCCCTTTTGTGGCCGAGCTCACTCGTATATCCCAAACCCACGCCTCCCCCGATCTCGCCACTCGATGGCGCGTGCAGCCCAGCCAGCCATATCGAGCTCGTGTTCTGCATCCATCTTCATCCACGGATGTGCCTGGGGGCCAGAGCAGCCATCGATCAATACACAATTTCCCCTAAACCCAAATGAAGATGGTACTAACAAGCAATTGAGGATATGTCGCCCGCTCATCCGCGTTCTTGATCAGGCACTGGCGGACCCAATCGCGTGCTTCGGGCGACCATTTCCTCCCTACACGTTTTCCGTCTCCATTCTCGCTCGGGTCTGCGCCCAGCATGCCATACGTGCCTTCTTCAGGGGTCTCGTCGTCTGGAAGCCCAGGTGCTTCTCCGTCGACGATAGCACTGAGCTGTGCAAAAACGTTTTCATATGTTTCAGGGGGATATGGGTACCTGTGGGGCAACGAAATGAGAACGAGCCATGAGGAAACGGGAAAAGGACGTGTGACGGTGTAAGAAAGGGAAAAGGCACTCACTTTCCCCTCGCAATCTCTACGATTGAAAGACCCAGCGACCATACATCAGCACTGACGGTATACGAGGTAAAAGCGTCATCAACATTTGACGACGACGGTGAAGATCCTCTAATCCGCTCCGGCTGTTATTTGATCGGGGATGGGAAGCCCCAAAATACCGATCATGAAGAAAAAGGACCAATAATAGTTAGCAAGATGAGGAATTTTTTTAAGAGAGCCACGGCAATATAACTCACAGCCATGTAACTCTGACACCCGACATTGGTCCGTGCAATGCTTTTCTCCAGTTGACCGCTCACACCGAAATCGCACAGCTTGATTTCCCCTTTGCGGTTCACGAGAACATTGGTCGGTTTTACATCACGGTGCATGACGCCTAATTGGTCTTTTAAAAAGGCGAGGCCCTTCGTCATCGATGACGCGATGTGTCTGAGATGCTCGTCAGCGAGGGGGGCTGGGCTGGAAGTCCATGCGGATCCTGGACTCGAGGACAAACTCGGAGGTAGAGAGACGTTCCCGTTTGGGAAACAACATAGAGAAGCAAGCGAACCGCCATCCATGTGCTCCATGCAGTAGTAAACGCAAGATTCGACGAAGAACGCGCCGTAAAACTCGACGATGTACGGACTTATTGCACGGTGGAGGATATCAAGTTCCATTAGAATACCGTTGAGCCTTGTCGAATCAAGCTCGAGGCGGATTTCCTGCAAGATGGTTCAGAAAGAGGGTAGGGTCAATGGTGATGGCGTGACGTGTAAGGACCCAACTGCGCACCTTCATGGCCATTGCAACGTTTGTAGGCTTATGAAGCACTTTTTTGACCGTTCCATAGTTCCCACGTCCCAGTTCATGCTCGAGGACAAGCTGGTCCATATTGATCGCATACGAGGAACCATTAGAAAAGTCGACGCCTGATGCATGTAGAACGGCCTTTCCAGCGAAGTTAAGCTGACCAGATGGATCGCTGTTCACAGGTAAGAACGATGTAGAACTCGAGATGAGATACAGATGAAAGAAGCAAGAAGAAAGGAAGATGGCTCACACGATCTTGTTGAAATTTGCAAAGGGGGTGTCGAATGATGAAGGCGGCCGCCGGCCGGGATCGGCTAGTGAGGGTCTGCCTGCTCCAAGACCTGCGTTTGCTGCGCCATCAGGGTTGATATCAGATAACTTGAAGGCGGGTTTGTTGCGTTTTACAGGTGGAGTATGACCACCACGTCCTCGCGTGGCCGTTGGAGATGGAAAAGAGCTGGGTTGATGAGCAACAGGACGTGCTGCGTCATTTGTTGTTGAACGTTGTACCGCTTGAGCAGCGGAGTCTATGGAGAAGGAAGCTGAGCCGGGAGGGGTGCCTCCGCGATTGAGCATCTATACAACATGAGCGAACTTGAAGTTTTCAGGGAGTAAGAACGGGCGCACGGCTGTCATCTTAGCCTGAAGAGACGGTGGGATGGGTGCACTTCCGGCTTTGTTGGAGAGTAGACCACTGAGGGTGTTTCTGGGAATGGACCCACCTTGGCCGGCGAGCTGCGGACGCGGCGGAGGTCTTTGGGGAGATAATGCAGCAGGAGCTGCTCTCGATGAGGAGGTCGGGGTGTCGAGACGTGCATTTTGGGGGTCGGGATCGTGCATGGGTGATAAAAAGTGTTGCGTTGGATTTCAGTCGACGACAGCACTGAGGGATGTTGAAGACAACACAGTGATAATCGAGATTTCCATATATACTTATTCCAAAACCATCCATACAAGTCGCCCGTCACGCGTGACCGCATCACGTCACGGAATGGTCACACGTCATCCTCCACCGGAAAAAAGTGCTGATAACGCGTGCATCTCATTCATCTACTATGCTTTTATTGGTCTTTTCACAGCCTTCATCGACATAACCACTTTCAACCTTTGTCCTGTCCGTCGCACAGCTCCCTACACACAGCAATCATACTCCGAATGCAACTGATCCCGATTCAGACCGCTTACTATCCGACCCGACCGCCTCAAGAGTCAACCGTGCATAGACATGGGTTGCTAACCTCCGGATCTAGGTCGTCAGTTCAAGATTCGATGCATACCTCGCAACCGAATACTCTTCTCGCGAGCTTCCTTTTCGTAAGCATCACGCATAAACAGTCATTCGCCCCTCGATCCTTGATCCTCGCAGGACCCTGTTGCGTACCCTGCGCGTCATCTGACAGGCCCAGAACCTGGCCAGTTGTAGCGCCTTCGCAGGCTGTGTAATCTGCTCTCCGTATTGTTCCGACATCGATCTGTTGTTCGGCTTCCCCATGAATAGGGGGAAATGTCCTAGTCCAATATTTCACGTTCACCGCGATCACGCACGGACATAGAACATTTGTGCAACAATAGGTCACTTCCCCCCAATGTCGTCACTCCCTCAACCTCGTGCTCAAGTGCTTCAAGTTTCCTCTCCGCGTGTTACGCGTAAAATTAAACCAGATGTCAGCACCGTCATTTCCGCGGTCTCGCTACTTGCTGTTAGTTTGGTCACCAGACTAACTTGCTGTGCACTCCATATGAACATGAGAATGCGGCGGACTTCGTCCCATTTCTCGTTGAACACAATAGGCTAGTGTCCCCTGCCGTTCACCCACACGTGTGGCAGCCTGTAAGCTATGATGATGTTGTCATGATTTTCTCGGATTCTGTCGGTCCTGAGCCACCGTAATTCAGTGGGTGGGTTTCATTTCCGTTGTATGATGGTCGTTATGTGTTTCACAACGTTAATATCACAACCATAGCCAATCACCACACGTTCCGTCTTCATCCCACATACGTACACACTCCTTTAAGCTATAGACTATTGGATCGAGTTATGTTCCGTCCGCATCTATGGGGAGGTTTACACCACGAGACAATAGCGACCTAAGCGACGACACGGAATGGTTTGACAGGTGACATCATCCTGCGAGTGGAGATGTTTGTTTGGCGTTGTTATATTCGGAAGGTCCCAACAAACAAATGCAATCATCGTGTTAGAAGTTCGAATTTGTGAGTGACCAGTCGGGCCGTGAGTCCCTGGTACTTATCATTTGACGACGGGCTTCTTAATCAAATGCTCCAATGACATGCGACAGGTTTACGGACTCTACACAACCTTCGACGGTTCGGCTCTTGTTCCTGTATACGTGCAGGGATCACGCGATTCCATTCTATTCAACGGGTGGAGCTAGTACACTCCTGGATGAGGCTACCTGCAACAATCAAGATGTGTTTGTACCCAAACGTCGTGAGTCACCAGGGATGAATACCACGGTGGCAGTTCACGAGTATTTCCTCCACAATGGAAGCCACTAGCCCGAACTCCCGATCTTGAAGAGAACAATGTCCAGAAACTTTCTGCGGACTCGATCACCGAA
The DNA here is from genome assembly GCA_000827475.1 of Paxillus involutus ATCC 200175. Classification (NCBI taxonomy): domain Eukaryota; kingdom Fungi; phylum Basidiomycota; class Agaricomycetes; order Boletales; family Paxillaceae; genus Paxillus; species Paxillus involutus. Next base: position 848,435 of record KN819327.1, read on the forward strand.
GATCTGCGGTCCTCTCATTAATGATGGTGTGGTGCGTGCCTTCCCCACCTAACCATCGTTACATATCCTGATACCATGCATGTTAGTGTGTTCCCCAAGTGTCCGATCGTCGGAGGTATCAAATGACGAGGCTGCCAACGGGGGATATAGGAGGCTGGATTAATGACCCTGATGAGAGATCACATTATTTGAGTCCTCAAAAACCAGGCTCGGGCTGTCATATTCCTTGTCGACATATGGTGCGTCCTTGGGCCTTGATCGATTGTTGTCCATTGTCCCGGACTCGTGAGTCTTACAAGATGTCACTTTGTTTCGATCATTGACATAGAGTATGGGCTGTGCAGGTGCGGAAGTGCCTCTGCCATTTGCTGCGGAGGGCAAGGAAGGCGTAACGCGGCGACAACAACGTGTATCTGTAGAACACCCCTTTAGTTTGACGTGCGTTAACTCTTACGAAACTCTGATTCGTGCTCTGGAATGCAGCTGACACACAGCAAGCCAGGCAACTAAATGAAATGGAGCAAGCTGTTCCGTTTGCTTTACACTCCTTCTTTGTCGACCTCCTGGAACAACTTCGAACCCCTGTGTGCGTCTCTCCACTTTGTGAACTTCATCGATGTCCAAGTACTCTTCCACATCAGGTTTCGTAGCTTTCGTCTCTTTGTAATGCTGTACGAACTACTTTTTTTCTGAAAGATCGCCCTTGTCCACCATTGGCCGTCAGGCGCGGAGCAGTCACTCCTGATCGGCCTACGAATACTATCACTGAGGCGTCCAGAATTCCCCCTGAAGGATCCTGAAGAAGGATCCCAACCAACCCCATGCTGTCTCTCTCGATACTGATCCGCCGATATCTAGCACAGGAAGGCCCAGGGCAATCATGTGCGGAGGACTTTTGCTTTGGGGGGAGTTCCAAGCTACATCGTCTGATGCTAATGCCATTATGACTGTCAACTAAGTCGTGACTGATGTGCTTGACTAACATGCTCTTATTTTACAATATTGTCCACTCACTTTGGGAACCCCTCCATCCGCCCTGAGGTTTCCCGCCTCGTACCTACCGGCCTCGTCGTACCATTTCATACCAACGTTTCCGTGCACTTTACCTCTGTCCCCACATTGTGATCGTGCAATAAAACCGTGCTTTGTTTCAGACAAACCGAGTTATACACCGAAGAGCCCCTATGGCATTCTACAGACTCGGAAGCCCTTTCCCGAAAAGTGGTAATATGCACCCTGGCTTTGCTCAATATCACCGGAATCCCCGGTGCATGTGGGGTCGTTCGAGTTCTGTGAGTAGTATCCGGTGGAGTGAATGCTAGATGAACATTTACTGAGTGCCTCGCTCAAAACACGAGGCCGACACGAGGCTTGTGGAGGGTGACAGGAAGGCAGTGATAACTTTGAACTACGTGGGGGGACCGTGACAGAAGACGAGCAAACCTCAGCCACCCGAACGCCTTAGCAGTTTGTGACCCATGTGTCGTCTTTCTACCCGCTCCATCTTCGCTTTCTGACGGCCACAGTCTCATCCAGGCCCGTCGTTGTTGGATGGCTCACTGCCTTTGAGTCGCATAGGCTCATGGTTGTAGAATATCTCCAGCCCCTGTATTAACGTCGTCGCATCATTTTCATGCCTGCGTTTCTACACATGTCACCATTGTCACAACACTTATGTAATTCGTTTCAGACAAACTGCCACCGAAGAGCCTGTAGGGGCTCTGCAGGACATGTTTCGTCGAAGCTGCTCGAAATCCACCAAATTCTCTCCGACAGCTTCGAATTTGATCTGATTCACAATCAGAAACTCGGAGAATAATTAATAAATCTTATTCACGCTACTATGTTCCGCGACCTCCATTAATAACATACAGGCTGCGGACAATTGATCCTGGTTGGCCGAAGGCATTGAGACGTCGTTGCGGGCTGCTGGTGAACGATATCTGTGCCCCGAGAATAGACATCCTCGCTTGGTCGTTGAGAAGACTTTCGATTCTTGTCCACCAGGTTTGTAACATGTATCTCGACTCTGCCCAATATCATCCGAATTCCGGATGCTCAGTGCGTGGGGGGTTGTTCAATAAGTTTTGTGAGCGGTCTCCGGTGCGGTGGAGTTAGCGCCAGATCAAACTTCTTGAGTACTTTGGTCAAGACACGAGGACGACACGAGGACTCTTTGTAGAATGACATGAAGGGCCCTAAACCGCAGTCATCCTTACCATTCACCTCGTCTTCGCCCTGAAAGGGCAGACAGTCCTTCACAGCAGCTTTCTCATACTGTGTAATTGGCATCATTACCCCTCGCTGAAAGTGAGTACTTCTGTTTCGGCCTACACGATTCCCTTGGTCTGGCTGATACGAATCTACCCTTTAGCCTATCGTAGTTGTTCACCACACCGTGATCCGTACCTGTACGTCGAGCAGCAACCCCTCGCTGACGGGGACATTTACCCTCTCAGCTCATTTGACTCCCATTAGTCTCGTACCGATCTGCAAGCGGCCTGCGGTTCTCTTCATCCCTCTCGAACCACGTTGACACCTTGGACGGAATACATGGTTGTTCCAGCCGTCTCAGAGTTTCGTCATGCAGCAGGACTGGATGAGGGCGTACCGGATGCGGGCATACAGACACCGTTGCGGCATGCCGAAGAACCGGAACCCTCATCCCAAACCCCTCTCAAGGTGTTAGAAGGGCACACGGGCGGCGTCGACGGACTGGCATTTTTCCCAGACGGTCGTCGTCTCGTGAGTGGTTCTTGGGATCGAACGCTCATCATCTGGGATATCACCTCCGGGGAGGTGGAGAAAAAGCTCACTCGGCACACCGACCGGATCAGATCAGTTGCTGTGGCTCCCGATGGAAGTGTATTGGCCAGTGGCTCCGAAGACGGAACTGTACGTGTTTGGGATGGGACAACCGGGAGCCAGGTTGGAGATCGTATTGTCACACATGCTCAGCGTGGCGAAGGAGTCTGGGGTTTGGCTTTCTCTCCCGACGGCCGACGAGTTGCAGGCAGCTCTGATACAGTCCAAGTCTGGGATGTTCTAACCCGAGACTTGGTCACTGGGCCATTACCAGGAGGCGAATGTACGGTTGCGTTTTCTCCTAGCGGAAGCCGCATCGTGGCGGATGGCGGAGGTGGGACTGTTCGCATGTGGGATTCAGTCAACGGAGAGGTCATCTTCGATTCGTTGAAGGGACACACTGATTACGTGAGGTGCATTGCCTTTACGCCTGACGAACAACAGTTCGTGACTGCTTCACACGACAAGACCATATGTCGATGGGACGTGCAATCTGGTACACTCTTAGGAAATTCGCTGACAGGCCATTCGGGAGAGATTTACGATGGGGTTCTATCACCCGACGGGAAGACTTTGGCGACCGCATCCGCTGACCACACGGTGAGATTTTGGGATTTGAAGACGGGGAACCAAAAACCGTGCTTCCTCAAGCACGAATCAGAAGTCTACCGTGTGGCACTTTCCCGTGATGGTCGTCTATTAGCCACGGGGGGTCTGGACAGCAAAGTCTATCTTTGGGATATGAAGGCTATTGAAGTTGGTTAGTTCAGCTCCCCTTCGATTCAGCTCCAATACCTAACATTCCTGTGACAGAGTTCAGCAATATGATGCAGGATGAGGGGGAAAGGCCGCTTGAAGTCACTGGGGTGGCGGAATACGTGGCAGGGCAGGGCCCACTCAAAGCAGCCGTGACTATGGGCGATCGCGAAGACGACAGAAAGAGCGAAACATCGTCAACACAAAGACGGCTCGACGTGAGTTTCCATGTTTGGTGAGACGACCCGCTTCCGAATGTCAGCACAGATGCCTGCAGTCGGTTTTCCACCCCTCGCGGCCGAAGCAGAAGTGTCTTATTATGATCGCGAAGGGGAGTTTTGGGAAGAATACAATGTAAGGATTGATTCTCGTCACAAACTTTGCGCTTATTGTTGCTCTATATTGCTTAGCACGCAGAACCCTCCGACGCAGCAGGGAGAGACAAGGAAAAGGCGGACGACCCTAACGAAAACAAACCCGGTCCCCCTTCCCAACGCCGCATCTCCAAGCAATTGAAACGCTTGGGTCAGTCCCTGAAACCGTCGAAGAGGTCCAAGGGCGATCCTGAACCCCCTCCGCCACCACATTTGGAAGCACCAGGCGTCCCAGCAAGTTCCATGACCTCAGATGTGTGTCATTCAGCCCATGATGTTGCCTGTATCTGATAACTCGGTCTAACGTTGGTAGCCGCCCACCGTAGTGGACCCAGCCTCGGCTTCAAGCCATTGGGTGTCGGAGAACGAACGCGCAGTCGACGTTCACGTCAGTTCATCCTTTCTACTTTTCTTGCTGTGCCTGCTTAAATATAGCGGATACTAGCCCCCATCAACATCCGTCCTCCCATCCCATTCCGTGTCGAAATTCGCGGGATCGCGTGCGTGGAAGTCCTTCTGGCAGAATCCCTCTCGCGGTGGTCAGCCGCAGGTAACTACAGTTTACGCGGAAAGAGCACAATATGTAAGTGCAACCCGTCCCCTCTGCAACCTTTGGGAACTCACGCAGCAACCTGCCAGGGAACCGTAGTAGCCGCTGACCCGTTCCAACCCGCACAAGTGCCGCCACAGTCGGAAACCGCCCCTGGGCACTATGCAACACATTCGGTTCTTCCTCCTAGCTCGACCGATGATAGTGATGATAGTGCTCCGAACGAAAACATAGACGACCGTAGTCAGGTTGCTCGTTGCGGGCTGTGCTCAAGGCTATTTTCCCGCCGATCAAACCCACGCCCCGACAATCATGGCGTTGATAACTCTGGGGTAGGAGGGATGTCAGAGAGGCGCTGGGAGACAGAAGACGACTCAACTTTAGTCACACCAACATCTTAGCGGTTAGTGACCCATGGTTCGTCTTTCTACGCGTTCCATCTTCGTTTTCTGACACTCAAACAGTCTCACCCGACCCGCCGTTGTTGCATAGCTCAGTCCCTTCAAGTTATTCTCTGTGCGTAGTCCATTGTTGCAGAATATCTACGCTCTCCGTATATATAGCAACACTATAGTCTGAAATCAACCCCCTTATACAATTAGGTCGTGGGAGGCGCGACTTGAACCTCCTCGGGATGGCCTCCAGAGATATTCCTTCGTCCTATTGAACGCCAACACTGGAACGTGACAGTAAAAACATGCTATGTGCGATAATCTCTGCAAAGTCAAACCGCCTCGTCTCTCCTCCCCCATTTCTCCCATCGATGATAAGTCTCCCTGAGCATCGAAAGAGTTCTGCCTGCACACCGTGCACGTGGTTCTTCCCCCTTAGCCACACCCCTCTGCAATCCGAGATTGTCATAGCCAGTCTCGTTAGGAACATAACTCTATCCACACGTTTCGTTAACCCCTGCAAGCTCGACATGATGGTTTTACGTCGGCAGTCAGTCCAGGAAGGGGGGGGTAAAGTAGGATAGGACAAGGGTGCACCGATCATAGCGAACTCGCCGCTCACTTTGGTAGCATGCAGTAGGGTGGATGCTGGATGTCGGTTGCGCCGCTTCAGCGACGATATATGGCAGTGTCGGTTTGACAATAATTAGACCACTTGCAGATTTGGAATGATACGGAGGTCCATCACATCGCTGGGCGCAACAGTGAGGGCCAGTAAGGGCACAATCCCGCGATACGGTCGTCCGTTACATCGCCGGGTCAACACAGTGAAGGCCAGGAAGAGCGCCATTTAGAGCGACTCTTTAACCATGTGTTCTATGGAGGGACCTGGGTTGATTGTGCCGTCCGAGTAATGGCCGTCACCATGGCTGTGTGAGGGTGCAGGGTGCTAAAGTTGTAGTGCAGGTTTCTAAGTGCACGGCGCTGCTGCGAAGCACAGCGTGCCTTGTGTGGACGAGGCCGCGCCGTGCCAGCGGCCAAGTTCAAAAGGTTGCTCCGAGTCAGCCCCACATTGAACCTAAATTGTGCGGCGATGATCGAACGAACAGAGGCGTAGGCATGCCACAAGTTAGCTCTTGCAGCCCATAGAAATCGATCGAGGAAAGGTACTTCTCCAACAATGATGCGCCTTGTTCACGGGTGCAGGTCGTCCTACTGTCCAGCGCCAACTGGTCAATATTACATAATGTCCAACCTATGGAAAGCCGGATAGTCGTGCTCAAAAGAAGCATGGACTTCGGCAGAGCTCCTACTCCCTTAGGCAATAGGCTGCCGGGGGACTTCAGTCACCCCTTGGCGAACAGCGTCAGGCAAATAATCTAACTGGCAAGTCCAAAAGATTAAGGGCAGGTTGAAATGGGAGATGCTACTCAAAGCTGTCGGATGACTCAGAAATCTAGCTAGTAGTCTTGGTTACTAGTAGAGTATAGCCATCAAATTTGGTTGTTTCGTGCGAGTTGTGCGTGCGAGGTACTATCGTGCCTACGGTAGTGCAAAAAAACGACTAAATCATTTCCACAACTTCAACAACAGCAGCTAGGTGTCCCGGAAGCAGGGGACTTATACTATAGATGTATCCCCATCACCTACAAATTTCCCCATATTTTTATCTTTGTGCGATATTCAGAAAAGTGTGTACTGAGTTCCAGAGGCTTTTGCTGGCGTAATGCAAAATTTCGTCACGTCCGGGTCACACAAGCTGCCC
>KN819327.1:859672-880797 GCA_000827475.1 Paxillus involutus ATCC 200175
CGGGACGTTGCGCCTCTGGAATGGGACCGACTGGAGATCAGGTCGGAGAGCCCATTAATATTGCCGTGCATTCTACGAGTCCACACCGAGGAGTCTGGGGTGTATGCTTCTCTCCAGACGGCAAACGAGTTGTCGCTACGCGAGAAGGGACAGTTGGGATTTGGGATGTTCAAACCCGAGCCTTGACAGTTGGACCATTACAAACCCCTGGGAGAGTATCCTGTACTGCAATATTTTCTCCGGACGGAAGCCGTATCGCAGCGCATGCTGGCGACGGGATGGTTCGTGTCTGGGATTCGAACAGTGGAGAATTCGTCTTCGATTACTTGGAGCCTAAGGGTCCATCTGGTCACGTGAGATGCACTGCTTTTACTCCCGATGGGCGACAACTCGTGACTGCCACTGGCACCTCTCAAGACAGCACGATACGTAGATGGGACACGCAATCTGGTGAGATTTTGACAGTAATACCGACACATTTGGGTTCTATCGTAGATGGGGCTCTATTACACGACGGGAAGACTTTGGTCATTGCATCTGGCGATCAGAGGGTGAGATTTTGGGACCTGCAGACAGGGAATCAAAAACCTTGCTTCCTTCAACATGACAGGTCTGCATTCGTCTGGTGTGTGGCGCTTTCATGCGATGGTAGTCTTCTGGCCACTGGTGGTTGGGACGACGTCTATCTTTGGGATATGAAAGCTGTCGAAGCGGGTTAGTCCAGGTCCCTTTCGTCTCTTTTCCGACACCTAACATTCATACACTAGAGTTCGACGACCAGGTGCATGATAAAGCGGAAGCCAGCAACGAGCAGAACCAATACGAAAACGCTGAGGCCCACGGCAAGATGGAACCCGGGCAGGGGTAAGCCCCGCCCGAACTTCCGCCTGGGGGCAACCGCGAAGATGACGAAACATCATCAACACGAAGATCCCTCGATGTAAGTTTCGTTCTGTCGTGTGACCAGCCGTTTCTGAACCTCAGCACAGATGCCTGCGGTTTGTTCTCTGTGGGCAAGCCGGGTGTTGGGAAGGACTTAGGAGACGATGTGAGCGTTCACTCTTGTCACAAACCTTAGGCCCGAGGTACCACTCGATCATGCTAATCTTTCGCCAGACAGGCGGCCCTAAAGCATGGAACGTAGCTTTGACCAGACCCTGAAATAATTGAGCCTCTCGTTATCCAGAATCTCTTGAACTCCACACACCCTAAAAACAGCCTGAACTAGTTTGCGGGTGCCATGTATTACAGTGTACCACACGACTGTCACGACAGGTGTACAAAAGCACGACAAGAAAGCACTTTTCGAACCCTTACCAAGCTCCGCCCGACTGAGCACACTAGCTTTGTGGCTTCTTTTTTGACCATCTCGGCTCTGTACACCTTGCGCTATTTCGGAGCTCGTGAAGGATTGATCGCAGAGTGGTGGTGGGGAGCGGAAGTCAACACGAACAGCATGACACATTCATGAGACGAAAGTGAAGGTTTGAACTCCAACCATTGCCAAGAACGAACCACAAGCAGACGTTCAGGCGTACCTTTTCGTGTCACACGTAGGCCCTCGCACTCAGCATTCGATTTTTGATAGCGATGGTGCTGTGACCCGTTTGAGTAGTCTCACGGCTCAAGATGGTTGATGAGCATGTCGTGAGTGGTTGGGACCAATGTCTGTAATGAGGTGGCAATAAATGATATTCGTTCAAACGTTCTATTTCTCGCCAGGTTTGTGAAACGAGTGATTCCCTGTGATTCCCACAACTGGTGGCATCGGGGCTGCCCGTGGGGTACAGTAGATGAGTCAGTAGTACGTCCGTTCGAGGACGGATACAGATACTTGGACAAGAGTTGGCATTTTGAAAGAGATGGAGTCCGAGGAATCCGCCGCTATAACCATTTAGCTTATCGATGTCTGAGTCGGGCCGTACCGACTATAAAATCCGGGGCAATTATGGGTAGTCCTAGTCAAGCATTCCGAAACAGCAACAATAAATCTACAGAAAATTTGGACAAGACTCTTCCGGACCCTCGACGTCATTCATTGAGGCCCAAGACGGAACCGATAACTTCAGAGAATCTCGATCTTCGACTTTCCGCCCCAGCTGCCCCCATCTGAAGTGCATATGGCCGGTCGATAGATGGCAGTGAGTGAGGTTTAAATCAGTATCTCATTTCCAGTGCAGCCGGTACCGTACTCGACATGAGTACCAAGTAATAACACATCCCCGCGCGTTCTGCATCGTCCAACGTACGAGCATGTGGGAGAGCGAAATTGACGTGTGTCCGAGCATGGGCGAAAAAAAAAACTAGACAAGGAAATGGGCTGGCAGATGCAACACCCCGAAACTGCCTCATTTGTCAGTACATTTCCAAGAAGGACTGTGAGCGAGCACAAAATCATGTTTTGAAATTGGAGGAAAGAAACGGGATGACTGTCTTCTGTGGAAGACTGCCCAGTGAGGTAGGGTCGACGGTTGCCTGGAGAACCATTGGAATATCTATGTGAGTGACGCGTACGATTCGGATGACTCCGAAAGTCGAGTTCGGGGATGCTCCGTTATCGTTGTTGGTTGAAGCCAGTAACATAGAGGATCTAACGTCGCTGCCAGCGCATCTTGCCTTCAGAATCCAGGATCTAATAATGACATCAGCCAAAAACGAGGCTCGGTTCGTGTGCATCCGCTACAACCTTGCGTTGACCTTGGGTTCTTGTTAGGTCCAAGGACTTCCGCCCGCCCACAGGATATAACATTGACACGGATTGAGCTGGGTCCTTCCTTACCATCCGCCCCCCCTCCTCAGTCATCTTCGCGCTCTGAAAGCCCAGTCAGTCCCTCACAAGAACCTTTTCGTACCAGTGCATTTCATCACTAGCTCTCGCCGACAGTGAGCATGGCTACCTAAGTCCACACGACTCCCCTTGACTGGCCAATACGAATCTATCAGAGGTCGGCAGTCCACTTCAGCCCAGCGTAGTTGTTCATAAAAGATATCCATACCTGTGCGTCGAGCAGTAACTTTGCACCAGCCCTTGCTGAGTGCTGACGGCGGTGTTTCCCATCAGCGCCGTAGTGGTCTCATAAGACCCATCCACAAGAACTCCGCGGTCCTATGAGCTCTTCCGCTCCCTCGACACCTTCGACCGAATCCATGCTTTATATGCCGGCCCAAAAGTGGCGTAATGCAGTAAGATGCAGGCTGATCGAGGGCACACTATATGTGGACACAGAGGCACTGTCTCTGAATCCAGAAGCACCCAAACGCTCGTCCCAAACCCCTCTCAAGGTGCTAAAAGGGCACACTAAGGCGCTCCGGGGACTCGCATTCTTCCCAGATGGCCATCGTCTCGTCAGTGGTTCTTGGGATCACAAGCTCATCGTTTGGGATTTAACCTCGGGGGAGGTGGAGAGAGAGCTCACTGGGCACACCGACTGGATCACCTCAGTTGCTGTGGCTCCCGCTGGAAGTGTAGTTGCCAGTGCCTCCGAGGACGGAACGTTGCGCCTCTGGGATGGGACGACTGGGAACGAGATCGGAGAACCTATTGCTGTGCATTCTTTGGGATACAGAGGAGTCTGTGGAGTGTCTTTCTCTCCGGACGGCCAACGGGTTGCAGCCACATGCGGAGGGACGATGAGGATTTGGGATGTTCGAACCCAAGCCTTGATCACTGGGCCATTAAGAATTTCTGGGCAAGGGTCCTGTACGACTGCGTTTTCTTCTGACGGAAGCCGTATCGCAGCAGATGCTGGTGGGATTGTTCATATCTGGGATTCAGTCAGCGGAGCGGTCATCTTTGGTTCGTTGAAGGGTCACACGGGTCACGTGAGGTTTACTGCCTTTACGCCGGACGGACAACAGCTGGTGACCGCCTCACTCGACAAGACAATACGTCGATGGGACTTGCAATCTGGTGCACTCATAGGACAACCATTGAAAGGCCATTCGGAATCTATTTGTGGTGGGGTTCTATCACGCGACGGGAATACCTTGATCACTGCATCGGACGATCGGACAGTGAGATTTTGGGACGTCAAGACATGGAACCAAAAATCGACCTTCCTTCAACATAAATCGCGCGTCTGGCGTGTTGCGCTTTCAAACGATGGTCGTCTGTTAGCCACTGGAGGTGAGAATGGCGAAGTTTATATTTGGGACATGAAAGCCATCGAAGCGGGTGTGTGCAGATCTGTCTTGACTCTTTTCTGACACCTGACATTTCCACCACAGAGCATGAAGCGGACGCCAGAAACAAGCAGAGAATGGGAGACCGTTGGCGAGGGGAGGACCAGCCCAGACCGTCTGTGGGAAATCAGGAAGACGACACAGACAGTGAAACATCATCAATACAAGGATGGTTCGACGTAAGTTTCCACATGCATGTTTCGTGTGACGAGCCGCTTCTGAACTTCAATACAGATGCTTGCAGTTCATTTTCCAGCCTCCGAGACCGGAGCAAAAGTATCCTACTACCGTTCCAAAGGCTGGTTTGGGGAAGGATACGATGTAAGCATTCACTCTCCGCACAACCATTGCGCTCATCGTTGTGCTATCACTCGTAGCACGGAGCAACTTCTGACATAACAGGGAAAGGGAAGGAAAATCTAGAAGAGTCGGATGCTACTGAGTACAAACTCAAATCACATTCTCAACCTCGCGTCTTCAAAATATTAAAGCGCTTGCGTGGATTCCTGTCATCTAAAACGCCGAAGGATGGTCCTACAAGCTTTCCGCCACAAGAAGCACCAGGTACTCCCAAGAAACCTGGTGGAGCTTCGCCTCGTGGAAGTCCCATGGCCTTAGACGTGCGTCACTCAGCCTATGGTGTCGCCCACTGATCCGACGACTCAGTCTATTGGTAGCCGTCTGCCGACGTCAAACTAGCCCAAGCTCACCCAGCGCTTGAAGACGAATGCAGAGTCTACACCTTTAACGTCAGTTTACCCTTCCACTTTCTATGCTATGGCTGCTCAGACGTGGAGGATAGCCCCTGTCAACGTCCGTCCTTCGATCGCGTCGTTTGTCGGAATTCGCGCGACCGCGGGCGTGGAAGTCCCTCTGGTATCCTTCTCGCCGTGATCAACCATACGCCGCCACAGCACAATATGTAAGTACAACCCATCCCCTCTGCAACTTCGGACGTCTCACACAGTAACCTGCCAGCGACGTGTGGCAGCCCGTGACCTATCCCAACCCTCACAAGTGTGGGAACCCCCTCCTTGGGATTATCTGTCGCACTTGGTTCTTCCCCCGCGCCGTCCATATACCCCGAGCGACGATAACCACGACAACCCTCCGAACGAAAACCCGGACGTCCACGGTCGCGGTGCTTTCTGCGGTCTGCCGTCATTGCTATTTTCCCGCCGGTCAACCGCACACCCAAAAGGTCTCGGCGCTCATAACTCTGGTGCAGAGACGGTTGGACTGCGTGCCACCCCGGCGTCTCGTCTTAGCAGTTGGAAACCTACGGCTCGTCTTTCTACGCATTCTACCTTCGCTTTCTGATACCCGAACGGTCTCGTCCAACTCGTCCTGTTCGATAGCTCACTGTCTTTCAGTTATTCTCTACACATAGTCTCATGGTTGTAGAACATCCACGCCTCCTGTATCTGTAGTCACGCTATGTTCTGAAATCGACTCCGTAGCGTCCCCTTGTGCGACTAGGTCGTGAAAGAAAAATATCCCTTCGTCCTATTTTATTTAACACCAGACGTGACAAGAAAATCATCCTATGTGCGATAATCTCTCCGAAGTTAACCCCCTCCTCATTCCTCACATCCACGACAAACCTGCCACAATCATCCAAACTGCTTGCCCACACACCATGCACGTCGCTCTTGCCCCTGAGCCAGATATATCAGCTCTGATCTGTGATCGCTTTTGGTACTAAGAGGCAATTGATAGCACTTATGATCAGTGAAGGAGTGGGCGGTCCCAGCTGCATCTCTGAAGCACACGACGCTGGGAGTCAGGTGTGTAACATGTATGTGTGCATTATGCGCTAACCGTAGCTTACAGATTTGGCATAATCCCTCGATACGGTCAACTATCACATCGCTGGGCGCAACACGGTGAGGGCCAGTAAGAGCATAAGTAAGAGCGACCCGTTTTACAGAGGTTCTAGGTTGATGATTGTGCCGTGCGAGGGATGGCCGTCATCATGGCCGTGCGGAGGATGCAGAATGATAAAATCGTAGAGCCAATATCCAGGTTCTAAGCACAGGGCCACCACACAGCTGGCGTTGCATTGAGCACAGCGGACCTTGTGTAGACGAGATCGCGTCGCGCCAAATTTACATGAGTGTTCCGAGTCAGAGCCGCTACCATTAATCAACCTGCATTGGACCCGCACTGTGTGCGAGCGATGATCGAACGAACGGAGGCGCTATGTGGTCTCAACCTCCCAGGTAAAGGATTCAACTGTGACACGGATAAAGTCTCTTGATATACCGCATTTTTTCGTACAGCCGAAAGTTATCGGATTGCAAAGGTTTGATCGCAGAGCGCAGTTCGGATAGCGTATTGAACTGACACAGCAGTTCCTGGTTTGAACGTGCACTATGTACGGGCAATCGATCGAACGGAGGAGTAGAGATGCGGTAAGTACTAGTAACTTGAGTTACTAGGCCCCGATGGACGTTTATTTGGCACTGTTAAGTCCTGAGGCTCCCAATAAACAAACGCAATCAACGCGTTACTAGGTAGCCGCGGCCCGGGCACTACTTACAGGCTACTAGCACTAGGGTAGTAGAAGTCCGACCATGATGAACTGGCGCCTCACTTCTCCGACGCGTACTACGTCCGAATCGACTGAATGGAAAATCCCAACCACACTCCAATATTTCAGCGCAGAAATGCCGAGAGCGATTGTATATGATATATGACTGCGTGTCGCTCAAGTGCCGAGCTGCATGGTGTGATGTTCGTCCCATCATAATTGCCAGCCAAGTCGTTGCTACGTGCTTCACTGACATTGTCTTACTTTTCCCACTACTTCGAGGTCGCTGTCGTCGAGAGCCAGTACTAAACTCCTCTCCGCTTTGTGCCCTCAGTGTGGGATCTCCACACTCCCCCTTGATCCCCCCCGAGGTTCCCGCCAGCGACCTACCGACCTCGTCGTACCAATTCCATACCTACGTTTCCGTGCAGTTTTGCTGTCATCACACGTACCATCGTCACAACGCTCATGCAATAAACCCTTCGTTTGACGCACACCGAGTCCCCGAAGGCTCTGGGGCGCTGTATTTGACATAGAATGTCCTTGACGCTCGTCGAAGCTGCTAAATAGAGGTGTATCACCCGCAACCTCAGCCGGCTCTTCTTGATCGCTGGCTGATGGAGTTATTGCGGGGTGGCGAACGAGAACACCGCCCCGAAAATGGGCATCATCAATTCGTCGTTGGAAAGACTTTCGGCAATTTGACAAGGATCAGAGGCCAGGCAGCCCTAAAGCATGGGACGTACCTTTGACCAGCCCCTTGAAAGAATCGAGATTCTCATTATCCAGGAACTCTTGAATTCTACACACCCTAGAAACAGCCTGAGCTAGTTTGCCGGTGCCATGTATTAAAGTGTACCACAAAAGCACGACAAGAAAGTCATGATGTGCATCTTTCGAACCCTTAGCGAGCTCCGTCCGACTGAGCACACTATAGCTAGCTTTGTGACTTTTTTTGACTTTCGGAGCTCGTGAAGAATTGATCGCAGAGTGGTGGTAGGGAGCGGAAGTCAACACGAACAGTAATCACCGCAAACAGCATGACACGTCCACGAACCACAAGCAAACGTTAGTAGGGCGTACCTTTTCATGGGCCCTCGCATTCAGTATCCGATTCTTGATGGAGATGTTGCGGCTGTGACCCGCTTGATTGTGTGGTTGATGAGCTGGTAGTGGTCGGGACCAATGTCTGTGATGAGGTGTCAACAAATGACGTTCGCTCGAACGTTCTCACCAGGTTTGAGAGATGAATGATTCCCAACTGGTGACATTGAAACTGTCCGTAAAATGGCGATATTGTAGTAGATGAGTCGGTAGTACGTCCGTTCGAGGGTGGATACAAATAGACTTTGAAAGAGATGGAATGCGGGGAATCCACCGCTATAACCACCGTTGATCTGGCCCGGCCCGAACAATTCGGCGTAATTAATTTAATTTAATCATGGGCAGTCTGCGCGGGTATGTTATGATAGAATTTCGGAACCGAAATTTACAGGAAAGGCAAGATTCTCCCCGAACCCTCGTCATCACTTAACATGGAAACTGCGATGAGTAGTAGTAAGTAATCGACGAGTCGCCTGCATCAACACACGACCGAATGCTTGCAGACCCGGTAAGCTATGGTATTAAAAGGGCCATAAAGCTAGATCTCGTTCTTAAAGCTTAAGACATGGAGAGTGTGGAATCTGCTGGACGATTGGATTCGACATACGGGGGTTTTAGTGGGTATAGTACCTCGATGTCATTCATTGAGGCCCAGGACGGAACTGTGGTCTCAGGTCTGTCGGGGAGGGCTGAGTCCCACAGTCATAAAGATGATTCTGACGTACGCAACGTATTTCCTCCGGGGTGACACATATGGGGCTGACCTCGTCGCTAGCGTTCCACCAGATGGCAAAAAGAGATCAAGACTACCCCGTTCCCGCTCTGGAGAGCCACTGTACCACACATGATGCTATGATCATGAACGCCTCTGAGACAGGAAATGACGCCTCTGAGATACCCTGGCTCACTCCTTACGTTGCAATTGTTGACAAGGATTGACAGCGGCCAGTAACGTAGAAGATCTGGCGACGCTGCCAGCACATCCTGCCTCACGATCCATGATCCAGTGATGACATCAGCCCAAAACGGCGTGCGCATACTTTGCGTTGACCTAGGGTTCTTTTTGAGTCTAAGTACTTCCGTCCGCCCACCGGACACAACATTGATATGGATTGACCTAGTGGGTCCTTCCTTACCATTCGTCCTCCTTCGCCCTCTGAAAGCCCAGTCACTCCCTCGCAAGAGCCTTCTCGTACCAGCGTATTTGCATCATCACTAGCTCTCGCCGACAGTGAGAATTACTATCCAAGGCCACTCCCCTTGTCTGGCCAATACGAATTTATCAGAGGTCTGCGGTCCAATTCAGCCCAGCGTGGTTGTTCATAAAAATATCCATACCTGTACGTCGAGAAGTAACTTTGCACTGGCCCTTGCTGAGTGCTGATGGCGGTCAGCCCCGTAGCGGTCTCATAAGACCCATCCCCGAGAACTCTGCGGTCTTATGAGCTCCTCCGCTTCCTCGACGCCGTCGACCTCATCCATGCTTGGTAGGCCGGTCTCAAAGTGGCCTAATGCAGCAAGATCCAACTTGTTCGAAGGCGCACCATATGTGAACACAGAGGCACTGTCGCGGGATTCCAAGACGACGAAACCTTCGTCCCAAACCCCTCTCAAGGTGCTAAAAGGGCACACTAATGCGCTCTGGGGACTCGCATTCTTCCCGGGTGGCCGTCGCCTCGTCAGTGGTTCTTGGGATCAGAAGCTCATCATTTGGGATCTGACTTCGGGGGAGGTGGAGAGAGAGCTCACCGGGCACACCGACTGGATCACCTCAGTTGCTGTCGCTCCCGCTGGAAGTGTAGTTGCCAGTGCCTCCGAGGACGGAACGTTACGCCTCTGGGATGGGGCCACTGGGAAAGAGATCGGAGAACCTATTTCCGTGCATTCTTTGGGATACAGGGGAGTCTGGGGAGTGTCTTTCTCTCCAGACGGCCGACGAGTTGCAGCCACATGCGAAGGGACGGTGTGGATTTGGGATGTCCGAACCCAAGCCTTGGTCACTGGGCCATTGAAAACTTCTAGGCAAGGGTCCTGTACGACTGCGTTTTCTTCTGACGGATGCCGCATCGCAGCAGATGCTGGCGGGATCATTCATGTTTGGGAATCGGTCAGCGGAATGGTCGTCTTCGATTCGTTGGAGGAACACACAGATCACGTGAGGTGCACTGCCTTTACGCCCGACGGACAACAGCTGGTGACCGCCTCACTTGACAAGACAATACGTCGATGGGACTTGCAATCTGGTGCGCTCATAGGAAAACCATTGACAGGCCATTCAGAAGATATTTGTGGTGGGGTTCTATCACGCGACGGGAAGACCCTGGTCACTGCGTCGGATGATCGGACAGTCAGATTTTGGGACATCAAGACATGGAACCAAAAATCGACTTTCCTTCAACATGAATCGCGTGTCTGGCGTGTTGCGCTTTCAAACGATGGTCGTCTGTTAGCCACTGGAGGTGAGAATGGTGGAGTCTATATCTGGGACATGAAAGCTATCGAAGCGGGTCAGTCCAGATCTATCTTGACTCTTTCTTTTCTAACACCTAACATTTCTACTACAGAGCATGAAGTGGAAGTCAGAAACGAGCAGAGCCAACCCGAAGTCAGCGAGGGGCAGGTCAATCGAGACAAGAGAAAGAGCGAAACACCATCAATACAAAGATGGTTCGACGTGAGTTTCCACATACATGTTTCGTGTGACGAGCCGCTTCTGAACTTCAATACAGATGCTTGTAGTCGATTTTTCACTCTCCGAGGCCGGAGCAAGAGTATCCTACTACCGTTCCAAAGGCTGGTTTGGGGAAGGATACGATGTAAGCATTCACTCTCCGCACAACCATTGCGCTCATCGTTGTGCTATCACTCGTAGCATGGAGCACCTTCTGACATAACAGGGAAAGGGAAGGAAGATCTAGAAGAGCCGGATGCTACTGAGTACAAACTCGAATCACATTCTCAACCTCGCGTCTTCAAACGATTGAAGCGCTTGCGTGAATCCTTGTCATTTAAAACGCTGAAGGACCGTCCTACAAGCCTTCCGCCACAAGAAGCACCAGGTGCTCCCAATAAATCTGGTGGAGCTTCGCCTCATGGAAGTCCCATGGTCTTAGATGTGCGTCACTCAGCCTAGTGTCACCCACTGATCTGACGACTTAGTCTATTGGTAGTCGCCTGCCGACGTTAAACTACCCCAAGCGCTGGAAGACGAATGCAGAGTCGACACCCTTAACGTCAGTTCACCCTTCCACTTTCTATTCTATGGCTGCTCAGACATGGACTATAGCCCCCACCAACGTCCGTCCTTCGCTTGCGTCGTCCCACGTCGAATCTCGCGCGACCGCGGGCGTGGAAGTCCCTCTCGTATTCTTCTCGCCGTGGTCAACCGTCCGCCGCCACTACACAGTATGTAAGTACAACCCGTCCCCTTTGCAACTTCGGACGTCTCACACAGTAGCCTGGCAGCGACATGTGGCAGCTCGTGACCCATTCCAACCCGCACAAGTGCCGGAGAAATGGGAACCCCCTCCTTGGGACTATCTAGCAAACCTGGTTCCTCTGCTCCCTGCACATACCCCGTTCGACGATAACCACGACGATCCCCCGAAAGAGAACCCAGACTGTGAACCTCCCCCTTGGGATCATCTATCGCACTTGGTTCTCCCTCCGCGCCGTCCACATACCCCGAGGGACGATAACCACGACAAATCTCCGAACGAAAACCCGGACGTCCACGGTCGCGGTTCTTTCTGCGGTCTGCGGTCATTGGTATTTTCCCGCTGGTCAACTGCACGTCGGAAAGAGCCCCGGGCTCATAACTCTGGTGTAGAGATGGCCAGACTGCGTGCTACCCCGACGTCTTAGTAGTTAGCAACCCTGTCTTTCTACGCGTTCCACCTTCGCTTTCTGATACCCGAACGTCTCGTCTAACTCGTCCTTGTTCGATAGCTCACGGTCTTCAGATTATTCTCTACACATAGTCTCATAGTTGTAGAACATCCGCCGCTCCTGTATCTGTAGCAACACTGCGCTCTGAAATCAACTCCATAGCGTCCCCTTGTGCGACTAGGTCGTGGGAGGCGCGACTTGCACCTCCTCCGGACGGGCCTCCAAAATTATCCTTTCGTCCTTTTGAACCCCAACACTCAGACTTGACAGGAAAAACATCCCATGCGTGATAATCTCTCCAAAGCCAATCCCTGTTCCCCTCTCCCTCATTAACCTTATATCGACGGCAAGTCTCCCAGGGGCGTCCAAAGTGTTCTGCCCGCACACCGTGCCATGGTCCGAGAGTGGCGTCACACGTAGGGTGACCCAACCTGTGATGCCACGCTCTGACTCTGACGTACAAGTTCTGGTTTGTAAGCGTACTCGGTCAAGCAGGGCTGGCGTACGTGGCGTACGCCTGGCCTGTAGCTCCTCGTCGTTTATGATGGTTGACGGAGCAACGAATACGCCCATGCTTGGTTATCCCAGCTAGCCTTCGTTCGGAGCACGTCTCTGTGCCCACCGTGATGGTTTTACCCACCATTGCATACTCTCCCAGATTGTCAAGCCGTGCGCTCTTAGTGGCACTTTGACTGTTGGAGAATCCACAGGAGCATCCGAGTCAACTTCGCTGTAGTTGATCAACCTGCATTGAACGTGCGCTATGTGCGGGCAATCGATGGAACAGAGAAGTAAAGATGCGGTAAGTTGTCGTTTATTTGGCGCTATTAGGTTCTAAAGCTCCCAATAAACAAACGCAATCAACGCGTTCAAAGAAACCACTGCTACTACTAGGTTCAAAGTAGAAGTTCGATCATGAGGCATGATGAGCCACTTCTCTAACGCGTACTACTCCTGAATATCGTTTGGCGACGGTTTTTGCCTCCAGATACTGTTGGTCTCCTTGGAACAACAACTAACTGCTCTCTTGAAGTGTCACAGCATTACTAACACACCTTACCCAACCATCATTGCCCGCCAGTCCTCGAGCTCAAGGTTAAAGTATAGCGATGACGTGCTGATGCTGACGGCCCAGACTATTGCATCTGATTCTTCCTGGCCCCAACTCCGCCCCCTCATCCATGTTCAACTAAAAGGCACTTCCTTCTTTCATGGCTGGCAGTGCACCGTTGAGACCCTCCATTCTTTCGGAGTCGCAAAGCCGTCGTCCCGGAGCATCCGATGCACACCATTACCGAGGCGTCCGGAATATGCTTTCACCAGTACGCGCCGAATATCACATTGAGAGATTCCAACCAGTCCTATGCTGTTCCCTTGCCACTGATCCGCCCGTAGTTTCACACAGGAATGCCGACTACATTTCGCTCGGGCGCCAAGCTGCATCGTTTCATGCTGATTCCATCAAGATTGTGAGGCACGTCGTTGCTAACCGACCAGCCCAAGGTCACTGTCGTTGAGAGCCAGTGATATCTCTCTCATCTCCGCTTTGTGCCCTATTTTGGGATCCCTCACTCCTGGGGTTCCAGCTGGGAATGTACCGACCTCGTCGCCCCACTCTCGTACCTGCGTTTTCGTGCACTTTTTCTCTGTCACCGCACGTGTCCCTGATATCGCAACGCTCATGCAAGAAAACAGCGCGTCATTTTACACAAACTGAGTCCCCGAAGAGCCCTAGGCGCTCTACTAGATGCCCATACATCAAGTTTTCCTGCACCGCTTCAAACTTGATCCGGTTCACGAATGAAAGCTCGGAGAGCATTTTTTTTCACACCTGCACGTTTCGCTATCTCTAATAACATATTGGCTGCGGACAACTTTGTTGCGGCGAATGACATCAGTGCACCGGAAATAGACATCCTCACTTTGTCGTTGAGAAGACCTGCTGCGGTTTGACAAGCACTGAAACCATTTCCAGGAGGTTCACACCAGAATGGTCAGCGCGTATGAGGTCGTTTCAGTTTGTGAGCGGTCTCCGGTTGAGTGGGTACTAGACGAAAATTTACTGCTCGCAACACGAGGATGACACGAGTCCAGTGTAAAGTGACCCGAATAAGCCTAACTCGAAACCCGCAGTCATCCTTACCAGTTACGGTGCTCTTGGCCCTCTGAAAACGCAATCAGAAATTTTACTGCTCGCAACACGACGAGTCCTGTGTAGAGTGGCCCAAATAAGCCTAACTTGAAACCCGCAGCCATCCTCACTAGTTACCCTGACCTTTTCAGTGCTCTTCGCCCTCTGAAAGCCCAGTCAGTCCCTCGCAGGAGCCTTCTCGTACCAGCGTATTCGCATCACCAGTTCTCGCTGACAGTGAGTATTGCTATCCAAGCCCACACAACACCCCTTCTCTGGCCAATACGAATCTATCAGAAATCTGCAGTCCTCCGTTTTCCCACTTTAGCCCAGCGTAGTTGTTCATAGTGAATATCCATACCTGTGCGTCAAGCAATAAATTTGCACTAGCCCTTGCTGAGTGCTGACCCACACTACTAGTCTCGGGCTCATTGCACCCATCCACAAGAACTCCGCGGTCCTATGAATCCTTCCGTTCCAACCACCTCGACGCCTTCGACCGAATCCATGCTTTGTAGACCGGTCCCAAAACGTCCTAGTCGTGATGGAACAAAATCCAGCTTGTTCGAGGGCGCACCATATGTGAACACAGATGCACTGTTGCTGCATCCAAAAGCACCCAAACGCTCGTCCCACACCCCTCTCAAGGTGCTAAAAGGGCACACTAAGGCGCTCCGGGGACTCGCATTCTTCCCAGATAGCCGTCGTCTCGTCAGTGGTTCTTGGGATCAGAAGCTCGTCATTTGGGATCTGACTTCGGGGGAGGTGGAGAGAGAGCTCACTGGGCATACCGATTGGATCAACTCAATTGCTGTCGCTCCCGATGGCAGTGTAATTGCCAGTGGCTCCGAAGATAGCACATTACGCCTCTGGGATGGGACAACGGGGAACAAGATCGGAGAACCTATTGCTGTGCATTCTTTGGTGTACAGAGGAGTCTGGGGAGTATCTTTCTCTCCAGACGGCCGACGGGTTGCAGCCACATGCGGAGGGACCGTGAGGATTTGGGATGTTCGAACCCAAGCCTTGATCACTGGGCCATTGAGAATTTCTGGGCAAGGCTCCTGTACGACTGCGTTTTCTTCTGACGGACGCCATATCGCAGCAGATGCTGGTGGGATTGTTCATATCTGGGATTCGGTCAGTGGAGCGGTCATCTTCGGTTCGTTGAAGGGTCACACGGGTCACGTGAGGTTTACTGCCTTCACGCCCGACGGACAACAGCTGGTGACCGCCTCACTTGACAAGACAATTCGTCGATGGGACTTGCAATCTGGTGCGCTCATAGGACAACCATTGACAGGCCATTCAGAAGACATTTGTGGTGGAGTTCTATCACGCGACGGGAATACCTTGATCACTGCGTCGGACGATCGGACAGTGAGATTTTGGGACGTCAAGACATGGAACCAAAAATCGACCTTCCTTCAACATGAGTCGCGTGTCTGGCGTGTTGCGCTTTCAAACAATGGTCGTCTGTTAGCTACTGGAGGTGAGAATGGCGGAGTCTATATCTGGGGCATGAGAGCAATCGAAGCAGGTTAGTTCAGATCTATCGTGACATTTTACCAACATCTAACATTTCTACTACAGAGTTCAGCAATGAGACACAGGATGAAGTGGAAACCGACAACCAACAGAACCAGCCCAATGTCCCCCAGGGGCAGGACAAGGCAGACCATGGACAAGAGATGGACCAGCCCAACCTGATTGCAGGCACTCGAGAAGACGAGAGAAAGAGCGAAACGCCATCAACGCGACGCCCGCTTGATGTAAGTTTCTAGACGCATGTTTCGTGTAACGAGCCGCTTCTGAACTTCAGTACAGATGCCTGTCGTTTTTCCAGTCCCCAGGGCCGGAGCAGAAGGAGCTAGCAAGGAGCAGGACCAACCCAAAGTCGCCGAGGAGCAGGACAATCGGGAACGCTGGCAAGAGAAGGGCCTGCCCAAACCACTTGTGGGCAATCAGGAAGATGACAGCAAGAGCGAAACGTCATCAAGACGAAGATGGCTCGACGTAAATTT
Source organism: Paxillus involutus ATCC 200175 (assembly GCA_000827475.1). NCBI lineage: Eukaryota > Fungi > Basidiomycota > Agaricomycetes > Boletales > Paxillaceae > Paxillus > Paxillus involutus. The sequence goes on from KN819327.1 coordinate 875,535, forward strand.
TCTCATGCATGTTTCGTGTGACGAGCCGTTGCTGAATTTCAATACAGATACTTGCAGTCGCTTTTCCAGTCTCCGAAGCCGGAGTAGAAGCATCCCACCATGATCACAAAGGCGGGTTTGGGGAAGGATACAATGTAAGCATCCACTCTCGTCACAACCATTGTGCTCATCGTTGCGCTATCACGCTTAGCACGCAGGACCCTCTGACGCAACCGGGAACAGGAAGGAAAACCTGGATGATACTACTGAAGACAAGCTCGATTCACAAGCTCGACGTCGCATCTTCAAACGATGGAAAAGCTTGCGTGAATCCTTACCATTTATAAGGCCAAAGGACAGTCCTCCAAGCTCTCCGCGACAAGAAGCACCAGGTGCCCCCAAGAAAGCCGGCGGAGCTTCACCTCACGCAAGTCCCATGCCCTCAGATGTGCGTCACTCAACCAATGATGTTGCCCACTGATCTCACGACTCGGTCTATTGGTAGCCACCTGCCGACGTCGAAATAGTCCAGGCTCACCGAGTGCTGGAAGACAGTCGTGGAGTCGACACCCTTGACGTTAGTTCACCTTTCCACTTTCTGTGTACTTTCTCAGACCTAGAGGATAGCCGCCATCAGCGTCCGTCCTCCGATCGCATCGACCCGTGTCGAAATTCGCGCGACCGCGGGCGTGGACGTTTCTCCGTTAATCAGCCGGAGATAACTCCGGCTCACGCCGCCACAGCACAGTATGTAAGTACAGCCCGTCCCCTCTGCAACTTCGGACGTCTCACATACCAGCCTGGCAGCGACACGTGGCAGCCCGTGACCCATCCCAACCCTCACATGTGCCGGGAAAGTAGAAAACCGTCCCTCTCTAACACACTCAGTTCCTCCTAGCCCTTCACATACCCCGAGCGACGATAACCACAACGATGCTCCGAATGAAAACCCGGATGCCCACAATCCCAGTGCTTTCCGCGGTCTGTGGTCAACGCTAGTTCCCCGCCAGTCAACTCCACGCGCGCACAATCCTAGTGCTCATAAGTCTGGTATTGACATGGCTGGACTGCGCGTCCGAACAATAGACGAACCAACTACAGCCACCCAGGCGTCTTAGCGGGTGGTAACCCATGAGTCGTCTTTTTATGTGTTCCACCTTCGCTTTCTGACACCTGAACAGTCTCGTCCGACTCGTCGTTGTTCGATAGCCCACTACCTTCAAGTTATTTCCTACACATAATCTCATGGTTGTAGGATCTCCCCGCCACCTGTATCTGTAGCAACACTGCGCTCTGAAATCGACTCCATTGCGTCCCATTGTACGATTAGGTCGTGGGAGGCACGACTTGCACCTCCTGGGATGGGCCTCCAAAAATATGCCTTCGTCCTATTGAACGCTAACACTCAAACATGACAAGAAAAACATCCAATATGCGATAATTTCTCCAAGTCAATCCCCTCTCTTCTCCCCTCCCACATTTCTTACATCGACGATTACTCTCCCGGAAGCATCGAAAGTGTTCTGTCCGCACACCATGCACGTTGCTCCTCCCTCTGAGCAAGATGTATCAGCTCTGATTTGTTAGCGTACTTGACCAAGCGGGACAGGTGTGGGCTGTGTAGCCCAGAGCCAAGTGCAGCTTGACGTCGCATATGATGGTTAATGCAACACACTAGTACATTCCGTTACCGTTCAAAAGTGCATCGACATGGAAACTATAAATTGGTAGATGGGTCAAGCACGCTACTGCGAGGTAGCGAAGGATATCGCAGTACTATGCCGTCGCCAATTTCTCGTGACGACGTACGTAGGCTTGGACAAGAACAGAACGAAGAGACATGTAATCCGAAAAGAGTGTCCATCGTACTAATTTATGCAGGCTGCCACGCGATGGGCTACATCACTCTCCAGATGGCATTGGGTCATCAAGATACGAATCAGATTTTCCCTCCTCGGAAAAACCTTGCCCAGTAGCGAACTCAATCCGTTCAAAAATCTGGCGATCCAAGCCTCGGATGGCATCGAGAACTTTCCCTGGTTCTCGAACTGCAAGAGAAGATTTTGAATAACCTCTCTCGACTCCTGATATTTCTGGTGGTCTTGCAACGTCGTGATACATGCGTGTCCAGCGGAGACGATACCATCCTTTTGTAGACTCCTGGAATTCCGATTCCACCAGTCCTCCATCTCTGTCTCTCTCTCCAGGTGGGTAATGGCAAGGACGATAGGGACTTTCTTCCTCCCGAGGACTTCATAGAACAGCCTGTAGTTGCTCTGTGCGGTGGCAGTGATCCTATTCCCGCGCATACAGAACAGAAGGAGGCTGATACCACCTGTGGCGTTCAACCTGTGGATGAGTTGAATGGCCTTTTCGATGGCGCCTACGTAGCCATTGGCACCCTTCTCGGGCTCTTCTAGGCCGACAGTATCCCAGAGACGGATGGTAGTGCGGCCGAGCTGGAATTGGTACTCTTCTGCGTCCAGAGTGCAGGCACCAGTGTCTGGTGAGGTTTCTGCGATCTGCCATCCTGCGAGGAGATTGATGAGGGAACTTTTCCCCACTCCCGTCTCCCCGAATAACATGATGTGGATGTGACCTGAGGGAGCACGGCACGGCGGGAGGGAGTATTTAAGAATGAGCTCGCGAACGAGTCGTTGGCAGTGATCGTAGCGCCCTGGTATACTGGGGTAACTGTCACCATCAGTCAAAGTCGTAATGCAAGCGTGGCCGGAGAAGGTGAGTTCGGATAGCCCGTCTGGATTGCTCTTCCACCATGCCTCCATGGAAGGTACTACATCAGGTGAAGTTGATCTTTTCTCCAGCTCGGTGACGACGGCAACGATACGGACCCCACGAGAGACTTTGTTGCGAATACGGATGATGGTTTCATACGTCTGCTTCACACCCTTTGTGACCGCGGAGATCCCACGCATGCAAAATACCAAGAGGTGAACGCCGCCTGCCTTGTGCAGTTCCGTGAGCAGCGATCGCAACGCATGCTTTGCACGTTCTGGAGACACATTCCCAGCTGAGCCCTCACCAAAGCCAGGGGTGTCCCAAAGACGAAATGTCTCAGTATCGTCTTTCTCCCATTCATAACACGCCGTTCCGATAGTGACGCCAAGAACATCATTCGCTGTCGGGGCCTTGTTTGACCCCAATACGAGGTTGATAACGGAGCTTTTCCCAACGCCAGTTTCTCCTACAACGACGACGTTATATGTTGACTTTGGTGGCCCACTTGGGAGAACATCAGCCACGCAACTTCTCTGGCTTCGCCTAGGCTGGGTTCATACCTGGATTGATTGTCTGCGTTGGTCATGAATATATTTTCTCCTGTCAGGGAAGTACGTGTTTCGAGAAGCTTTGAGTCGAATGATGAGTTGAATTGCCCTTAGCCGGTGACTCGTAGGGAATTCTCACTTTTGATCGCGGCCCAAGGGCTGCAGCTAGACGCCCAAAATGCGTGGCCTGCACGTGGGCGACCTCACTGCAGGATCTTGAAACTTTCTCTACAATTGGCAAGCTCCGAGATATGAAATCGTTGTCGATGGTGGTAGATCGATATCCCCGATCTTACGGAGCGTTTTTCGTTGTGTATAGGCTGATTTCGGTCTACGCTCGAAGTCTCAAACGCGAGGGCCGAGATAGTCATAGTTAACTTTGGTCTCTCAGATCAGCATGGAGTTCTAGGACTAAACTGCCCACACCAAACAGCTAATAATAAGCACACGAGGTCAGAGATGCCAAGGCGGGATCTGGTAGTAAACGGACCGTATCACCAAACTTGAAGGGGTCAAGAAGGATGTGTGACCATCCGAGTACACTGTCCGCCCAACATTGTCCATTCCCGCATGCCCGGACAAGCGGGCCCATCCACGGGTAGATCAAATATTATAAATGTATGTGGCCTGTGTCCACACGTGAGTTCTTAGACATGACCGCGATGCAACCCCGCCCTACTTACCTTACGATAAGGCTCCCAACATCAAGCCAAGTCTTCCCTGGTGACATCCTGCACCGCCGTTTCTGGTGGAAGGCCACAGCGGAGAGTCGTCACCTACCCGCAGCCGACAACCATGTCTTTCATTAGGTCTTGTGTTTCAAGACTTGTATTTCTGCACTAAGCAATTTGAGCGAGAGTCATCGGTAAATGCCGGCGCCCCGTTTCTGCGAATGGCAACCTTGGCTTCCTACCATGACGATGCCCTGTTACCAGCCAGGTCGGACACGACCGGGTAAGTACTGTCAGGATAATCCACATGTCACGCTCACTACATTGAGAAGGACGACGATCAAGCTGCTTCGTCTCTCCCGCGATTGTCATGAAACGCGCTCGCGTTCCGGCCACCAGTATAAGAGGTGCCGTGCAAATCTTAGACGGGCCCGAAAATTGGTTAAATATTTGTGCTTATATGTGGATCGAACAGACAGGCAAAGGCACCCTTTCCATCAGAGATTCCCTTGTCACCCTGCCCGCATCTCCAACACCATGCGCACTCATCATCGAGGGGCGTCATCGCGAAGTCGCCGTCTGGAATTCACACACGGAAGAACAATTACACAGTTGGAAGGCGCACCACCAATCGATCACACACGGCCAAGTGAGTTGCCGTGGGTGGTCCACGAGAAATCACTTCGCTACTTGCGACCGTTCGATATCTCAACCAGCAAGTAGGTCGCAACAGCGAATCCCAACGAATACGGCATTTGCCTACTCACCTTCGGGGCAGTTCATCGCAAGTGCATGCGAAGACAAGGTCCGCTTGTGGAAATAAGGTTCCACCTTGAAGATTCTCAAACCAAGCTCAATACTACTGTCTGAACGAACTTACCACTCACCACCCAGTCTCTCGCATCGCCCGTTCTTATCATTCCTCGATGTATGCGTACCAATCTCCGTGCTCACCCTTCCCAATTCATTGACGACCATTCACAGCGACCGGCAATTAATTCGACCGCTCGTCGAAACGTCACGAAACGATGAACTGGAAATTCACTGGTCTTGAGGGTGTACGCCCTGACTTCCTTGGACCTTCGTTCTTAGTGGCTCCTGCAGCTTCCAGACCACTGTTGGAGATATCTACTTACGTCAAACTCGACACCTCGCGCCCACCTCACACAACTCAGCTCGCTTACGGTAAACCTCAGTCACAGTGCTGCTCGGCTCTCGTCCACAAGTTCGTGACATTCTCCGTTGACCCTGACAGCGGAGGAGACGGTGGTAGCCATCTCTACAAGAAGGAAGTCCTAGGAATCCACGGTCGAGAACCAACGACTT
>KN819327.1:978422-990093 GCA_000827475.1 Paxillus involutus ATCC 200175
ATTGTTCGGGACACGGGTGAACGTATTGACTTGCGGTCCAACAAGCGTGCCGACGCTGTAGGGAACTAGAGTTCCCTATGCGTGCAGCGCCACACGACGACCCATCCTATCACGTCCGCATGTACCCAGCGACCTGCCCATGAGGGTTCCATTCGCCCACGCACGGATCCCTGTTCGCCCGGAACTCTCTCTTTCGTTTACAGATTCTCACGTCCGTCTCTGTACCGCCCGCTCTGCCCATGCCCTCGTCTGGCCGGTAAGTAGTATACCCTCTCTCTCCTCCCTCCTCTCTCTCTCTCTCTCTCGTGCTCTATTTTCCCCCCTTCGTACTTAGTGTTTCGCCCGATATCACCCATATATATCAGATCACGTGCCCCTCAACGGGCGTAGTTACAATTACCTAAGCTGCCCGCCTGTCAGACAGTCTCAGGCATACCCAGACTATAAAGTCCTGTACGTGGGCACCATGGTGCATTATCTTGCGTTTTAGACTCCCAATTTATTGTTATCAACGATCCCCCGATTCCTATCGCGTGAGACCTCCCTCAAGCGCTCGCTATTGAGTATACCTGATCTACCCGCACTCGCCCAGACACCGCCCAGCTAAGGTCAGACCCTCTCGTCTCCGGGTTCAACACTTCACCGCCCAGATTTGACCCGCATGCGTCTCGCAGCCTTAGGATCTCCCATTCTGCCTTCCTCCTCCCTCAGTCTTATTTTCCTCCCTTCGCTCTTCGCTTTTGCCCAATTAACCATTGAGCATCCTTATTGTTCACTCGAGAAGAAGGGGAGACATATCCTCCGGCCTTCGTGCTCACTGCTTCCCTCAAGGGTCGAACCATTCACCCTACCCCCTCATTCTCTAGGCCTAGTCTTCCTCTTAGACTACCTTAGCTGACTGAAACACTTTCCTTCAATATGGGTGGATAGTGGAAAGGCATCTAAAGGATGGTGAGTAAGTCATGTTCTGTGCCACTCTGAGCCCCATGAATCTGATGTGATCCTATCATCATTAGTTTCGTTCTTCTCAACTGACAACCTAGTCTGCACAAGATGAGTGATGAGCCATCGGGTGAGGTTGATGCCATATTCTAGTGCGTTGTTTTTTCGGATTGGGCTGCGAAGGCGGGCTAACTGGTGGTTTGTTTCCTAGCATCCCGTTTGAACTTGTCTGTCACGCCTCCCTATAATGCCGATTTCGACGGTGATGAAATGAACATACAGTGGGTTGATTTGATTCTATGTGGCCATCTTCTCGTTGACATGGCGCTCGATGTAGCATCCCCCAGTTGGAAGAAACCTGCGCTGAGCTGAGTCAGATCACATGGGTGCCATGTCAGGTATGTCTCTCCCACCTGTCACTGTTCAAACAATGCGCTAACTTCCCATAGATCATCTCGCCACAAGCTAATAAACCCGTAATGGGTATCGTACAGGATACACTGTGTGGTATCCGCAAATTCACTTTGCGAGACACTTTCCTGGACTGGAACCATGTCCAAAACATCCTGCTCTGGATCCCTGACTGGGAGGTCATTCCCTGGGGTATCAACATCCATTGTGCTCCCGAATTGAAGCCGTCTCATCCCGTCTTTGACAACGGCACCTACTTCACATGGCATCGAGGATCAAACCGCCAAGATCGCTTCGGCCCCATTGTCACCAGGGCTCGCTAGGGTGGAGCCCCTGCCAGTCTCAGCCCCTTTCTCCAAAACCAAGATGTTGCTTTCACTTCACCATCCGTTTGGTAACCAGATATTGTAGTCTTTCTCTTTATTTTATCCAACCCTTGTCACCGAGTCTCACTAGAACCACTACTCTCTCAAGGACAACCTAATATATACCTGCCACAACACCTCTTATTGAACATCGTCACCGACTATTTAATGGACTTATCTATACCCTCAGATCCCTGGGTAACAAATGGATTAAACGTAGCAAGGCTGCAGAATGTAAAACGAAAACTATTCGTATCTTGACGTGTAGTACGAGTATATTGGATCTAAAACAAATGCTGATGTAGATCGTAAATCAATGCCGCCCACTGGCGGCGAGGTGTGGGCAAGTAGTCTGCGTGTGCCCCACATTCCTACAAAATCCACATTTGTGCTGTGACCTCTATGTTGCAGGCAGCAAGGCACGCTGTAGCTGCGAACCTGCTGGCGTGGCTTGTGAGGGTGGTGCGTCATCTTCTGTGTTTTCGTCAGGCTCGTTTGGTGGAGCTTGTCTTGACTGAAGGTATCGCTTTGAGGTCCCACCTCCTCGCAGCTGCCCTTCTCTCAATGATGTGATTCAGGCCGTCCGTGGTATGCCCTTGTGCTGGATGATGGGTGGATCACAAATAGACTCCATTTGCAGTTCCTTGGCTTGCTCTCGCCTGTCCAGTTGTACTGAGCCCGACATTGGATTATAATGTCAATCTAAATAGCCGCTCACTGAATAGCCAGCAGCTGGGCCTTCAATTCTAGCAAGTCTTCTTCAGTTTGGACACCATTCAGAAGCAGCTTGAATGTGGCATGAGCTTCTTCCCAAACTTCCCGACTTCCCAATGTTTGTGTGCTTCGTTTCGGCGTGTCCACTCTGCGCGTCAAAGTGTCGAGGGGGTTAGACAAAATTGTGGAAGGCAACATCATGGTGTTGTGGGGCTGCTGGCTCACTGTTCTGTTGTCGCGTGTTGTACCTGGCACTGTGGTGATGTTGATCAAAGGGTTCTGATACCAACTGACTGTGCATGAGACGACAACAAGTATGACCATCATAATATATAACGCACCGAGCACAAATCAATCCCAGTCGAAAAACGAGGTTCGGTGAGGAAATAAGGGCCTGGAAATAATGCCTGCACGGGACACCGAGGTTCATTCCCATACAACAGTTGCAGACGTAGCTGTCACCAGGCAGTAAAACTAAATAATGGGTTGCATTCGTGCCTTTGTGAATGATCTTGAGGAGATGCTGAACTTGCAGCCCACGAGAGCTTATCTGCCGTAGGAGCCATCATGTAGAAATGAAAGCGTGATCGTTGTCAAAATTGTTCCGTCCATTCTCTTCCTCCCCATCGTCCCACTTGAAGCTTCCCTCCGTACCCGAAACACCTATAGCATATTCGTCCTTCAAAGTAGTCAGTTAAGCACCCGAGGCACTGATGCGAGTGCTAGTAGGCACAATAATGAACAACATGGGTGTCGTAGAAAACACTCTTCTCCATCTCCTTGAAACATGTTTGAAGGGCAAATGGTCCAACATATGCTCGCAGAAGCTTCAAGGGGCCGGGAAAGAGTGACTCAATGTTATTCTCGTGGCGTTTTCGGGATATCTAGGGAATAACTGCATGAGAGGGCTTAGAGTGGCTGAGAATTTGGTGTTAGGCTTACCTCTCGTGCACGAATCATCTCTTGTGCTGACTGACCATTGGTGCATTCATTTAAGTTGTTGAAGAGCTCGAGTAAAGGCTTCTTCGGCCCTCCCAGCATCTTATTGGTCCAATTCTCAACTTCTACTCGTCCGTTTGTCCGAATACCGGCAGTAAAGGTGTGACTGGTCCATGCCCAAGCCCATTTCTGACGACAAGAATGCAGCTCGTCATTAAGGTAGTGTCTACCAGATGGATAGCAAGTAATGAGTGCATCCCATAGCCTATCGAACTCCTCAGGTGAGACAGCCCGGTAGGCGGCCCAAAAATCACGAACGAAGTTGTTCCATTCTGCGCCAATTACAAGTCGTAGTTTGTTTGCCATATTTCCCTTGAGGTGGTGTAAGCAGTACAAATGTCGGGTTAATGGCATTGTCCGTGCTACCACAGCGATGACGGCACCAGAACGATCTGAAACAACAATGTCTGGTGGTTTGCGTGCAGACTCCAAGTGACATTGAAATACCCAGGCGTGCGTGTCAGTGTCTTCGACACGATGGAATGCATACCAAGAATTTCGTGAGGCGCCAAAATTGTTGATGACGACACCAATGTTCAGTGGATAGCTGTACATGTTGTGGTTATAGGTGTTGTCATTGATAAGAATATCGTGGAAGTGTTGGCCGAGCTCTCGTTGTGTTGGGGACTGCCACCACAACACAATAACCATCTGTTGCTCATCAAGTTTGATGTGGTACGACCAGAGCTCTCCACAACTTGATTTATCTTGTAGAGATGTGAGGATAGCATTGACGTTGCCACCAAGAGCTTGTACGTCGGCTTGTGCTTGTGAACGTGCTTGATTGATGATATTCGACACCTGGCGTGGCTCTAAGGAGCGATCAGGAAACTGCGTATCGAGGATGGAGGTGATGTGGGAGCGCGAAAAGTTGCTGCTCTTGGCGTAACTGGCCACAACCTTCTTTTGTTCCATTGTTGGCCGCTTTGGCGCATGTCCTCCTTCAGGAATCTCCCTGTCGTGGTTATGACTCCAATTGACGAGAGTGACATGCCATAATGACGACCCTCTGAGACGATTCAGATTAACGTGTGCACCACAGTTGGTTTTGATCGTCCTGCCCTTCTGTAAGTCTGCTGGGTCAAGATATGGGAGGTGCGTAGCATGATACGTGTGGTAGCGATTGCACCGAAGAATAACCTTCTTTAATTCCTCCGAGTCGTTATACCTCTTGCTCTGAGAAACCCACCAGCAATGGCCATGAGCTTCTTCACGAGCATAGATTTGGCGCTTTGTGTCATCAAGAGACACAAAGACTGTGCCCTCGATTATGTCCCTTCTCATGGTTGTCAAGGAATGATCTCCAGCGGAATTCATTTGGCTCTGTGAGTGAGAAGGTGTGCTTGACAACCTTGGACGCTTTGTGAGCATGGCCTTAGAAGGAGATTCAGAGGTCAGATGGCTGAAATTTCAGTGGACATCTTTCAGTTCAAGTTTACCATGCTTCCGGGAGGTCTGAGTAGCAGCACGCAGTGTCAACACGATAATTGAGCTCTCAGAATCTGAACGAAGTCATTTACGCTTTATGGTGTGGTGTGGTGTTGATATGATGATGGGACTCTCGGATTTAGGGTGTCGGGGCTCTGGCTATCAACTCATGTTCGGAGAAAAAATATTAAAATCATTAAATCCCACAAATCCTGTTGTTGCCAGAATTTTGTCCGCTGTGAGAGATATTGTGCTATTATTGCATGCTGGTAAAATCCACTGCGAGAAAGCCTGTTGCGGATGGAAAGGAGTAAGCCTTGAGTCGTGTATGGGCCATGATGGAAATTGCATGAGGACATACATCTCGGTCCCCAACACCAGCTGCTATGAAGTGATATATTATAAGGCTGTGTAGTGCATGATCTCGAAAGTGTGTAGATGTTGAGCTATTCCAGAGCGCGAGAGTCCTGTCGACCGTGCTTTTGATGTAGTTGTGTGCTGCAATTCCACAACTTCCTGCTGCTGCCTCGGTTTGGAGTGCAACCACTCCGCATTGTATGCAACGAGGTGCCACAATAGGAAGACCTGAGAGAAACCAGGAATAAACAGGCAACACATCATTGGCAGGAGCATACCCCATAGAGTCGTTGTGATGAAGGTACTGAGACTGGTGAAGGTCATGGAAATATGCTGCGTAGTGATTTTGATCCCATACAATGAAGGCAATCGAATCAACTGGTGTTTGGCGTAGTCGCTCTCGAAGTGCCAATAAATCCGAGTTGTATGCTTGTGGCTGTTGAGCATATGTACAACTGTCGTGCATCATTGAAAAATGACATAGGCAGGAATAAAAATGCTGCAGTATCAGGTTTTTCAGCAATTCGGAAGTATAATAGCTCAGCGAGAGCATTTAAGACATCCTCTTCAAGCCAGTTCTCGTCAAGGAGGCAACCTAATTTCCACAAGGGAAAATCCGTAACATGAAAGCCTTGGATTTTGCACAGAATGTGTTCCTTTCCAAAGGCCACCACATTTGTCAGCGTGACTGGTGGCTTCATAGTTATATGATGATAAAGTTTCGCTGCAAATGACACCGCATCATTGTGGTTCATTATGTTGATGAAACAACAAATCTAACACCAAGGCTCAGTTCATCTCCATTGGGACTCTCGGCAGGGGGTACATACCTTTGCAAAGTGATACAGATTCGGACTTGGAGAAGTGGCAGGTTGATCTGATGAATGATATTGGATTCGAACAGAACACTTTCTGTTTGCATACTGCTTCTCCATTTCCTGGATGATTGGTTGGAGATCCTTGACATCAAAAACCAACTCGCCCGGAAGTACCAGTGTTGCCATTCCCGTGCATGGCTCTTCTGTGCAGAACTCCCATGTCACGATAGAGCCTACAAGTAGGATGACAGGATAGCTGAGATGCACAGCGCTTTCAAAGGTGAGAGTACTAAAATAGTTTGCAGAGTAGGCTGCATGTAGCTTTGGAGTAGAATAAGCTGCAAATGAACGACTGTCAGTCATTGACACCAACTGCATCAAGCACGTTGGTGAACAACTTTGAAGAGGTACATAATTAATATGATTGGTGGCTACAGACATGCTGGAGGGTCCGGGTGACAAAAACATCCAAGAAACCCCCATGATTGAAACTAATTAGGGAGGGTTTCTAATTAGTCAGCCAGATTTGAGGGGTTTCTTTTTCCCACGGGGGTTTCTCAATAGAATAATCCTTAAGCACACTAAGCATTTAAGACTCTAAAGCAACAATAAGTTCCCTAGGTACAAAAGCAAATCACGAAGCTAGTTCAAACGCATGATGGTCTGCAAAACGATTAACATAAAATCCACGATATACATCCAATGAGTTGTGACAATTGATAAATGGCAGTACACCCTCCTTCCCGAAAATCAGCAGGATGTGCATGCTTCGGATAATGCTATCAATGTGAATGACAGCAAAATTTTGTGAGCCATCATCAAGGAATGATGATGAGACCATCCACATCCCTGTTAACTCGTCAGGAACATCAGCAATGCGATCGAACCAATGTACCAAAGCGCATGGGAAGCTCTGCCCATTAGTGTGAGTGAAAGAAAAAAAACAATAAATGCGAGCAATGTCCATGCCCAGCATCCCCTCCCGAGTACTGTCTGTGCTCACAAACCCACAGTCATAGTGTGCTGGACCTTGACCCCAGGACGGCATTGCACGGATATATTCTCGCTGCATGCTGCCAATTCCACTCGGGCCGCTGGGGGCCACAAATGTCGCGATAGCCAAATGGAAGACCTTGATACGACCGGTAAAAGGTGGGAGATAAGAGGTAGTGGGTGGTGATGCTGGGTGTAATTGTTCAAAAAGGAATTGACCAATGAGTTTGGGCAGGGAAGGGATACCAAGCTCCACTGCAAGCGTGAAGGAGGTTTTGGCACGTCGACGAGCTAAGAGTTTATATCAGTATATACAAGTTCATCAAGAGGCTGTATTGTACTCACCGGGACAGCGAGCCAGTGTCACATCTGAGTGTGCTAGCCCAGGCTGCTCATCCACAACTCCTGTATGATCATCATCGTCCACACTGGCACCCAGATCCTGCTCGTTTCCATGCTGTGCCAAGTTAGAGTAGTTAGTATTTTCATTATGACCACGTGGAATTGTGGATGTACACACCATCTGAACGAGACCACCTGGTCCTCTTGATGAAGGCAACATCCCTCGGGCTTCAAGGTCTGCTCGAGCAGCAGCAAGCTGGGCCAGGCGTTGGTTGGTATGAAGTATTTGGCCCAATGTGTTGTGTTTACTTGAGTGTCGCCAAGGTTTTTTGACAGCTGTGATGTGCTTGGATTTGGTTATGGATGTACATAAACCATTTGGTGCACCGAAGAGCCGGATCAGTGATCGTAATGAATGAGGGAGTGCTGACGGGGGAGAGAAAAGCCTTCAGGACGAACACCAAGGTCTCTGAAGACCTCTCTATACTGGTGGAACTGCTCCAGTGCATCATTAAGCTCCACGAGGGTATCATCAGTGATCACATTCCGGCGGATGATGTAGCAGAATTCTAAGAACACACACAAAGTGCGTACTATATTGTCTGGCACGTGGCCTTCAATGGCCAGAAGGTAAACCTGAGAGACAGGTGAAATTGCGGATAGAAATTTGGAGCGTGAGTGAGCACTTACCTTCATCAATGCCTTCAAATCATCACCAGTCCACTGGGAGAATCCTCGCCCATCAGGGAACCTACACAGCCCTGCAAACAGGGGTGCTGTGGTGATACTGAAGAGGGTCCATCAGCAACATTTGACAAGTAGCATCCAATCCACCTACCAATGATCGGTGTCTGCTAAATGTTCCTTTGCACCAGCTTTTCTGTATGTTACCTCCAGGTATTTGCCGACCCACTCCACAAGATGATCCTTGAACACCCCTTTCACCAACTGGTGAAGGATGTCGGGAGCCAGAAGTTGGCGAATGTCGGTGTGAGGGAAGTCATCTGTGAATGGCTATAATGGGATTGCTAAGGAACGGAAAACTGAAGTCAAACTCAAACACACTTACAACAATGTTGGCATCAATTCCCCACTCGTCACAAACAACACGAAGTGATAGTTCTTCTATGAGCGCATAAGTTAGCTCCAAGGTCCGCAGGGCTCCTCCACCGTCGAGATTGTTAGGCAAAGCCGTACATCTGATTCAAAAAAGTTCACCTTGAGATGCAATGTCTAATACAAATTTGAAATTTACCTTCCACACCAATTTTGCACAATTCCTGAGACGAGGACTTGTTCAGGATAGTCTGTGATGTATGGACCTAAGCCAAAAGCGATCTGGCAGAAATGCCGGTCAGGGCACTTCATGACTTGGGGAGCAGTCATGCCGGGCTTGAGCAATGACAGTATTCTTGACATTGCTACATGGAACAGCTGCTTCTTGAAGTGCCGGAACAATGGATTGTCGTCGTATTTCTCTGCCACTGTTGGAATTCAAGTCAGGACATAGTAAACTAACATGAGAGAGAACGTACCTTTTGGTATGGCCAGAAATGCAAGGATCTCGACTCTGTTGCAATGAGCACGCCGAACATTGTTGTGAATGTTTCCAATGGATAGATATACTGGCCAGTAGTCGTTCTGGCCTGTTGCAACTGATACGGTCATTTTGTCACTTCCGAGGATGATCAGAACGAATGCGGAGCCATGGGCTGATTGATCTTCTGCTATCTTGTCCTATGTCATGTTTTGAGTAGACGAACAGAAACAGAACACTGGCACTTACCACTTGGATCCAGGCCCAATCCCCGGATATAAAGTTTTCATATTGTTGCTTCTCGTTGTCTTGAGAAAAGTCCCGGTAAGGCACGTAGTCAAAACTGTCGCAGAAGTCCATGTTGGATAGCATGTTCTCGACTAAGGAATAAGCGGGGCGGAACCAAAATTCATAAGTACTGTCCATCCACGGGGGTACTTCTCCTGCACTGGGACGTTCACTGTTGTAGCGCAGCTTGAAACTATCCCACTTGACATCGCCAAGTGGGGTGGCGTCTATGGTCTTGTGAAGTTCTCTGTGGTCAGTGAAAGGAGGCAATGAATCCAGAACATCTGAGTGTAACAAGTGACCCCATAGATCACAGAGTCGGTCAATGTCCCCCGTGGACATTTCGGCATCCTTGAATACAAACTCGGCAGTCTCAAACCGCAACCTGTCACCATATGGCCCCTAATCATCGGGGCTCTTCTCAGTAATGGGTGGGGAGGGAGAGTTGGGACTGATCGGACGCCCGTTGACATCACAGATGCAGCCTGGAAAAGGTTACCCTGAGTCAAAAAGAATTCACGTGTATTAACTCACCAGTAAGTTTGTCATGATGGTCACAAATGACCCCTAGGGCTGGTTGAGCTGGTGTAGAACGGTGGGGAAAGGTGGAATTTGATGGTGACGACTGGAAAGTATAGTTGTGGGTCGAGGACTGATGGTGCCTCAAGCCTGGAAGAGATTTGAATCGTTGGTTGCACATTGCGTGAGGACATGGTATCCGGCGGGCAGTGAACGAGCACTGTGGCACCTGGGAGCACAGAATATGTGAAGACATGTCTATGGAGAGGGCAGGACTTAGCGGATGGAGTTGACTGCAAAAAGGGTTAGAACATTACAATGTTGTTGTGTCGGTAAACAAATTTCCACCCGAATAGACTTACCAGGGCTGCTAAGTTTGTGCTCCGTTTCCAACCAACTGCTCCCCCTCCAACCTGTATTCTTCCTCGTTTTGCCTGGTCACTTCCATCAAGATGTTGCACCCTGTTACTCATGCAAAAAACACCAATCAGCACCCTGGGCTCATTCTAAGTGAAGGAAAACAAATCAGATGTACCTCAGAGCAAAAACAAGCCGACAATGCTCAAGTCAAACAAGTGAGGCAAGAGCAGGCGGCCACTTGAGAATGAGGTATCAAGCACCTGGCTCATATCGTCAACAAGGCAAAGAAGGGGGAAGAGGACTTACTCACCAGACATCCTAGGCCACGACCACGACTTCATGTAAAGGCACCCAGCGCTGGTGCTTCCACAGAGCCAGGGAGGCCTGAGACGGACATGGATGGTTTGTGCGGAGATGTAGAGGCGGGTCCTGAAGAGTCTCAAGGTCCTGAAGACCAGGAAGAAAGTCAGCAAGAAACAGATGATGAAGAAAGCCTTACCCAAGCAGCAAGGAAGCCACGCACCCAAAAGGTGTCCTCACGCATTGCTGTGCAAGCAGCACGAGAATTGCCTCGGGATCAAGAAGCTGATGGCGCAAATAGTGAGGATCAGTTCCATAGCCAGAAATGGAAGGAAGCACCCCAGTAAGTCTCTCACCTGTTTTCCCTTCACATCATTCACATGGCTCTTGTACTCACTGAAACCATTCTGTTTTACTGGGATTGTGTCGACTGTGTTTGTCATCAAAGTGGTCAAGGTTCAGCAAAAGATGATTGGGCTGGTGTTGGTGATTGGGCAGACAAGCTCACATCAACAAAAGCACTCGCTGTACTCTCTCAGCGCTCTACCTCCAACTTGCGTCACACAAGATTGGTCTCCAGTTTGAGCCTGAGCTCCCTCATCAAAGGCCGCAACATCACTCCGGCTTCCATCAGCACTCGCACGTCTGCCCCCAGAAGCCTTCCTTCTTCTGACCCTCAAGATTCCAACTCATATATTCATGGCAATGATGAAGCCAAGCACAATGCTATGTCAAACCCCACTGCGAAGGCTGTGACCACCCGGCAGACAGGTTCCATGGTAAGACAATAGATTTTCTTATTTTATTTTATTTTCATTTTTCGCTGACTCTTATCCACTCGCTCAAAGGGCATTGCAGAGATCGTTAGTAGCTCTGAGCTAGACGAGTTCAGTCCCCCACCCCCACCCACACCTAAATCCTGCATCCCCTACAAGAAAGGCAGTACCAAAGGCCCTACAATGCAGCAAGCTCCCAGATCGAAAGGAAAGCGGAGCATGAAACGAACTCAGAGTGACCAGGTACGTCCAAGCCTCGAGCCCTTCATCTCACATTTATATTGACTAAGGTACTCTACAGCCTGATGACAACTCTGACGAAACCCCAGCTGCACCCCCATTAAAACGAGCAAAGACAGCACCATGCAGTACCTCTGGGACCCAGCACTCAGGCAGTGGAGTCAATAACAAGTATATAAAGGACGATCTCCCACCTGGCTGCACCAGTGACAACATGTGGAGGTGACTTTTCCTTTCTGCACTCGCACATTTCATGGCCGGATACAATCACCTGTGGACCAC